>BRZM01000029.1:6037082-6564316 GCA_033238685.1 Lates japonicus | reverse complement strand
GAACAATCACGGTATGAACGTATGTGGACCTAAGAACCCGCAGATGAGCATGATCTGATGTTAACAAGTCCAGCAAATGAAAATTCTTAAGATAACATCATGAATTCTAATGGATAATGGGGAATTGACAGGAGGAGATAGATTGTGATAACACAAAAGTGTTTTCCAGGCTGGAGTAAATGTGCTCTTCATGTCATAGGACACCCAATTACAAAACTCTAATGCGTTCAAGTGCAAGAAAATCCTATTGATACTTAGTTCCAGCCTCAGCCCAACATGAAACTAGACGAAGACATAGGTGGAATCCAATTGAGGGAAAGTTACAATAGCGGGGATGAGGCAGTTGTTTAGCAATGCTTTCCTAGTCCATGAGAACAGGCATGAGCAGGGCATAGAAAATCCCTTTATTGAGGCTCTCCCATTCATTCACCAACCGCACTAGGCTGTTTTGTCTTGCCTGCTACAATGAACACAAATGAGTGTGTATTTACTTTGAAGAAAAATTACGTCTTAGTGTGTCTATGTTAGCTTGCCTGTGTGTTTCAGTATGTAATGTATTTGTATATATACCTGCTGGCTGTACTGCTGGTTAGGTTGGTCATGCAAGAGCCAGGCGTGTGTATAAAGAGGCCAAACTCGCCCTCAGCTCGTTTCTTCCACACACACTCTCCAAGCCTTCTCCAACACCTGTTCCTTCTGGGTGAGGCGCCAAAACCTGGAGAGTACACACACGAGCCTGGATCTTAAATATGACAAAGGTTATTTCTTCCTGACTCACAAGTCCCGGTGTTCCTTACCACCCCATCAATGTGTTTGGGAGTGGGTGGATGATGGATGTCTATTTTGAATCCTAATTGGAAAAGACTAATAATCATCAGGAGTTCTATGAAGTTGGTTTCATTTTAACTATATAACCAAGTACATTGGTTTTGCTATATCAGGTCACTTGGTCTACAGCAGCAAAAGATACATGCTCTCAAAGTAATAGTAGTCATTGAATTCGTATACACATTTATGCAGCAATGCACTTTTAAGAATCTAGCAGTTCGCCGACTCCACATGGGGCACCTGTAGTATAAGTATAAAGTTCTACTACATTCTGTTCTTGAGTTTCCACAAGAAAATTAGTTTCTTCCTCATTAAGTTAATTAGTTTATTAATTGATAAAGATTTTATACCAACATGATTGTCCACCGTGCTGCATATCTGGTATTAATTTCAAATTCTTAAAGTGTTAAGGAGTTACTGTACTCTGTTCCTTGATAACATGTATTTATACGAATGTGCTAATCAGACAATTGCTTACCATATGGGCTACCCAGGAATTATGAAGTTTCTTTTCTTGAGTCAACATGTTCACAAAGATCTGTCATTCTGGTGAGTCTAAGGAGTAACAAGTCAAAGAGTCACGTTCAAAGTCACTGAGTAACAGCCAGAGGAATAGATGCCACCATGGCAGTCCAATGTCCCACATACTCGTGCCATGCTGGCTGGACATAAAGTAGTTATTTTATAGTGAGGTGGTGTTGCAGCATATTCCTGTCCTCCTTTGTGCTTTTTGTGTTGACTGCTCTTTTGATTTTTTACTGTAAGATTTAGTCTTGTGTTGCTTTAAACTTGAATCTTAAAAATCCTCAACCAAAGATGCTTTACTCTATGAAATGACACTAAACTGGGAATTAGGCAGGATAGACAGCATGACAGCACTGCAATCACCATTTCAGAAAATATATGACATAAAAGTACAATCTGGTGCATTGTGCTCTAGTCATTTTGTGTCCCCTATGAGTACATGATGCTCTCAAGACCAGAAGATTTTAATCAGGACATCCTTTTATTGCTTGGTTACATTTTAGATTAGCTTTGGTTTTGGTTGCAGCATGTGGAACATGGCATGATTGCATGGTAGATTTATATCCCTCATGGCGCGATCGGCTCCTCATCCTGCAGCCTGCTTGTAAGCTACTTTTTGCTGGAGCTCCTGTTTGGGAGCCTGCAGCTCACTGGACATGGCCTCTCCCTCCGCCGCCTGCACTGCGTGCAGGAGAAACTGCAACACACAACATTCATAAATGGTATAAAGAAAATAACCAAGTAGCTTTTTAGCAGCCCTCTTTGTGCATTTCTTTTTGTGTATATTATTATGTTTAAGAAACAGAATTAAACCGCTCAGCCAGAAAATAAATCATGACCAAAAGGAAATAAGTGGGAATAGTACACGATATATCAATCAACCTGAAATAAACAAACAAAGCTACTTGAGGCATAGGCTTTAAGAGGATGGAGACCACAATCTTGAATCTAAAATAGCCAATACATAGCAGGAGACTCTCTGAGATAAAGTCTGTAATCCTAGACAGTGATGAACAGAGCATAATATGATACCAGCCTGAAAGGGAGGGTATTAGAGTGACTAAATTGAGTGTGTTTGGTATTATTCTTCACTGTGGGCCCTGCAGCAAGGAAAAATGAGAAACGTTTTCTTCGCCTTCATAGGAACTGCTGGTGTGTTTCTACAGCAAGCGGTTCCTAAGCTATAGATCAGCATCCAAAGATAAAATCTGGGTGGGCATAATATTAAAGAGATGAAAGTGGTAAGAAGGACAAAAATCACGTGTGCCTTTTTTTCATGTACAATACAGCTGTTGCAATACTTCAGAAGCCTCCGAGAAAGGGAAAAATAATATTTTGTTAGACTGCTCAAACGTGCATGTCCACACATTGCGTCATATTGGCTAAATCAAAAGTATAATTTTAGTGCTTGGCTATTGACAGCAATGGACCAAGAAAGAGTAGCAATGTGCCAGTTAAACATGGCTATAAAGGACAAAGAACTAAGCTTGCCTCTACTGGAATTTACCCAGGAACAAAAGCGCATTCATCATATTCCTTGGCCTCAAGGTGACATATATAGAGCATATAACTTTATTTACAAAGAAACTCCAATGGGTGCCTTTAACAGATCATAAGCCAAAAGATTAAATGACCACAAAAGCAACATGATCCATCAAAGACAGAAACGATGGCCAGCCACTGACAAATCCACGTCTCATAGTAAGTAGTATATTAAGTTATATCGGTTTTATTTGGGAGCTCTTCTTATTTCTCCTAAAATGCGTCCACTACCCAAACTTCTCCTCCAAGCACAAAATAGTTTCAAAACATACAAAAGCTCATATGGATCTTTGGGCGCTGCTGTTCCGGTTCTAAAAGCCACAGCCCGAACCAACCGCCCTTAACTTCCCCCCACCCCGTCCTCACTGTCTAGGACCTCAGTTCCCTTACTCAGCAGTTTGGCCCGGGCCCTATTGGGTCCATCACCACCACATAATACGGATGAAGACATTGGCCTCTGCAGCCCAGATGGAGTGGAGGCTTCTTGAGTCTTACAGGTAGCATCACGCTGCAATAGACAACAATGTGGCGGAGGTGAACTTGGACATCAGGAGGCAGTGGAGGCCAGCTTGTGTGTATGCGTGTTTTGTAGGAATGCGCGGAGGAGTGAGGCAGGCGTGAGGCTAGATTAATTAAATTGTATTGTGTGTGTGTGTGTGTGTGTCTGAGGTAAAGCATGCACTGATGGACAAAACAAAATACTAGCATACAGACACACTGGGGGCCGAGGAAGGGTAAGTGTAGGGGCTTTGTTAAGACTCAGGCCTTAAGTGTCATTACTGCTGCGGACACGGGCCTCTTCTAATAGAGGCAGCGACCCGCAGAATCACAAAACAGGAGTGGAAGGAGGCCTCCATTTGGTAGAACACAAAGATAACCTCCCTCACACTGTCCACCCCAGGCCTCAGGCCTTCGCCAACCCAAACACTGAGGTATCTAACAGCTGACTACCCCAGCTACGGCCGAGCCCCTCGGGGGAGCACGCTGAAAAGATGGCTTTCCCCTGGGATGATTGGATGTTTGGGTATGAGGGGCGACATCAAAAGAGCAAATGAAAGATTTATATCTCCCTGCAATGTATATTGTCTTTTCCTTTTTGTTTATGAGCTGGGTGATGCTGCAGGAGGGAGCAGAGGTCACAGGGGGAGCTTGGGCGTCTCCTTTTACAATAACGGAAATCCACAGTGAGGGATTTGTCACAGTTGTCCAATAACACACTGTGATCCATGGGCAGGGAAGGTGATCACGTATCACTGGGTGGAAAGCAGGAGGTGAAAAGTTGACATGACATAGTAAAAGACCAAATTAGCAAATGTTTAGTTTATGCCCAGTAAAATATTTGGGCAGTGACTAGTGATTATTTTGATTATTAACGAACCTGAGGCTTTTTTGAAATAAATCAATCAATTATTTAGACTATCAAAAGTCAAAAAATAGTAAAGCTTCAACAATGAGTCAATTAATTGATTAGTTGATCAACAGAAAACTGAAAACAGCAACTATTTTGATAATGAAATATAATTTTTTTTAAGCTAAAACACCAAATATTTGTTGGTTCCAGCTTCTCAAATGTGAGGATTTTATGCTTTTTGATGAAACTTGATAGTAAAAATTAGAAACAATACACACTCTGCGCTCAGAGCCCAAAGATCCAACATTTTCAAATTGCAGAGCCTCAGCTTACTATATCAAGTCTCAGCAAAAATAAAATCCTACATTTAAGCTGAAACTTCCCACATTTTACATTTTGCATTCGAAAATCACAGTAACAATTAATCGATAATGAAAATAGTTGCTAATTATGTTCCTGTCAACTGATCATTTCATGCTATTTAAAATATTGGAAAAACCTGCAACGTGGTACATCTAACAGCTCCACAAAGGCTCACACAATGATCCTTAAGTCAACACCTCTCTAAAACAGTCTCATTCTAACCTTCATGAAGGAGGATTTACTGCAGCACTGTTGTATCAGACTCCATTAGTTTTAGCTCGCTGTCCCTAATAAACTGGTAAGAGCAGTGTGTGTTATTTGGCTCTCCAGTCTGACTGTTTTCATTCTGACTCAAAGTCAAACCACCAAATATTCTTATACTGTGATAAAGCAGGTTAACCATTGACTGTGGCATAGCTTCATGTAACCGTAAAAATGAATCAGCATTACCTGAACCTGTTTGGTGACTGATGGTTATATTTAGTTTAACTTGACACAGATCCAAACACATGACCCAAACTTACCTTCAGGGCTATATTATTTACTTATTTAGAGTTGATTGAATGACTCTACCCAATAAACAAACCCTATTTTATCAGAAAGTCCAGCTTATCGCCCTCTAATCATACTCCCTCTCCTGCCTGGTATTTCTTCCACAGTAGATCTGTTTATATCCAAATTTCTAATTCACTGATAAAGTTAAGGCTGTGAAACATTTTCTTGCTCAAGCATGAAACTAAATCAGCAAAATCTTATTTTTCTTTCCTTCAGTGTAAATAATGTCATAACCCTCTGGCTCAGCAGAATCTCATTCCATGCTTTTCCTTGTTAAACATTTAGAGATTGCCTGGAAATTCACTCCTCAAACTGAGTCAAGTGTCGAGTCAGGAGAGAAACTCTCGAGTTAAGTGTTCTAAGCTGTTTGTTTTTTTTCCAGAAGCAGGACTGATAACATTTGTAATGTGATCAGAAGAAAAATACCCTGACATCATTCAGCACTCTCAGACATTTTAACACCCGCTCTTCCTGCACCTTAGCCGCTGTTTAAACAGTCACCATGTGACTGAGTCTGGCACACGTCAAAATTGTTTTTGTGCAGCCGCTCCCTCAAACACACCGGGACTGAGAGTTGTAGCAAATCTTTCCTCTCTCACATCAACAGCTTTGCTTTGCCCTTGCTGGTGAATGCAATGAATTCTTTCTCTCTCAGGTTTCTGTAGTCCCCCTCCAGAGTCCTGTTGCGCTCTAGTTACACTCTCACAATTAGGATATAGTGTTTCGAGCTCTTTATATATGTCAGAGTCAACAAAAACTCTGCTCCAAAAAGTTTACTGAGGCCAAGAATTGGAACAATTAATCGAATAATTGATTAGACCACGGACCAAATTATTCAGCAACAGTTTTGTTAATCAATTAATCAGAAATGCCCAAAACTTTGATGATAGGACACAAACTGTCTCAGGGTTTTGGACTGCTGGTCGGACAAGTGAAGACATGTTAAGATTTATTGAGAAAACAATCAACAGATACACAATGATCATTTATTGCAGCCGTACTGAAGCCTGATCAGGACACAAAGAGCAAAATCTCATGTCCCAGTCATAACTGTGGGAGCGCCTGTACAAACACACACACACACACAATCACAAGAAATACGAACACAACTCACCACACCTGGCAGCGGAGCAACAGAGGCAGCGGTACCCTTCACCACGTCTGGCAAAGACACGTCAGACATGGAGCTTCTTCACGCTCTGTTTCTTTCCTCAGCGCATTCACTCTCTTCTCTTACATTTACAACCACAGAGACTCCAGAGTTGCCCACGTCTGATGCCGGGCAGCCAAATAAAACACACACAGACACACACACACCCCCCACCAGACACACTTCCTTCTCCTTGAACAGTCCAAACAGAGACAGCACCTTTTATCTAAATTGACTTTTTCCTGAACTTCTGGGGAGTTGGTTTTCCTTCAGCTTGACCACAAAGGGAAAGGGGGGGTTGAGAAGACACTCATAGTTCCTTATTCAGCGGACCTTGACTCTTGGGAGGGTGCACGCCGCTGTTTGGATTCATTTTTAACTTTGTGAGCTCAGGTTTGATGATCATTATGAAACAACACAGGGAAGTGCTCTACTGAAGGATCAGTCAGATGTAAATTAACACGACAACTGCAACGTTTCGCAAAACAATCCCTGTTTTCTCAGGCTGGAAAAATACTCAAGGTTGTGCAGCTGCGTGATCCAATAGTAGCTCCTCCACGTTAACTGATAAGAGGCTGTAAAATACATCACCAGTTTGATTTTCCTCAGCAGTGTACACTGTTTTCTTAGGATCAAACACTGAGGCTCATAAATGTGTGACTTTAACACACATACATTTCAATCAGCTGTACATTATGTTGCCACAGCGCTTGTCCATTATATCATACAAGCACACAAGTTAAACGTTAACTTCAGTTTACTAGATAAACTGGATCTGGTTTAACAGATCATTCACGCAGAGCTGCAGCTAATGATTAGTTTCATAATAAAGTAATCTGCCAATTTTTTTATTAATTACTCAATTAATGTTTTAGTCTACACAATGCCAGAGAATAGTGTTCTGTTAAATGTTTATTACATTTATTATTTACTAAAGAAAAAAGTCAATGACCAGCAGTAGTAACTCGTTTCAGCTCTATTCCCATACGTTGAATTCTTTTCCACCAAACTAACAAACACAGCTGACTGGAACTGAGGAAAGTGAAACCAGCGTCTCTCTCCAGACTTTCCTCCCTCTGTCCTAGATCTCAAAATCACATCATGGCATTAGCTCTCCCTCGCCCTCTTGTTTACATATTATTTCCATCCTGCGTCACAGTGCCACGGATCATTTGCTTGAGGTCAACAACTCAGACTTGGTTTCATAGCTTCTGACAAACCAGCTTCTACTCCTGTCTCTCCTGGCCAGATGAAAACTTTCTTCTTTACTGAAACTTGTACAGTGAGGAGCAGTTTTGCCATGGCCTTGTTCTGAGTTTTTAAACAGCCTGAGAGTCTGGCCTTGCTGTAGAACAGATTTGACTGAGTCAGACTGATACCTTGCACAGAACACAGAGTTTCAGCGTGTGGATTGGGTGACAGCCTGTCTTATCTAGTTCGACTCAGAGGGCCTGCAGCTTTGGATCCGCTGCAGGTGTTTGTTTCACCAAGCCTCAGTTACCTGTCACAGCCGGGGGCGGGGCTTTCTTTGCACCCAGCTCTATAGTTCACCCTCATTTTAAGTAATGCAGACACCCTAAAATAAAAACTACTATCTATATGTGGGACTCACCGTATTGAGCTCCTCCCTGAGTCGCTGCGTGTGCTCGCTGTGCTCCAGCTGGGCTCGACTCTTGTCCCTCTCGGCCTCACTGAGCGCCTGGGTGAGCCGCTCCACCTGGGCGCTCAGGTCCCTCACATCCCTCTCCAGGTCCAACACCTGGCTCTCCCACTGGGACTGGGAGCCCTCCAGCTTCAGCCGCAGCTCATGCCTGCCCTGCTCCAGCTCCTAAACAGATGTTGGTGGAAAAGAGTCATGTCTTAATGGGTGACGGTGGGAATATCACTGAGGGACAACAAAAGTCCAGTTAGGTTGAGCCACAGTTCATTCATCATGTTTGTGCGGTGTGTTGCTTTGAAACTACAGTGCCAAGAAATGATACTTGTTGGTAACCGGATGTGACAACAACAAGGTATTGTTTTGGAAGGAATCTGAGAGACAGAATGCAACAATGAGCCTCATTCAGTCGTGTAAAGGATCATGGGAAGTGTGCGACAGCTGTAATCTGAGAATAAACAACAAACAGTTTGTCCTACCGCAGTAAAATATCAAATCTGTTTTCATATATTCTATTACAGCTGAAACGATTAGTCGACAAGTCTACCGTCAGAAAATTTATCTACAACTACTTTGATAATTGATCAATTGTCTGAGTTATTTTTCTAGCAATGTGAGGGCATTCCCTCAGGGCCTTGGGAAGTTTTATACACTCAATTAACTGACAAAATAATCCGTGGATGAATAGATAATGGAAATATCTATATGCACCTCGCTAGCAAGGCCAATCAGATAAGTTCTTGACATATCTTCATGTCACTTTGCACTGTGATTTAAGCTGTAGTCACACCTGATAAGAGTTAAGACTGAACATCTGAAGGAGACATCGGCATTCACCCTGAGAAAAGCAATGAGGTCATTATTCAGTCTGTCATAACCTCTCAGGCGTACGATGCGGCGCAGCAGGCAACAGCTTCACACAACAAAGACAAACACAGCTAACACAGTTTGCAGACAGCTTGATTTCACCTGCTGCCTTTAACCTCACCGCTGTCAGGCTGGATTTATCTGTTGTTTTGTTGACATTTCTCAAATTTGGAGAATTATCACTGAAGTCGTGTCAGGGTGCTTTTAGGGGGATCCCAGTAAATCTGTGCACCTCACTGCTGCAGCTCTCTCCTTGTATTAGAAGAAGAAGATAACTGCTGATACCTCATGGGGAGTTAATGTCTTACAAGTAGGTTGCCAGTTTCTTACACAACCTGGGAGGGTAGCTTCCCTGAGGAACATTTCAGTGCAGACACGTCTCTTATGACAGAAATACTTTTGTAGTCAGATCTTTTCAAGAAGCAAGGAAAAAGACAGCACAAGGCGAGCACAGAGGCATGACCCTTATCACACTTAGGAAAGTTTAGTGATGCAGCAAGGTGACATGAAACGAACTTCTCTGCCTGTTTACACTGTAGTATATGAATGGAGCTGCTTTGGCAATGATAATGGGAATTATTCTATACATTTCCTACAAATACTTAACATATAAAGTGTTGGAATATAGGCTACTGAATGATGCAGCTATGATATTATAGCTCATGCTGGTTCTGACCACATCAATGTGCATTTTTTTCCATTATTTTTTCACAAGTCATTTCTATTTCTCTTTATTAACTAAGTAGAGTATTTACAGTTGTCTTTAAGACATTACATTAAAAAAATATACCCAACTGGGAATATTTTTCATGTTTTTTATCGAGTGTATGTCACTAAAAATAACCATATAATCTATGGTCAGTATAATTTATGATACATTCTTTGAGTATATTCTCTTTACTGGATCTTCACGTTGTTCTCAAAGTTACCCTTTAATCTAATTACTGGGTAAACTTCTCTGCACCTGAAAAAGAAATCAGGAAACTTCATTTCATTTTCATCCGCCCTTTTCAAACACCAGCTGCAACCACGTCGTCAAAACTTCTTAAACCATATATTTCTTCGAATAACTTCCATTAAACGCTATTTATTTTATCTCGATGAAGAAAAGGCATTATATAAAATAAAAAATAAAAAAAGCAGATTAGTCTTACCTCAAGCTTGTCCGCGTACTGATCGTGAAGTTTTTCGCTCTGCTCTTTCAACTGACGGTTTTCCAGGAGCAATGCGTTTCCCAGCTGGGCTGCCAAAATAACCTCTTCCTCCTTTTGTTTCAAAGCAGCCAGAAGTTCATTGGGGTCTTGATAATCTGTTATTTCCTCCGCTCCGTAGTCGAAGTAGAAATCCTCCTCCAGGTCCATTTTCTTGGACTTGAAGCTCCATTCATCCAGTCGATCCATAACAGTGTGAATTTTGTCTCAACTTCTGAATAAATACAGTGTTGTTGTTGTTGTTGTTTTAAATTATGGTGAAAATACAAGATCGCGCTGTAATAAAGCCAAACACGTGTGGACAAGGTGTCCATCCATAACACCTGACTGCAGCTGCTGCTGTCTGAGTGAGCGTCTGGATGTGAATGAAGCTGAGGGTTTCGGCTCTACTGTGAAAGTAGGCTGCTCCCTCTGTCACCAGCAGATGACTGTTTGTCTCCAGGGGGAGTTGGCCTCAGTCACCTGAGCAACTGTTGCCACCCCCTCTATCAACAACCACACTGACACCTGTCCCGACTCAGGGCTCACACTGATACACATAGAAACACCTGTATGACGTGGTTAAATCCAATAAGCACAATCTTTGGGCTTTTATTGTGGCGGTCACGTCACAGTAGAAAAGATTAACCCTGAATTCAATAAATCTTGACTACAGACACATGCATCATGAACTGACAGTATCACGTCTTTGTCAGTCCTCTGCCTGCAAGACAACACTCATCAGCCCAGCAAATATGCCCATTTGGGACCCATGTGGGGGCCACAGTAGGCCACCCACTGTGGGCCCCATTACCGTCATGAAATGCAGTGCACATGTGTGCACACTAAGAAGAATGGGCCCCCAGGGGTTGGGGGGGCAGAGCTGCGGAGCCCCCTGCTCGAGGCTGGCAATGCCAAATTTCAGCCATTAGTGGTCAAACGCAATAAAATAACTCCCATATCAGAGGATGGTTTCAATCCATCGATCTCTGGGTTATGGGCCCAACCCACTCCAACCCCCTGTTTTAGGAAGCCATTGCTTTATCAACTAGGCCACTGGGGCTACAAATGATTTCCATTACATGTGTGCAAATGTCCTCCTAGCCATAGTGATGCCTTTGTGGCCTTAAAGTCCTGCCTGGCCTTGCACTGCAACCGTCCCTCAGCAACCTGGTGTCAGTGACGCGAGGACACCAAATACAAACACTCAAAGGCAACTTATGGTGCAGAGTGTGAAGGATCAAAGCCTGCACAACGCCAGGACCTGGATCAGCTTTTGATGGAAATCAGTAGAAATAAAAGCAAAGGTAACAGCTACTGTGAGGAGGAAGATGTATTTCTGCTGCATTTTGCTTCTATAATACAACACACTCCTCTTACCACTGCGGGAGAAAAGAACTCAGACTGATCTACGTGATATTGGACAATCACACCAGGATGAAAGTGTTCGTTTGGAGGATGGTTTTGATCCATTGACCTCTGGGCAAACCCATGTAGAGCCCACATGGGATTAGTGTGGGTTTTGCCCTGCCCACACTCACCGCTGTATTTGTCTTAATAGTAAAATGTGCCTTTAATATTAATCTTACATATTTTTCTCCTCATTTAACTCGACTATTATTTGTATTTCCCCTGTTTGCCCTCTTTAAAATTAGCCACATCAGCTTTGTGGATTGTATAAAACACCACCAACAACAAATGTATTTTGATTGCCTTCTGACAGACATCATCTACAAATACAGTACAATCAACGTGAAGCATATAAAAAGTATTCACCCCCACTTGGAAATATCATGTTTCATTGTCTCACAACACTGAATCAAAGCAGGTTAAGAGAAAAAAGACCCTTGTTCCATGTTGGCATAATTATTCACTCCCTCCAGGCCAGATTTC
This sequence comes from Lates japonicus, assembly GCA_033238685.1. Lineage (NCBI taxonomy): Eukaryota > Metazoa > Chordata > Actinopteri > Centropomidae > Lates > Lates japonicus. The sequence continues at coordinate 6,552,395 of BRZM01000029.1, read as the reverse complement.
AGTAGATGCACCTTTAACAGCAGTGACAGCATGACAGTCCTTACAGGGCATCACTGTGTTACTCACTCGCCCTCATCCGGTAAGCGCTCAACAAGTGCATGATCATGGCTGCCAAAGAGGGGGAGTGTCTGCTCGCTTTGTGTGGCTGCTTGCCAGGGGTCAAAGGTCAGCCCCCACAAGGTTTCACGGAGCAGGGGGCAGTGTCGGGGGAATAAAAGACAAGGCATACTGACGCATGGCGAGGCTTTTGTTGTCAGGGAGGCCACGGCTTCTGTACATATGGCACCAGGGACCAAGCAAATGCAGAAGCACTGTACACGGAGGCTCGGTACGCCTCGCTGCCATTGTCTTCATTGTTCCTGTTCAGTTTATTGGCTGCTGCTGGAGGGGGGCTTGTGCCGTAAGCATGACGAGGTGTCTCACGTACTGCCTGTAGTGAAGGCCACATGTGGTCAAACAGTGCACGCAAAGGAGCTGAGGCCTCTTGGAGTCAGGCACAACAACACATTCAGACAAAGCTGGTGAAGCAGACGTCAGAGGGAGGGACAGTCTTGTTAGGCATTGGGCAAAAGAAGGCGGCTGACTCTCACAAAAGATGAATAACAACTGCTTTGAACACTTATTACAATAATTAAAAAAGACACCTTCTTCTACTGAGTCAGAGGACTATCCCACTTTGGTTTCTTAGAGTGATAGAGCTGCTTAAGTTCAAGGCTTTCTGCTGCGCGAGCTGCTGCAGGAGGTGTGGAGACATTGACTTGACAACCATAAAAGCCTGGACGATGTTTTAAATCAAGTGTGGCCAGTGCTCCCTGACAACAATATTACTGTATATAACACTCGCCTGTGTGCTCAGCCCGCTCCACTGAAGCAAACATTAGCTGCACTGCCTGCATCAGCAAGACCTGTGACGGTGTGGAGAGTGCTGAGTGAGCCAAAATGAGGCTCGGAGTAAAGGGCGCATAAATATTAGGAGAATTGATTATGATAAATATGAGAAAAAAAATGTAGCAGTGCCAAGACATGGTGAGTGATACTATATATCATGATTTTCTTAGTCAGAAAAGAGAGAGCGTTCATGCTCATCCACTGGACCTGAATATCACCAAGCTCTAACTAGACTGAGAGAGGTGAATGTTGGGATTCAGAGAGGATGAAGTCTGTGTTTGACAATTACTAATGCGTTAATTTCATATATCCATATATTTATATGACTGAGGAGAGCTGCTTAAAGAACACATTAAATGTAAACAGTGGAAGAATTTTGCTGTGAATACAAAGTACAGCAAATTTACATGATGTCTCAGATTAGCTTCTTAAAAAGAGTCACAGTCTTATCCATATAGTTTTATTGAATTGTTATTATTGAAGCATTAAACAGCATTTTAACAATTATTGAGATGGAGCTAATTTTAATACTTTCATATGGCACTCAATCATGTCTTATGAGATAGTTGTGTGTTCAGTCCAAATCTCCAAAATAACTAGAAACTAAAACACTAATATACTAAAAAAAATAAAAGTAGTGCAGTAAAAAAGTACAATAGTACAATGTCAGTACAAGTGAAATAAAAGTATTAAGTAGCATAAAATGGAAATACTCAAGGAAATACCTCTAAATTGCAGTAGTTGAGTAAATGTACTTCCTATTTCCACTTGTGAAGACATGTAATGTTACTTTATCAAAGACCTCTAGTGGCATCTAGTGGATGTAAAATACATCACATTTTAACAGGACTGACACTGAGAAGTTTCATTTGAGATATGTGAAAATAAAGAGAGCATGAATTAACATGTTAAAACAGTGAGATGTTTTTAATCAAAACTGTTTCTTATCAGACTGGAGAGGGAAAACATCAAAATATCATTAGGGAAGGTTAATCAGACTCGACTTTAATCTTCTTTTCTTCTCTTTTACAGATTTATTCCTGTTTTATGGCACTCCTGTGACTCCTAGTCCAGTTTACAGTTTTTGAAAATGAAGTGAATTTTTTTTTTCTTCAATAAGAAAAAAATCTACTAACAATCTAAATCCAAAATATAGAGATGACTAAAGCTTATGTACTCAGATGGTAATTCATGTTGTATGTAATACCAATTTTCCTCTTTCCCTTTGACAATATATTTTTCTACATATATTCTGATAATTTTTTTTAGAATTTCATTTCATTGTTTAAATTCTTAGTCTGACTTTTTACAGTGATGGCGAGATCTAGTGTATTATATAAATCCCATTTTCTTTTAATTAATTCACATTTGTCTTACCTAAGAGAGATTTTTTTGTATTATTTCCTTTAAATTGTTCGTTTTATTTTTATTCATGTATATATTTACACTTACACTTCCTACCCACTCCGGCCTGCAGGTGGCAGTGTGAGTCCCGCCATTAGACACTGTAAAAAGAGGAAGCACAAGCTGTAAACACGTTTGAACTTCGGGTATTTGAGTAGAGCTTGACGTGAGAGAATAGATGTCATTTTGTTGTTTACCAGTACAGTAACTATGGAGAGGAGCGTGGAGACAGTTTCAGCCATTAAAGCTTTAGGGTAAATAACATTTAAATGCTTTGTTTTTTTTTTCTGCACAGTCACCAGCCTTCACCTGTTAATTATACTCTGGTATTTCCAGTACATGTGATCTCACCTGTCGGCTTTGCTCCCTGCTCAGGTACCCGGGCGGGTCCTGCCTCACACGGTGCAAATGTGACGAGCTTCCCTGTCCGCTGCTCACCTGGCTGTCTGCAGAGCTGAGAACCACCTGTCCCGAGCTCCGAGGTGGGAAACTACAGCTCAGGTTTAATTATAAACCTCTGTTGTGATGAATTCAGTAAACTGTAATGATCCAGTCAGACCTCCCAGGCCAACAGATGTAGTGAGAGTGTTTTTAGTTACTTCGGTCCTTTCGGATCTGTTACAGCTGTGTCCACGTTTAAAAGCTAAACGAAAACTATTCTATTTCCTCAGGTTTATGATAAGTTACTGTATGTGCCGTGTGCATGTCAGTGTTAGTGTTTGTGGGGTGGCTTTTAGGTTTGGGTTAGTAGTTTTGTTGTTGTTGCGTTGTCTTACAGTGTGATTATGGTGGTTTTTGTACATTTGCTGCAGTATACATTTCATCAGGACTGCAACTAACAATAATTTGTATGTAAATTTGTATTTAAGAAAATAGCATCAAACCCCATCATGATTTCTCAAAGCTTAAATCGACACATTCAGATTACTTGTTTTCTTACAACTCGGTGTCCCAAAAATACAAAGGTGTTCAGTTTACTACCAGGGAAGAAAACCAGGAAGTATTTACATTCATGGAGCTTGAGCAAGGGAAATATTGCAATAAAAATTTAGTTAAATGATTAATCAGTTACTAGCAATTCAAGCAGCTACTCATTTCAGCTCTGCATGTAAATGTAAAACACAATGACTTATTACAACTTACTGTTAGTTTCATTTATGACTCACCTGCTGATTAACAATCATTTCAACTCTAAAATGCTCTGTATAAATAAAAATTAATTGCCTTTTCTTTTCTTTTTTTTTGCAGACTCAGGTGGGATAAGTGACGTCTTGCTGGTGGGAGAGCTGAGAAATTTACTATCGGACATGTCCTCTCCCCTCACTGCGCTGGCGTCAGAGGTGCTGGAGCCATCTGGCCTAAACAAAGTCATTGGTGAGAAGTAATACATAATAAATAACGGGAGTCCTGTAGATGTAGACCTCAGATGATTGTGGTGCCCATGGATTTGTTCATTTACTGCACATTGTCCTAAAAAAAATTACTACTCCATCCCTCAGAGTTCCTTGTGTCAGAATTGCAAGCAGCTCACATGATCAAGCATAAGGAATCACATCCTGAGGACAAGACGACAGGAGAGGAGTCTGAAAAAGAGCAGCGGGTTAAAGATCACAGCCAGGAACTCACTGAGTTTTATGAGGATGATGATGATTCTGACAAAGACAGAAGGAAGGCTGAGGCGCAGGCAGAGTGGATATTACTGCTGCATGCTCTTGACATGGACACCACCTCTCAGTTTGCAGATGTGATGAGTGAAGTAAGGCTGATTTTAAAAAAAGAAAAAAAAAAGAGAAAGAAAAAAAGGCTGAGCTATGCAAAAGTCATGATTACACATGGAAGAATCACGTAAAGATTTTCAATGTCATTTTAATCCAGGTGGAGGCCAGGCTTGCTCGTCTACCAAGTGGAGGCATAATGGACTCTCTTCTTAACACCAGCCTCAGCTCAGAGCAGTGGGTAAGTTTCCAGGGCTGTTATCAGCTCATTAAACGTCATCTGTGACTCTAACGTCAGCATTTCAACACTTTTTTTCTGTTTCTCAGGTACAAATTAAAAAGATCAATCAACATCTGTCTAAGGACTATCACTGTCGACGGCAAATGATGATTAAGCGATTTCAGGTTACACTTGAGTCGTTTGCATGGGGAGAAAAACAAAAGGTAGGCATGTTAAATCACTGCACCTGTTCCATTTTACTCAGTGGAAAATGGCAATCACAAGCAGCTCTGTTTCTACATTTCTACATCTCATGTGAGAGAAAAAGTCATAGAATTGTCAGATTTATCAGGCTTCATCCTCTAGGGAGTATGAATGTCCGTACAAATTGTCATGGTCACCTATCATGTTGTTTTAGTTTAGTTTTATATATTTAGAATTAACTTTTTTGCCCCACTATTTCAGTCTGGACCAAAGTTATGGAGCCAACATTGGCAGCAGTGTTGTTAAAAAGAATAATCCGTTACCAAAATTACTGCTGGTGACTTTTTTGTCACTGAGTTAGTCAACTACATGTTTCAACACTTATCAAAATGTATCTGTTGTTGCTGCAGATCGACTGAGGACACTACAGAAGCATCATTATGCGTCATGATAAAATCAATTGTCCCAGTTCAGTCATTCCTTTATTTACAGGAGCGCAGTGAAGTGCTTGCCTCAGTGCCTCCTCTTGCATCCCTCGCCGGCTCTTCCCGAGTGTCCCTGTCTCTTCTGCTTGCTGCCAGAGAGGATCAGTCCTTCATTGAGCCAATAAAGGCTGGAACAGGCACCGCAGTGTACAAGGTACAACTGTAAATAGTTATAATCCATACCTGTGAGTGTGAATGCAGACGTCTGTAGCTCAGAGTGCAGAATGCTTTCTAATTTTTCTTTGGTGTCACCAGATACGGATGGGTAGCGTACCTGACAGAGGAGGACGACCAGGGGAAATTGAGCCACCTATGCCGATGTGGGGAGAGCGAAGGACGCAAGGAAACCGGTCAGGAAGAGGAAGTGGACACCATCAACGGCGTAAATTTTCAGATAAGAAAAAGAAAGGGAAAAAAGAGTAGCATGTCTTTCTCTTTGGCTTTACTGCTTAATATGAGAAATAAATGATCATTTTCCTTTATTTAAATACTTATTATGAAATGAAATATGGCTGTAGAATGCTATACACAAATTTAATTTTATAGTTATAAATGTATGTCTAATTTGTAGTTAATAGTACAGACACACCAGACCGTGTACATTTCTGAAATATATTGACATTGCTATAAGGTACTGGTATGTGACCAGATATTTTTGTATGATTTTTGTTGATATGAAATAACAAAACAGAAAAATAATTCTTGATTTATTATTTTTTTTAACATGGCGGCTTGGCACATCTGTAGATTTTGGTTGGAATAAACCTAGTAAACACCTAACATTTGTTGCAATTTTGTGTGTAATGTTGGTAATGCGTCTATGCTTAAAATAGCCCAGCAAGGACTGTTTGACATTTTTTAGCGAGAAAACATACATGTAACTGAATTATGGAAGCACCCCCTATGGTTCCGTCATACAGGAAGTTACCCGGTATACAAATGATGTAACACATGGAAAGTTCCGGACTAATCTAAAGGTCGAGTTAACGTGACAGCAGCTGAGCACTACGTCTGTTTTTATCAACCAGAAAAACTAATAAATATACTAACAATTTAAAAATGCCGAGAGGAAGCAGAAGCCGGACGTCCAGGATGCCCCCTCCAGCCAGGTAACATTTAATAATCAATACCATTTGTTAAAGTTGTTGAAACGCAGTGAGGATGGTGTGTGGATTAGCGAACATGCTAGCGGCTTTAAGTAACGTTACAGTGCTGTGTGTTAGCCAGTAACCTGTGACTAACAGCTGTAACTTAGAATTATTATCTTTTCACACTTACAAGTTGTGAAACCACAGTTTGATTTAATGTTAATGATAAAAGGAGTGAAGGTCACAGTGGGTATCAGTGTTTACCCGTTTGCCTTAATTTTTTAAATAGCTTTTAAATAAACTACATTACAGGCAGCTAAGATCAGCGTCCCTTAAACGTACAGTTAATGTTTCACAAGAGGGTTATAATTTCTTTTTGCCTTAACTAGTTTGTTATCATATTCCTATTACTAAACATATATTCATCAAATATTGATCCGTGTTGTCCAGATTAAGAAGTCTTACATGAAAGCTTTGGACTCTAAATAATTACATTTCACTTATTTTTATTTCATTTTTATGCTAAACTTACCTCCACAGAAGATCTCATAACAGTGGCCTGAAATGACCCCATATAAGTTTTCAAACTGACCTGTTACAGCGCTGATATAGTCTACTGCTCTTATCACACTGCACAACACTTTTGTTTACCATTTGTGATTGCTGAAGTCTTCTCAAAAGTGTGAACTTAATCTAAATGAACTTGATGTTTGCAGTTAACGGAGACAAAGTCTTGAGTAAGAAAATAAGAATACGTATAAATCCGAAAGAAACGGTATCAGTTTGCATAGATTGAACATTTAAACAAGTTTTCTTTCCACAGTCGGGCGCCGCCATCGCCACCACCTATGGCCAGGGCTGCACCCCCTCCCCCCAGTGTTCCAATGCAGGCTCCTCCGTCTGCTGTGGGTGCTCCAGCCGCAGCACCCAGGCAGCCGGGTATGTTTGCCCAGATGGCGTCTACAGCTGCGGGTGTGGCAGTGGGCTCTGCTGTAGGACACACCATTGGCCACGCCATGACTGGAGGCTTCAGTGGAGGACACTCAGAGCCTGCCAGGCCTGACGTCACATACCAGGTAAATAAACTCAGATCTCAGGACTTGAATAGCATCTGGGCAGATTAGCGTGTCTGACACATGGTAGGTAGGTCATGAGTGACTGAATAGGGGTGTGTGTGTGTGTGTGTGTGTATTTGGGGGTTGGTTGAGGAAGCACAGTAGTGATGAAAGAAACGTCACAGTTGCTGTAATACACAGATCAGTGCAATAACTGAATTTGATAAGCAATAAATAAAGGTTGAGGCAGCTATGATTTACACACTTTAACCAGGTTATCTTTCTTTGAGAAAGACTACCAGGAATTAGTGCTACTTGATAAGAGCTGGATCTCTTACCTGTATTACTCTGAGCTTTGTCTGCTTTTTGTTGGTGTTTTTATTTGTGTACACACATATGGTCACAGAGTGAACTGGAGAGATACTGTATGTTGGACAAACAGACATGGTGGGTGGTGGAGGAAGAATAAATATTGTGGAGATGGTGAAGACGTTTTTATCTGCAACTACTATATATAGGGGATTCATTTACTGATGTAAAAAAAAAGAAAGAAAAAGAAAACACAGGTGATGTTCCACTCATTTAGTGTGAACCATGTAAAGGATTGTTCTTTTACCTTCACAGTGATTTATCCACAGACTGATTGAGGTATTTGTGTGCTAAATGATCACTCTGCTCTCTTCCTTGCCTGTGTTTTATAAGATTTCAAATGACACAAAAATGACACAGGCATGTATAAAGTTTTGACATTTGTCTGATATATCACTGTGTTTGATGTTTCAGCAATTTATAGCTAGAAGTGTTACATTTTTCTGGTAGTATTGAGAGAAGCACTTTTTTTTTTTTTTTTTACCATTGTGTCTGTTTTGGGTACACCTGCATTTGTTTCTCATCAGTTAACATGAACTTATAGATGTGTGAATAACCCAATCATCTCCTCGTGTCTTTCAGGAGCCGTACCAGGCTCAGCCCATGTACCAGCAGCAGCCACAGTCCATGTACCAGCAGGAGGCTCCTCAGCAGCAGCAGGCCTGCTCCTATGAGCTCAAACAGTTCATCGAGTGCGCCCAAAACCAGAGCGACCTCAAACTGTGCGAGGGTTTCGGTGAAGTGCTGAAACAGTGCAGGTTCACTAACGGTGAGTATTACTTAGATTTAATAACCTATGGATTTATATCTCAATGTTAGGTGTATCACAGGCCACTAATGTTAATATGTCATTATAATTTTTCTTAATTTGTTTATGAAAGCTTCAACAGAGTTTAGGTTTTACCCTCGCTCTTATTTTCTACTACATCAGCACATTATCTCTGCCATCTTGGTTTTGCTGTTTGCTGTATTTTTATACTTGATTTAACACATAAGGAGGTTTTGCATAAGCGCTTAGTCATCCAGACGTCATAGCCAAATGACTTTACACTGTGCAGGCATGGTTCTGATGTAATATGTTGCAGGACCCAGTGTGGCCATAGGGGGGAGTAGCTTTAAAGGTTTTATGAATACTTTATATAACCAGCTTCTTTTTCTTGTAATGTGTGATTTTTTTTAAATATATCAGATAAGTTATTATAAATTACAGGCTGATTGAAAACGTAATTAAACTTTTCTTTTCTCCACAGGTCTGTCTTGAGATGGAGACAAACCCCTGGAGAGTGAAGAGCACGCACAACACTGCAATAAGCAACTGTACTGGATACTAACTGGGTGTGATTCACAAGCGAACAATAAACAGGTTTTATTTTGACAGTTGATTATCATCAGATAAAACAAGTCATTGTATTCATTTCTCAGGAGAGTGCTGCAGAGCTTGTAATCATAGTCTTATAAATAATGTTTATATATATTTGGTGTTGCATGTTTTGAGTTGATTTCAGTTGTCAGTGTTTTTCATCAGCTTTTGTGCTTTTAATTTGAATTTCCTCTCATATATTTCAAAGTGAACTGTTAGTAGAACATGATAACATAGTTTCCATCTCCTGGGTAATAGATGTCCACAGTTTTATTGCAACAAGTTTAGGTTTAAAAATAATAAAGCACTTGGATCATGAATGCAGTGTGATGTGTGATGATTTATTTCACTGCCTGTCCAGACAGAGCACATTATTACACTGTACTCTTCAAGAAACATTTCTATTTTTACACGCCGTGTCTTTAATTAGACTACAAAGCGGGGATACCACAGGGGTTCAGCACCTGTCGTGTCACTCCAGCCTCACTGCAAACCCCACAAACTGATCGTTGCGTGTGAAGTAAAGTTGGTAATGAAGGGCAGCCCTGCCTCGGTAAATGTCTCCTGGTGAGAGCGGGAGCTGCGGGGTGTCACTTCACGGATCTGGTTTTTGTGTGGACACGCGTTCAGAGTGTGCCGCCGCTGTGGAAGCAACGATTTATTTTTGGCATCTGACATTAGAGCTCACCCTTCATGCAATGGCAGGAGCAGCCCCACAAAGCAGCGACGGCACCGGCGTCTAACCGGACATCTTTGTTTGTCCTCTTACACTTTGTGAACAAACCGAATATTAATGATGGATAAGCTTCATATCAGGGACTGAACGGTGCGAGACACGGTGAGTGATCGAGCGTTTTGTCCTGGTTTCTTTAATGTTTTTTTTCTTCTTCTTCTTTATTGGAGCCCGCAAAAGGTTAAATAGTGACAGAGGATGAGAGGGAGATCCAGTTTACACACTCTGGTACTTTGCTTTATTAGTCTGGACCCTGCGATATGTCGAGTATGACATTAAGTTCGGGACGAGAACTTGTTGTCTTGCTCCGTAACAGTTTGTTCGCTTATCTGATCCCGTTGCAAGCAACATGCGCAAGACAGCTGACATTACTCAAAAACCTCTCACAGGACCGCTGCTATCGACACTGGTAAAGGCAACATAAGCCCATACTAATGCATCTTGAAACCCCCGAGAACCTTTCATCAGAAGAACAAGATCAAATGTGCATGAAATAAGATTTAAATTAGATCCACGGACCACAGAAGACTCCTGCTCAGACAGATGGATAGCTCCTCTGTTATCTGTCTGTCTAGTCTGACGAGCTGGTTTTCTTTTCTTTTACAATTATTCCAAGAGAGACTTTTAGCTGGAAAATGGGGTTATAAATACTCAGAGCAGAGCTCTGCCATCTGATATGTGTCCCAGTAGAGAAGAAGCAACAATGTTGGTTATAGAGTTCAAGTTGGTCCTAATCTGAATGACTGTGTGAAATGAGAGTAGACTGTTGTGAGCACTCTGAGTACAGAATATAAAAACATTTACTGATCGAACTTACAATTGCATAACGTTTACTTAAGTATAATTTTGAGGCATGTGTACTTTACCTGAGTATTTCCATTTCATGCTCCTTTATACTTAAGCTCCACTACAGTAGCCTATAGAGGAAAATATTGTACTTTTTACTCCACTACTAATGTTTTGTCTACTTTACTTCCAAATCATATGATTAGTTCATGGAAACTGATGTTGTCTTGTTAAAGATGAATCTACCCACAAGCATATAAAGTAGCCGTCAGTGCAATCAGTGATTATTTCCATTTATGGTAGTCTGCAAATGATTTTTCTCAATTATTCAATAAATTGTTGTTATTCAGAGCGAAGAGAGGCAATGTCTTCACTGGCTTCTATTGTCCAGCCAGCATCTTAAACCCATTCAATTCAATTTACAATTATATTAAATAGAAAAGCAGCAAATCCTCACATTTGAGAATCTGTGGCCACCTAATATTTATATTTCTGCATAACATATGACTGAAACTGTTAGTTTTGACCATAGCTCAGTGGTCTCACCACAACCCAGTGCTGTTTACACACAAATGCATCAGCAAAGACACTTAACATAAGATATATCAATATAAACACTGAGGGGGGCTCCTTATGCTGTATGTTGAGTACTTTTGCTGATGATACTTCAGTCCTTTTATTTTAGTGAGACCACCAGCGCCTACCAAATAATCCTCTTCAGACGTGTTAATTTATCTCCACCTCTGATAAAATTGTCTCACCTGAAGCAGAGTCGTGTCAGTGAAAAGGCCGCTTGCCCCGTTGAACATGTTTTCTGTCTGCAGCCTGTTGTGAGCTGTAAGAGGAGAGCATTTTTGTTCGTTTGGTGGTGAACCAGCATCGCTCCATCATGACCAAAGAGGAGGAGATCCCCGACTGGGTCGGAGCGAAGGAGTTCTACGACAAGTATGAGCCTAAGGAGATTCTGGGAAGGTACGTTCATAAAGAACACATGTCCATAATAGAGCCTGAAAGTGGGGGCAGGACCACCAGAAAGGATGCAAGCTAAATCTGAGGAGTTATGAGACACTTACATGACAATTTTATTTCTTTTTTGACTCCAAAATCATTCAGATTAAAGGAATATTACACTGTCTTTGAAATGGTCACAACCAGGAGACATTTGTGACCTTTGATTTTAAAGGAACAGTTTAACATTTTTGAGAAATGCTCATTCACTTTATGGCTGAGAGTTGAATGAGAAAATTGATGCCGCTCTCATATTTATGCTAAAAGTGACACACTCAGCACATTAGTAACATTCATTTGACTGAGACTTCAGTTTGAGCAGATATCCCTGTTGGTGTGGACAGTAAAAGTTTCCCAGAAGTTCCCTGAGAAATGTCAGCAGTGCCAGAGCCTGCTCATTGTCATTCCCCACCATCTGTCAGACGGTGGTGCTGTTACGTAAACCGCAGTGTTCGAGGAGGCCGCATTCATTAACTTCAGCGTGTTTTCGGACAAAGGGTTTAGTGTTGAGAGCAGCCCTGGGGATTGGCCGGCGTGCTGACAGCTTACGTAATTTCACTCCCTTTCTCACATGCAGGTCACAAGGGTACCGGATGTGGACAATGTGCTCAGCTGCTAGTATTCTTCACATGGCTCAGGGTTGGAGAGTTTAGTCAGTTTAGCCTCTTTATACTGCTCACATTTAAGTTTCTCTTATGAAATCATGCTGTATATAGTTGAGAAAATATGGACAATTACAGTGATGAAATTAGAATTGAATTAACTTAATCTTTTGCTGTTTTTCTGGCAGTTCATGATAAACAAGACAAAAGCCAGCGGTGTGTATGAATACATTATCTATTAACCTGAAGGATACATTCCTCACTGTTTATACTTTGTCTGCCAGACTGATCAGATGCTATAAAAACATCTAGAAGGGGACTTTTCCAAGCATTTGGCTTTGATTTTGTCATCAAAAAAGAGCAGCACTGAGGGTAATATACAGGATAAAAACATGTAATGATGAAAGAAGCATTCATGTTGATGAGATTCCAGGAGTCCAATTAGAAACGTCTGACGAAATAAGTAAACTGACAATGCTATAAATAAGAAGGCTGATGTGTGGTTTTTTTTTTCTTTCTTTCTTCTTCCTCAGGGGAGTGAGCAGCGTGGTGCGTCGCTGCATCGACAAACGGACGTCTCAGGAGTACGCGGTGAAGATCATCGACATCACCCCCTCGGACAAGATGACCCCGCAGGAGATCGAGGAGATCAGAGAGGCGACGGTGAAGGAGATCGACGTCCTCAAGAAAGTCTGTGGACAGGACAACATCAGTGAGCGACGCACCTCCTCACCCCTGAATTAAAACTATGTGTCTTTACTAAACATTATATTTGAAAGAGAGAAAAGAGAGTTTGTTCGGCCTTTGTCCCTTTGGTCTGACGAAGAGGTCAGCTGTGAAGTGTGCTGGTGATCCACATTATCTCTTGAACTTAAGTCCTCTTTGTTTTGTCCTGATTAAATACTGACTGTGCCTCACGTCTCTGTTCTTCAGTACAGCTCAAAGACTGCTATGAGTCCAAAGCCTTCTTCTTCTTGGTTTTTGACCTGTGAGTGTCACATCTCAAGTTTTACACAACTAGGTTTTAAGCTAAAAAGCAGTGCCTGTCCAAAGGTTTTATTGTCTTTCCCACCCCCCCACCCAGGATGAAGAGGGGTGAACTTTTTGACTACCTCACAGAGAAAGTCACTCTGAGTGAGAAGGAAACCAGGTTAGTGAGCATGTTGTTTCACTATTTGACTGTTTACTAAGACAAAAGTGATGAATTATCAGAATGTTTTAAAGGCCGTTTGAAAGAGTTTTTGGTGTGTGTTGGTTTCAGGAAGATCATGCGTGCTCTGCTGGAGGTAGTCCAATTTCTCCACTCCCAGAACATCGTCCACCGGGACCTAAAGCCTGAGAACATCCTCTTAGACGACCACATGAACATCAAACTCACCGACTTTGGCTTCGCTGTGCAAATGCAGCCGGGACAAAAGCTCAAAGGTCGATGAGAAAGTTGCATTATTACAGCACTTTTCTGAAGAGCTAATTAATTTAAAGTCATCTCAGACAGACAAACTGATCTCTATACCTCTACTTAACAATATCAGGGGCTGACTGATGATTAAATGCGGATACAGCAGCATATTCAGTTGATGATCGCTTAGTGTCCTCATTCAGTAAAGTTACTATGTTTACAACCCCTAGTGCACTTTCCAGCACACCAGCTGCTGGTGGTCGGTGGATAATCTGGGTCTGGTTGCGCAACATGCTCCCCTCTCTCTTAGCTGCTCTTACAAAGGTTAAGATGCAACAGGACACTTGGAGCACACTGACCTTTCCAAATAGACTCCTCATTAATAGTGGGAACTGGCAAGTCACATGTCTAATGGAGCTGTACATCATCTTGTAATTTTGCTTAGTTAGTAAATACAGTATGTGAGGTGCTTGTTAGATTACTTCCATATCTGCAGTTGACATAATGTGAAAGTTGCCACCTTACTGCACGGTGAGGTGAATAATTTCAATACATTTTCTCAAATGTAGTTATAAACAGATTTTCTAGTTCTCAGTTTTAAGAGCATTGTTGTCTAGAGAAAAAAATTGGTGGTACGTTTTTTTTTATTCTAAAGCACTTTGTAATCTCTGATTATATGCATATGATAATTGTTATTTTAGCAGGGTGGTTATAGTCAGGGCGATGCAGCATTAGAGCGCGTTACACAACCTTTTATAATTAAGTAATTACTTCTCATAAATAGAACAACTAACACACTGTCATTTGAGCTTTCAAAAGGTGATTTTACTTCCATTGGAGTAATATTCTGACTGTGAGACATTAGCACTCTTTTCACCTCTGCTCATGAGATTAAATTGCTTTTTGAGAAATAGTTTTCATTAAGTCCACACTGACTTCTCTCTCACATGTAAAATCCCTTTGTAATGTTCACAGACAGAGCCCAGATTGTTTTACAGTTCACAAAAAGGTTTGTATTGTCCCAAGAAACACATTATGTTTTACAGCAATTAATCATTTCTATTTTGACTTGTCTGTAATGTAGAGGTGTGTGGGACCCCTGGATACCTCGCTCCTGAGATTATCGAATGCTCCATGGATGCAGGACACCAAGGATATGGGACTGCTGTGGACATGTGAGTATCTAAAGGCTAAAATCACAGTCATCATATATGTATAAAAAATGTATTATATGTATATATAATGAACACACTGTAAATTGGATTGTCCTCTGTTTCATGTTTGCAGATGGAGTTCAGGGGTGATCATGTACACGCTGCTTGCAGGCTCTCCGCCCTTCTGGCACAGGAAACAGATGCTGATGCTGCGTATGATCTTGGCCGGGAGCTATGACTTCTCATCTCCAGAGTGGGAAGACCGCTCAGACACTGTTAAAGATTTGGTAGGTTTTATCCCCACCTCTACTCTGCAGTTGTTGACCTAAAAAGCTGAAGTTGCAGTAAGTTTTTAATTATACAACAATTAATAAAACCAAACCCTCCATGTGGTTTCCTCAGATCTCCCGCATGCTGGTGGTGGACCCGAAGCAGCGTTTCACAGCCACAGATGTTCTCAACCACTCATTCTTTTCACAGTATGTGGTGGATGAAGTGCGACAGTTCAGTCCATACAGGCGTTTCAAGGTGAGATGAAAGACCTGTTTGGGAATCTGTTTTTCTTATTCTCTGTTGCGATCAGCTATTAATACATAACATACCACTGATTGTGGTGTTACCTTCCATCGTGCAGGTTTGATTTTCTGGTGTGACTAGAAACGTGACCCATGAATGTAACAAAGCTTGACAGCTGACACTCAAACTGTTTATTGCTGTATTTCTTTTAATGTCTACTGATATTGGTTACTTTGGACATGTACATTGTGTGTGGAGATGCAAACAAGATCCAAAACTCTCTCCAATAGGTCATTTGCATGACTGTGCTCGCCACAATGAGAATCTACTGCAACTACCGCCGCGCCAAGCCCGTCACCAAGGAGGTGATCAAGAGTGACCCGTACGCCGTCAAGCCCATCCGCAAGCTCATCGACGCCTGCGCGTTCAAGATCTATGGCCACTGGGTGAAGAAAGGCCAAGCTCAGAACAGAGCAGCACTTTTCGAGAACACTCCCAAGGCCATCCTGCTGTCCATAACTTCTGAGGCAGATGAGCCGATCCACCACATCTGGTAACAAGCACTTGTTCCTCAGGGCAAATCTGCAGGAGCTTAAACTGGGATACACTTGTACTGTGTGTGGCTTCTCTTACCTTTCCCCATCGGGCGAAAGGTTAATTTAATTATGTTTTTAATATGGACAGCATATTCTCTCATGAATTTTAAAGCAGTATTCACCACTACAGTGCTATTGTTTTACCTCAAGAACTGCCAAGTGTGGCAAACAAGACATCTGGAACAGCACCGGTAAGAGGATGTGTCACTGTTTAAGTTTGCTTGCTGTCATAAAAATAGAAAAAAATGACAGACTGACTGATTAAAGTGTTTTAGAGAAAGTATTTAATTTTAAATGACCCCGTTGTCAATTGTACATGCTGTGAAAATTTATTATTCTGTCACTGATGCGTGTTTAAAGCAAATGGAGCCAGAAGCCACTTTGTATTATCAGAGACAGACTGTTTAACACTATGAAACAATCTCCATGTGTCAAAAGTGGACTCGTGGTTTCTGCCTTGTCTCTTACTGTATGAAACAGAAACTTATCCTGATGTGCTCTTCAACATTAGAATATAAATTTCAATTTTAAATGATCATGTTTATATTATTGTAGTATTGATTGATTTCTGGTTGTATAAATATACCAACATGTTCTACATGTTCCATGTGTTGTAATGAAATATACATATTTGTTTTCTTAGAACTGTGAAACCTTGGCTTAGCAGCTAAAGCAAAACCTGTGGAAATAACTTCATAATATAACTGATAGGAATATGAAACCGTGAACCTGCATACTTGAACTGGCACTGCTTTACATTTTTGTGTATTGTGTGGCTATTAGATCATTATGCAGGGTGTACTATACTGGTAGCAGCTTCAAGGGAAGTTTTAAAAGATGACAGCACTTTCAAATGTATGCTATGAATTTATTTATTAAAACTTGCATTTAATTTAAAATCCAAGTTTCCTTCTCCAACAACTCCAACAAGAAGACCCATTGTGAACACAGTTAAAAGGTTTATTATAAATGAGTGTGGTACATTCACATCTGCAGTGTCTTTAATGTAACGGATTCAAGGGCAGGCAGTGCTACTTTCTGATACAAGATGTGCTTCCCACTATGGAGCTATGGGTGAAAAAGTAAACAGAAAAACATTCTGAGTTAAACACATCACGCAGAGATAATAATTACTTTGACATTTCATTTTCTTACCATATGAAAGGAGTAGGTAAAGTTTTCCCACAGCCCTGCTTCAGAAGCTGACTCTGGTTGCTCTGCATAATTTAAGCAAAACAGAAGAAAAAAAAAAAAATCACTCCAAACCCAACAGCAGCTCTTGCAGAGCAGCATCTTCAATTTCAGAGTGCATCATTGTACTCATTCCTGTACAGCTGGATGAGGCTCAGGGCACAGCACTCATCCTGTCATTTAGCAGAAATGAGACGAGACTTTTGCATGGTGTCTGACTGTATCCACCACAGACCAGCTGGAACAGAATTCAGCCATGCCTCATCTGTAACTACGAATAATACTGATGTTGCATGTCAAACATACCATCCTCAGGCCATTTTTCACAGACTGGAGGTCAGTCAGCTGCGTGACTGAGTGTGCTTTACTTCACTTCTCCATTAAGATATATCCTGACACATGCTGGAACAAAAAGAGTAAAATAGAGGCTATGAGATGAATTTGTCTGCTGAGATAATACAGACACAAGAAATCACTGAGCTTATACCAGGGTGTATAAAGTGGATCTATGGTTACTGTTTGAGAAAAATATGAACTTGTCAAAATATATAAATTAATATGACTATGTCTCTGTCAATTAAAATGATACTCATTCACAGGCTTGTAGATATAATCATATACAAACTAATATTCAAGCTGGTAACACATTGCTGTATTCACTCTGACATAAGAATGAAGCACATAATAAGCACTCTTCTGTTGTTGAGTCAGTGTGTGAAAACAATCATTTAGCATGGTGTCTGACTGTATTTACTATTTCAGGAGTAAAACAGAATTCAGCCATGCATTCAAATAAATGGTGTTATTACCAACAGTGAGTCACCTCTCCATGTTTGTCCTCTGAGCTCTGTAAGGATCAACAATCCCATCTTCACACACTGATCCTCAGCAGCACGAATCAGTTCTATGTAAGGAGAAAAGACGTCAGCTCAATAACAGAAAGCAGGTTAAAGTTACACGTTAAGATGTTTACTGACCCAGGTTTAGCTGCACAAATTAGACTGGTGAGTGCTTGTTATTGGTATGAAAACACAATGGAGGTTAAATGCTGACAAAGATCAGAGGACACATCTGGGCTTAAGAGATCTGTGTCCATACAAAACATTTAAAGAGGGCTTTGGCTCAAGAGCTGAACTGCTCAAAAGCAAGACAATAACCAGAGATGGGTAAAATATGACGTATGAGATACATCATAAAGTAGGAAATTTCTCAGTTACTTGCTGTAGCATTTGTTTGACATTAAAGAATATTACTTTATTAGTTTATTGTGATGAAAATTAAATTAGTAATGTAACACTTGTGCATACACTTGTGGCCCGGCTACAGAAAAAGTTTTCCACCATATTACCTTACCACACCCAGGGAGAAGCATAAATTATGCCCAGATTATATTCTACAAAACGTGTCTTTGCTGTGTCATTCACTCTGTTGACTTGACAAACACTAAGTACACTTTCTCCTTAAGATATAGTATGATCTATGATAATCTGCCCCTCCTCACCTCTGCCACATGGTCTATGAGTTTAAGGATCAAGGCTCCTCCATGTTGAATAGGCTGAAGGTCATGACATCTTCTCCAAGGTGATCCTGTGATTTGATCATAAAACATGAGGTGCACAAATATTTAACCCAATTAAGAGCAATATTTTATTTCTATACGCACATTCAGAGTGACTTTCTAAATTTCTAACTGGGAATATTCACTGAGGAAGTTTTAAACCTAGCAACAACTTAAAGAAGTCTTACCACATTGCAGCCTTGAGCTGTCCTTGAAATTAGTTACACTAACTACGCAACACTTAATAGTTTACAGAGGCTTGATTTCTGTTGTGGACCAAACTAAAACACCTAGTCCAGCCAAATATCACGGCCCTGCACTTGCAATGGTCTGCCATACCATTAGATACCAAAGGTGTCAGTTAAATTGTCAGAACTCATAAAAATACTCAGAAATCCTTACAGGTTTCTGCATGTGTCCGACCACATGCTTTCCTAGCTACAGAGGCTAACGTATTTCACGTGTATATCCAAAAGCTTATCAAAGACATTTCGCCTGCTCGCTGAAGTAAACTGTTCTGACATGCAAACTCACATTTTCCTCGGGACCCAGGTCAGGTTTCGAAGCAAACCAGGACGATATAGAGCGGTATTTTATATTCAAGCTATATTACAGGTAACATACTGTGCCATCCCCAAGCTTCCGTTTCTTCTTCGTGGTCGTTTTTCCCGTCTTCCTCTCCTTCCATTTTATGGCATTTGCAGTCAGCTTCCGGCCCATTACCGCCATCATCTGGCTTGGAGACATTTTTAAGGTCAGGGTAATGTCTTTGGAGGCTGTCCGTTTTCCTTAAAATTTGATTTAGGGCGTGTCTTATCTGCTATTAGAAAATCAGAGTATTGTTTAAATGCATTTGTGCTATTCATGTTTTCATTTTAATACTTTAAAAAAACTCAAGTCTTTTCATTATCTCACTAATTCTGCCACCTCAGTTATCTCAATGGGATATTCCAATTTCTTAAATAAACAATATTACAACTTATACTGTACTTCCATGATAGTTCAGTTTGTGAGACCTTCCCCTCACACAAGCGACTACTTTATTGTTGTTTGGTTTTGACTCTTTTTTATATATATATATATATATAAAATGGGCTGACAATATGAACTACCATACACCATATAAGCACCATACTGTGCGTTATGTTTAGACAATCTAAAAGTTATCCGTATTGGATACAGTATACTGTTGGAATTCTCTATGTGTTTCAATCATCTTCGAAGAACCAAAACATCCAGACATTGTCAATTCATCAAAATTATAATCTGGAAAAATCGGTTATCCATGTAAGAACTGGGCCCAAGTCTGCGCCAACTCCTTGGCTGGGACCCCCACAGGCTGCTGTCAATGAGACTATAAATCAAGCTTGAATCAGTTCTGTGGGTGGTCGCCCACGTCCCTCACTTGCCGGAACTGAAAAGTCAGCTTCTTATAATAACCTCATTTTAAAATGGAAGGATAGCAGATAAAACTCTGCTAAGGTACAGTTTCGCTTTATTTAGCATAAAGTGGCCGCTAGTTGACCGTTGCTGTTGTCATGGAACCGGGCCAGTGGTGTGGAGTGGTAGTGGGCGGTCCCTCACCGGCTTAGTTCTGATTGGCCCAGCAGTCAGCGCTCCGCTTCCTCATCAGTGAGCCCATTGAGAAGGGTCGGCTAATGCTGGAGCTGCTGCTAGTGCCTTTTCGACGCTGCCACTACCAGTAAGTACCAGGGGACAAATTGAGCATATATATTTAAAATAGTTTATCGAAGACATAAGCCCGGCGTTGCAGCTTGAGTAGTTTCTCACGTTGGACAGTCGAACAGTGTACGGTGTAGAAAGCGCCTAAATCAAACGACGCGGACCGAACCGGACAGGTAACATCCTCATAGACACCGGTATCGATTATTTTTAACGTAGCGACGAGACATTTCAGTGCCAGTCTCTTGCAGCAGCGAGTTTCACCAGGCAGAAACAGAGGCGGTTTGTTTGACCGGGTTTCATCGTCCTCATGTTTCTAGTGGGTTTCTCTTGCCAGCCCCGGTTCCTCTGTAGTGTGTCTGGGGGTGACGCAACATGGACAGAGGATGTCCATAACGGCCCCTCGTATGGTTTGTTTACGCAGACTGCTTTATGTAACGCGTTTTTGTCACCCACCACCGGGCCCGGGACACGTGTTTGTTTGACGAGATGAGTTCCGTCGATGCAGAAACGTTTGCACATAGGTATTTTAGTCAGTGAATGTGTTTGCTGCTCCAATGGATTGAAGACATCCGCTGCATAGCCTACAGAGCTTAGTCAAACAATACAGTCAGGCAGCTGCCGGGTAAAATCACAGACCTCACGTTAAACCAACAAATTCAGCTCGGGACCTTTGTCCTCAGACCCATTTGTCCTCAGATTACTTCCTTGCCTGACCTCTATAACCTGAAATCTTTGCCATCTCTGGTTTATTGCCTTACAAGTTTTTCTTGACAAAGTCAAAGAGAAAAAAGAGAGTTGTATCTTTTTGGGGGAGCTCAGAGAAATGTTGGAGCATACATTTTATACTGTCTACTTATCATATCTGCTGCTGTTTATTTTAATCTCTGTGTTGTCTCTTATATTCTTACCACTTATAAATTTTTCTCTTTACTGATAATATTGTGTTGTCCATGAGCACATCAGTTTTGCAGTTGCCCTTGTACATAACAACTATGGAGTAAATTGTCAGGGTTTGTTGCTCATCATACCCTTCATTTACATCATTCTGGGAAAAAATGGTTTGTTTGGATTCACTGATTATGACAGAAATCCTTCCTGCTCACTTTTATTTAACTGGTGTGTTTGTTATTTTGCTGTACGTGCATCTATGCGTAAATCTGAATTTACAAGCAAAGGGCCACATTTCTCTGGGCTAGCTCTAAGCAAGTGTTATGCACCATAGCACCACTTGCTCACCCAGAGATACAATGGGGATCGTTATCACTCGGCTGGAGTGGGTGGGGTGTGAATTTGCCCATCTCAAACCTTTAATAGGAGACCTTCATGTCGCCAGCCAGGTCTTTGTTTTCCCCCGTCTGCAGTAGATTGTGATGTCTTGCAGACCACTCCACACTGATACATAGTTGTTGGCTGAAGGCTTTTTTCAGCCTTTCAGTTTAGCCTCTTTTGGCTGCTCTGATCTCCTTTGTAAGTGAGTCTCTGGCCTGCTTTTACAGGGCTCTATCCCCACCTCTGTAGACATCCTCCTTGACCTGATGAAATTGCCTTAATCTTGCTGTGAACCAAGGCTTGGTAGCAGAAGGTCTTGGTTGGCATACACACATTTTCTCAAAAGCTGATGTTACACACACAAAAAAGTGAGTCTGTATTGTTTTTGTCCCAAGCCAGTCGTCTGGTCGGCCAGGGTTTTCACCTGCAGTGTTGAAATGATGCTGTTGTTTTGAGTGTCTCATACAGTATACTTTTTTCCCTCCCTAGCATTATGACGACACTTTCACAGACAAAGGAGCTCTTCAGGAGAGCAGATGCTGTCTGTTTCGATGTGGACAGCACAGTCATCAAAGAGGAAGGCATTGATGAACTTGCCAAGTTCTGTGGTGTTGGAGATGCAGTCACTGAGATGTATGTGTATAAATACTGTCAACATTGCATTAAATGGGGAAAAACTACTTTTTATTAGTCTGTACTGTTGTACTTAAAAGAGAAGTTTCATGTTATTAAAGCCATCCTGTGTTACATTTACTTCTGTATTACATTTCAGGACTCGCAAAGCCATGGGTGGCTCAATGACTTTTAAAACGGCCCTGACTGAGCGTCTCTCCATCATCCGATGTTCCAGGGAACAAGTGAACAAACTGATAACAGACCACCCACCTCAGCTGACTCCAGGTATCAGGTGAGTGTGTCAAGATTTTATTTATGTCAATAGTGTCAGTCATTCAGTGGACCTTGTATTTCACTCAATACAAAAATATTGTAGTGACCCATTTATTTCTAAGAACACAGCACATGTTAATTGTTGTGGCCATTTAAGAGCAGAAAGATGAAAAACGAGAATATTTCCATGAGTATTTTTTTAAGGCATAATGGTCTCTGGAAGTGGTTCATATAAGAAAATAAAAAGCAGTTGATAAAAGCTCCTTCCTTCCAACACGTATCAGTCATCCAGTGTCATTTAGTATGAGCAGAAATGGGCTGTCTGTTTGTATTTAACTATCATAGTTGCTGACATGGCAGACAGTTTATTGGCGATTTTTATTAGACATGAGACTAATGTCATCCTGCAAATATGAGTGTGCTGGCATTAATGCTGTGCATGTGTTTTATCATTTCAAGCCTTTCCTGCTCCTTTGTGCATATGCAAAGGTACCTAATTACTCACATCTACTTGTAAGTGTGTGCAAGCATAGTTTATCCACAAAACTGCTCAGCCACAATTGATAGATGAGACCTCTTGGTCCAAATTATCATCTGCTACAGAAAAATTTAATAAAAAGCTGAATGTTTCCAATATGAATGTTGCTGAATGTCCATTTGTCTTTATCCAGGGAGCTCGTGGACCGTCTGCACCAGCGCAACATAAAAGTGTTCCTCATTTCTGGAGGCTTCCGCTGCATCGTTGAACATGTGGCCACTCAACTGAACATTCCTCTGCATCACATCTACGCCAACCGGCTCAAGTTCTACTTCAACGGTAAGAGCTTGAGTCTTTGTGGGCATTGTAAGTGTGCCTGTCTTTAAAAAAAATAAGCATATGAAACAATTTAGTACAACCCTGTGAGTGTAATTATGAGGCTTGAATCTTATTCTAAGAACTTTCCTGTCACCTTGTTCTTGTCCTACATCTCTAAATTGTGTGTTTTCCAGGAGAGTATGCTGGCTTTGATGAGAGTCAGCCCACAGCTGAGAGTGGTGGAAAAGGAAAGGTCATCAGCATGCTGAAGGAACAATATGGCTTCAAGACTGTGGTGATGATCGGCGATGGAGCCACTGATCTAGAGGCCTGCCCTCCTGCTGTGAGTGCACATGTAAATATTTGTTAGTCAGTTAAATGTATTGAAGCCACACTGTGATGACAGTATTCTCTCTTTCACCCCCAGAGTGCTTTCATTGGATTTGGTGGGAACGTCGTCAGGCAGCAGGTTAAGGAGAGGAGTTCATGGTATGTGACAAGTTTCGGGGAGCTGCTAAAAGAACTGGAGAAGATCTAAAGATTCTAAAAGAGTACGGTTACTAATTTTGACATTTTATATTTGCACCTAAGGGAGTGCCTCTAATGGTTCCTTAGACTCTCAATAGATTTTTATAATGGAAATGTTTACACTAGTGAGACCAATTTTACCTTCATGGAGATGTCACCCTGTTGATTTTTATACTAGAGGATATTACAATAACCAAACACTGTCTATGTGGAGGGTTAAGAAGATGATTTTAGTGTTTTTGCACTTTTTGCATCAAAGTCTTTAGGTAAGCTAATATAACTCCTGCATGTTATTGCATGTGCAATGAGCAGTAGAAATGTTTTAACTGTGTACTAAAAGCTGTAACTGGACACGTCAGTGAGTGTGGTGACTTCAGTCCTGTAAAGAAGATCAGCAATAAACACAAGAACATGCTGTCAAAGATGTTGTTTGAACTACTTTAATCTGTGTTTGCGTTGCTGTCCTTCCCTCTACACTGTTCCAGATGAACTGATGAACAAAAAGATAGATAAACATGCTTCCTTTCACAATAAAATCTCTGATATTACAGTATTCAGCAACATGACTGGCCCCTCAGCCAATGATAGATATCACTTGTTTTCAGAGTTTATCATACATGATAGTTATGCCCCATTAAAACAGGTTGGATAAAAACAGTTTTTAAAACCAGGCATGCTGTCTCCACAAGAAAAAAGTAAAAGCCATAGTTACAAACACAGCACCATGAAACATCAATATTACCATGACAGGGAACTCAGGAACAACCAGAAAAAGCAAGTGAAAGGAGAAATTTGCACAAAAAAAAGAAAGGAAAAAAAAAAGTTTGATTTAGAATAGACCTCAATTATAAAATTCGGAGGTTATATTATACACCACACTTTATCATCTTCATCATGATTTGCACCAGAAATACAGTTTTCATTAATATACAGATTTCTCCTCACTCAGCAATGGCATGGCTCACATCAAAGTACCACTTCCTCAGCACACATAGATAATATAAGTATTCCAAATTTACACTATAATAAATAAACAGCCACTGCATTGTGCAGTGAGCGTCAGCAGTACTATTCTTTCTAACTGTTCTCACATGTATATACCATATAGCTGCTTGTCTTTTTCAAGTAACTTTGGTTGGTTCTAAACTTGGACATGGACCAGCTTAAATGTGGCACGAGACGTTGGACATAATGACCATCAGGAGGTTTAAATTGGCCAGATTTACTCATCCTGCCTCAGAAATCCCCCCAAAAAGGAGGAGTTGTGTGTCGTCAACAGCTTTAAGTGGCCTGGACTATTTCAATTCCAAATATACAGTATGGTGTGCATTGTTGCCTCCTCTGACTGAGTGACATCTTGTAGTATTAAAGCAAAGACAAGAAAAGAGAAGGGGTGTTGTCTGGCAGCACTGACAGAAGGTCGAAACCATGATATTGATGATCTGGATGGATGTTAACATTCGAAAGGGTGCCACTTGATTTCAGCTTCCAGTTCGCTTCTCATTTCACTGCAGCGGGGAAGCCTTTGTTGGAATCATAATCCTGGAATCCATGTGCTGAATGAGAGGAACTGGAAAAAGGTCAAACACAAAGGATTTAGAGCTGATTTCATGTGTCCTCATAGTTAAGTCTTTTATTGATTAGGTTCAACAGGGTCTAAGGGTGACTAAAAAGTTCAATATGTTGTTACTCAAGACAAATGACCTAAAAAAAAAATGAAGAATAGGTCTTTGCAGTTACACAACCATAAATTTCATCACCACTTTGTGTTTGAAGCAGGATTTTATTTTTGCTCACCTGTGTAATACACCACCTCGTGCCAGCCGTCCTGCTGCCAGACAGCATTCCTCGTGTCTTCTCTGGACTGAAGGTCTTTGTAAGCTGAGATCAAAAAAATCACATGCATTTTAATATTGCTTATAGAAAATACAGTCAATCTACTGTGTCCCTTAAGCTGCTAAATGCCCCACTATGTTCACCAGGTGGTTGCAAACTGTGCCTGTCTGTTGTTTGATGCTGAATGAGTAGAGTGCAGTGGGTTTATCTGATCTTTCTCACTGACAATAGCTGTCTGCTAAGGGCTCCAAGTTGCTCAGTTCATGTTACACATACTGATTTGATCCACTGATTATTGAAAAATACAGATTAGTGCAGTTATTAGTCTAAACAATGTAGGAAATTGTGAAAAATGCAGCAAAGTTTGGCATTTTTATCATTTGTCATTTCATAAAAAACGTTATCATTAGAACTGTTATTGACTGAGTTTCTGTGGAGCAGCTAATGATTTCAGCACTGGCACAATTATCTACAACAGTATGAGTGCGTACAGTAATTCTGCATGAAAATGGCATTTGAACGTACCCCAGAGGTGATGAACCATATAGAGGTTGCCGATCTGTGAGAAAAAGCCTCCCACAGCTTCTCTGTTGTGCTGGCGGTATCGAATGGCCCTGGCCCTGTGGACAAGAACAACTCCAGTAACAATACAGGCCAAAAACACCAAGGCTTCATCTGGCATAACAAGACCAGCCACACACATTAGATATTTGACCAGTCTTCAAACGAGGATTTCAACATCATCTTTGAATTTACTCTGGACTGTTTTTAATTTACACAATTGGATTTAGTCTGTTTTGTTAACGTAAGATAGACGACAACTGTCTTCCACAGCTGTGATTATCCATTGCAACATCGTGTCCAAACATAAGACGTGACGCCATAACTTACTGTATGTATGTTTATGAATCTTAACGCCAGCCAAGTCTGTGAAATGAGTAGACTGGGGTGATGTTTAAAATCCATTATGTATTCCCCCAAAGCAAACATGCACTTATTCAAACCGTAATCACTGTCTGGACACAAAACTATACAGCCACAGTTCTTCATGTTGTTATTACATGAAGTAGGAGTTAAAGCTTTCAACTCCTCAAATTATATTGAAATTGCCTTAAATTGCTTTACTGGCATTGTGTGCACGACTATAGAGGTTTGCTCAAATACAGCTTGGTTAAAGTAAACATGAATGCAAATGCAAGAAAAGAAAAGAACTGGCTTTAGGGAAAAAATGAGCTTGTGTTAACAAGGTCTTTTCATCAAAGGTGTTTTTTTTCATCTACCTGCCCTTCCCGTACGCTTTTAAACCCCTGCCAATGAATGACACCAATCGATACACTTTACTTCCAATTGATGCTTTTTTTCAATACTTAAGCATTATAAAGGTGACACAGAAAAGAAGCTTGTGAGGGTGCCCACCCGTCTTGTTCGAGCTTGTTCATCACCTCTGTTAGAGCTGGGTATCCACCTCTGTAACGCCCCACAGTGGGTGAACTGGGGAAAAAATATACATAGATGCACAACACACAAACTACAGAAAAGAAATTGATTACGATAATCATTAATGAAAACATTAATGCAGCCCCTCAGACTCTGTATACTGTATTTATCTTTTGTGTGGAAATGCTGCTGCATACACATGCTAGCTGAGAACTCTTTAGTCTGAGCAGGCAATATTGCTTTTTCATACATATCTGACCTGATTGTACTACTGAATAATTCATGCAACAATTTCGTAATAGTAACGAAGGTGCATTGAGAAGAATGTGAAATACTGACCCTGAAAATAGGAATGCTCAAGCAAGCTAATTGCTATTGCTATTAAAAAATAAACTATGACAGGATAAGCATACATCGCGTGTTGGATGTATATCACCGTTTTTCCAATAGGTGCTTTAGTGGTATACTTCATGGATATATAGTATAGCATGCCTGCTGATTTGAAACTGTGCAGACCCCTGACTGTCATACCCTAGATGTCTGTGTGATGATATTAGTAATCCTACCTAGCTCATCTTGTTCTCCATACCAGGTATTCCAGGTCTCACCAGCTCACAGGGTACTTATCAGCATGATGGAGTGGGCAAAACATCCTCACTGTGAAGAATGAGAAACAAATTAATAACACATGGATCAAATGTTGAACACAGTACATAGATCATCATGGCGGACACTGATCTAAATGACAATCACATGCTTTCCGCTACCACATGTCTTCTGTCTAATGTTGTCCCAAGTTAGTCCCTAACTACAAGTAAATGGCTCAAGCATCTTAGGTATGGAGCAAGCTGGTCTGTGAAGGACTCACGTGAATGGTCTCAAGGCTATTTTTACTGGATACAACACAACACTGTACTTGTTGTCCTGGTCTCCTACTACTACTGTTGGCACTACTTACTTTTAATAATTATATGAAATACCACTCCACCAGAGTTTGTTGTATGCATCCAGGCACCTACTACATTGTGGACTGAAAGAGAGTTTGCATTTGAGATCACTATTACATTAGGATAAACAGTTTATTATGGATTACATAAATGTAAAGAGAAAGTAACCATTGAATTTTGTAGAGGTTAGCCTCATTTTTGGTCAGTAGGTTGGAGTGTGCATCTTTCCTGATCAACTCTTCTCACAAACAGTGATTTAAAACCAGCTGTCCTCTCTGCTTCTGTTGCTTGATGTTGTGAACCCCTGCAGAACAGACAGGTCACGATCAACGACAACTGCTGGTAGCCTAATCTTTGATACCAGATTAGATTCACATATATATCTCTTTATCTTTGCAATCTTATGGCATGGTACACTCCAGTTAAGGTATACAACCGAAAGTGCCAGGCACATGATTTTGCACAACCTATCATGTCAGCGCTCTGATGCACATAACACACACACACAACGACATGGATGTATATGCATTACAGCAGGTGCCAGTATCTAACAGAGAGCAGCTTATATGTGCATCTATCAGAGCAGACACACTAGAGGCTGCAAGATAAAGTATCTAATTGACCTTGAGCATTTGAGATGCTCAGCAAAAGATGACAGAACTTGTTTTCACTCTACCAGCAAAACACACGTAGCGTTACCTTAAATATCCCGAATAGATCATGTTAAAGTGCAGCAGCTTCTGTGTTGGTTGAAGCTGAAGGCCACTTGAGGACTGGGCTACATGGTTAATGGGGCCATCCTGCTCACTGTAGCCACTTCAGAAACCCATGATAAAACACAAAGCGGACAGCTACAGACACCAGAGATAAACACGAACCCCGTAACACCGACGACAGCTCCCACCTGCTCCAGAGGACGAGCTGTCCGGGCCGAGCGGGCCCTGACTTTAGCTCCGACCCAAGCCCGCCGACTCTCTGAAGGACTCCAGTCGCCATCTTCGACTGTGCTAATGTACATAGATCTGAGGCTGTTACTGTCTGACCAGCAGGCGGCGCCGCATCGCAGCACTCACCGGTGATGAACACGACCCTTATTTATCAAACTGCTAGAGGCAGCTACAAAAATTCAAACATATGAGACAAAAGTGTTAATCCTTTACTTTTATTACTTTTTGAAGTCTTATTGGATCTACTATCTAGACAAAATAAAAATTTCTATCAACATGGCTATAATTCTTGTAAAAATACTTTTTGCATATTTGCACCATTGACAGAATAAATGTAGATCAGACTTGTTTTTCTGCACAACATATATGTATTTCTTTTCTATCCTTTAAACCTAACTTCTTTAAGAAACAGGAGCAGTCTTTTTCGTGTGTTTGTAGGTTACAGCCTGTTTTTGTTTTGTTTTTATTGACTTATAATGCAGAATAGCTTTAAACAGTAGAAGGAAATGTAAAGAAAAAAAAAAGAACAAACCAATGGAGGTTAACAAATGTTAGGATAAGTAACAAACGACTTGACAAAAGACTCTTAACAGATACAGACGAAAATCATAGTAGCATACAACATTAAGATGACTTTGTTCTTTAAAGTGCATCTGTAATCAGTTGAGCTATATGGAACAAGTCATCATTCATTTTATTATTTAATTCCGTGGTCTTCTCACTGTGACAAAATCCTCCATTCAGAGAAATGGCTCACAGATTTCAAAGTGTGATATGTGTCCATATCTAGAAGAAAACCTCTCAAATTCTCCCTTGTTAAAGCATGTCTCATCCATAAATGTTTTTTTTTTTTTTTTTAAATCGGTTTCTACAGGAAATGGGTGGTGTACTGAGAAAATAATGATGCCCTTTTCATTTGGGTAAATTACAAAGCCATGACAGCGAGCCAGCACAATATCAGGACCCTGGAGCTAAAATACTCAACACAATAACCTTTTTTAAGGTTATTAATTATTAACCTGGTGGTTTTCTTTGCTATTATATTAAAACAATGGCAATGAGAAAGGCTCATTTGTTTCTTCTTGAGGGTGAATAGCCCAATCAGCTGGTCCCACACATCATAATGATAAATTATCCCCAGCTGCATCCTGAAAAATCTGGTCCTCTGATAGTTGTTAGGCCTAGATGTGAAGACAGGTGTGAATCCTCCTCTGTTGGCCCTAATACAAAGTGTTGGTATAATATAGTGTAATAAAACAAGTCCACATTATACTTCACAAGTTACAAATCACAGCCACATTAAGAAATAAAACATTACAGATAATGATAACATGTAAACAACACTAACATGAAATGTGAACATATTACAATATAAAACTACACGCAGCCAAACAAGAATCACTGATTTACAAACTTAAACATAATTTCTAGAAATAAATGAGATAAATTGAGAACAAAATAAAATGTTCCATAGTAACTTTACTGCAACATGGCAAAACTTGATGTTCATGGCAGTCAACACTTCCCAAAACATACTGCACCAGTTAAACAGGTGGGGCGCCACCATTCAATTCATAGCCTATTAACAGGTAGTTTTAGTGCCCACCGTCTAGTCAGATAAACAATGCAGACACCATCATACTCAACAGTGGGCATAACATGACATAAACCTTACAATGGCAACTTCTGAACCAACAGAAACAGTGTAAATGTGTTTAGGGTCCATGCAGCCCCAAAATGGCCTTTTTTGTACAGTTTTGAGGCACTTCTTACTGAGTATTTACTAGAAGTTCTACTCAGTTGAGTGAGAAATATTGCACTTCTTTACTGCACTACATTTACTTGACAGCTGTAGTTACTTTTACCAAAATGTATGGATGAGTTTAGAAAATACAACACTTGTTAGTCAATATTAAACCAGTGATTCCTAACCTAGTTGTTTTATGATCTCTCATATGAAACGGTTTGTAGGCATCTCTCTCCTCATCGCTCTTTCAGACATCTATGTTGTTCCGCCAAAGAGAAGCAATTCCTTCTAAACCTCTTTTCATGGTTTCATTTCAACATTCTGTTCAAAATGATCCAACATGCCTGAAAATTCAGATACAAAGTCTAAAATCTATTAGTCATCTCCAACTCCCTCAGCTTTTATCTTGTGACCTTAAGAAGGTCCCGACCCTTAGGTTGGGTGCAAAAGCATTGTTAAATTATATATTTATTCGCCAGTGCTTATACTTCTACTCTAAGAATGGTTTTGCAGGACATTTTTAAGAAATGTTGTATTTGTATTTGTATTTTTTATTTATTCAAAAGTTCTGACCATTTCTTCCAATTACTGCATCTCATGCAAGATATGATACATTTATTTGTATTAAACTTCCTCTTACAATAATTTTAAAGTTCACTATAATGAATGGCTCATAGAAGAAGACAGAAACATGATATAAAATGTTAATTTGTGGGGCATTTTATCTTATAATTTTAAATACTGATAGCAGGAAAGTAATAGATGAGCTTGAATTTTGTGTGTTGTGAGGCCTTCGAAGAGTATCAGATCCAGTTGCACATGGATGATGAGAGGGTGGAGTGGGATTGCAAACCATGGAGGAATTCAGTACAGTTGAGGATTGATTGGTTATTTGAAGGAGTGACTATGAAGCTAACGGGACCATATTGGCTAAAGCCTACTTGGCTGTAGGAGAAAGACTACTTACTACCAGTGGAATTCAGGAAACTATGGAGGATTTTGTTTAAGTTCAAGATGAATCCAGGGGAGTGTTTTCAGAAATGTTTTTGAATAACAAAAGGAAAAATGTCTGGAATCTAAAAATACATGATCGTATCCACTGAAATTCCAGCTGATAGGAAATTTATCAAGTGGTTTATTTTGAGTGGGAAACCTTTTTAATATTACACTTCTGTCCTTTATACACTCCTGAACAAATAAGACCAGGGGGAAATTACAAGTATTTGCATTTCGCGCTGGTCGATCATGATCAGAGCTTCAAAATGGAAAAAGAGGAAACAGGAGCAAGAGACAAAAAAAATAAAGTAGGCAATTCAAAAACTGCATTTAAACTCAAACAGGCTGCTCATCAGCTGATCAAAAGTTTAAGACCATAGCCTTAAAAAGTCAAAATCTGTGCAAAAATCTGTCTTTCATGTAATTTTCTTTTAGGTGTTCACACTGTCATGACCTCCTGATGGCGAAAAGACAAAAAAGTTTTCTGTCTTTGAATGTGGCAGGATTGTTGAGCTGCTCAAGCAAGGCCTCTTACAACGCACCATCACTGCCGAGGTTGGACGCAGTAAGACAGTCATTTTAAATTTCTTAAACCTGAGGGTTATGGGACAAAAAAGTCAAGTGGTAGACCCAAAAGAATTTCACCTGCGGGTTGAAATCCTCAGGCTGATCAGGCTGATCCTCAACCCATATAAAGGCCCTTACTGATGCTAACCATAAGACGGCATCTGCAAGAGAAGAACTTAAAGGACAAAAAAAATCTTCAAAGGCCATATCTCCTCACATGCCACAAACATGCCCATTTGGACTTTGCAAGGCAGCACCAAACATGGGACATTGAAAGGTGGAAGAAAGTTTTATTCACAGATGAGAAAAAATGTAACCTGGATGGTCCTGATGGCTTCCAATGTTACTGGCATGACAAGGAGATCCCACTGGAAATGTTTTCTATGTGGCACAGTGGAGGAGGCTCCATCATGATCTGGGGGGCTTTTTCCTTCAATAGAACAATGGAGCTTCAGGTTGTGCAGGGGCGTCAAACCACAACTGGCTATGTGGAGATGTTGCATTGGTCATCCCTCTTGACTGAGGGCCCTCTTCTGTGTGGTGATGACTGGGTCTTTCAACAGGACAACACTGCAGTTCACAACGCCCGCCTGATGAGGAACTTCTTCCAGGAGAATAACGTTGCCCTTTTGGACTATCCTGTGTGTTCCCCTGATCTAAATCCCATTGAGAACGTTTGGGGATGGATGGCAAGGGAAGTTTACAAAAACGGACGTCAGCTCCAGACCGTGGATGCCCTTCGTGAAGCCATCTTCACCACATGGAGCAACGTTCCCACCAGCCTCCTGGAAACACTCGCGTCATTAAACTTTTGATCAGCTGATGAACAGCCTGTTTCAGTTTAAATGCAATTTTCAATAAATTGCCTACTCTATTTTTTTGTCTCTTGCTCCTGTTTCTTCTTTTTGCATTTTGAAGCTCTACTTACAACCTGATTATGATCGACCAGCACAAAATTTGAATACTTGTAATTTAAGATTTTGTTCAGGAGTGTATGTTACACTTATTGTATTTTTAATTAAAAGGACACCTCACCAACAGCAATAAACATCAGTCCAGTGGTGCTTGTCTCCTTTGGATATCAGCTCTCTGCAGTTGCTATAATGTCAGTATTAATCTGAATGGCTTGATCTGTATTTTTAATGAACTTAGTTGGACATGGAATGACTTCACAAAGGACACATTTTATTAATGGAAGCAGTGAGCTCAGCTTTTTACAAAGAACTTTAGTTTCACTGCTCCAGCTGTACCCATACTGTACGTGATTACTGGGATAGTAAAATCTCAGTTCTCTCAGTTCTAACCCTCACAGAATTTCATAGTGTTTGACAGAGGAGAGCCTGTATTTTTGAGTGAACATCTTACAGTAAGTACTTAATAGGCTCATAACTTCATCCTGTAGCATCTTGTGTGTCATGATTTGCCAGTTACCTTACCATCACTGTCATCAATGGACACTGTGCAAGGGATCCCACAGGGTTCATTTCTAGAGCCCAACCTTTTCTTCCTTTATGTTCCACCTTAAACCTTAAATCACCATGAAGACACCTTAAAAACCTTACATTTCCAAAACATTTAGATCATGTGATTCAACTGAAAGCTCTGAAAAAAGACTTTTATTTTCAAAGTCAAGAATGAACTTTTATGCTTCATTCAAATCTCAAATAGTGTGTCTTAGCTCTTTTTTTTGAGTCCTGCTGTCCTTTGTTCAAGAGTTAAGATAAATGAGATTTTGCCATCAAGCCCTTGGATGATGAAGCACCCTGCCTGGAACTTAGGAAAGAAGTTTGGATCACATTTACCCAAATGTAACAAATTTTTTTGTTTTATAGACTTGAGTTTTTGACTTGAGGTTTGGTGCTGCCCTGCAGTTCCAAAATCACTTACAATACTCTCTGATTTTGCTTTTGGATACAATGAATTTCTCTAAACCAAGGCTTTGAGAAGAACAGCTGTGAAAACAGCTGATATGAATCCTCCACTAATGCACCAGAAAACCATGGACACCATTTATCAGGGAGTTTAGAAATATATAAAAAATGCTCTTTGCTTAACTCTCTTG
The DNA here is from genome assembly GCA_033238685.1 of Lates japonicus. Classification (NCBI taxonomy): domain Eukaryota; kingdom Metazoa; phylum Chordata; class Actinopteri; family Centropomidae; genus Lates; species Lates japonicus. Next base: position 6,518,358 of record BRZM01000029.1, on the reverse strand, counting down.
GACCCACATGGCTAAATCCCCTGACCCAGCCTCTTGTACACAGTATGTCCTGGGTGGATCTTCAGCAAATTGAATATCTCCAAGCCAAATTATCTAACCGGCTGTCTTTGCAGTTTCCCTCTCCCTCGTCTTATTATCTTTGGCTTTATTGCGGACATGCTTGCTGTTTAAAGCTCTCCAAGAAATGCTGTCGGACTTGTGAGAAAATACTTTGGACATATCGTTTATAGTCTTCACCCCTTATTGTGTCTGGGTACTGCAGTGAGTAAATGCAGCACTACTGCACACAGTGGCACTAAAACACTGAAAATGTCTGATGTATGTAGATTAATATCCAGGAATGAGTCTGTGTTTATATTTCAATAAAGTAATATAGATAAGAAAATTACCATTTCCAAGAATTACTAGAGTGTGGCCAGTCTTTAATGTTCTGGACCGATAAGCTGATGGTTGATAGACCACTGTGACTCAGGCTAAAACAGAAATGGACTGACGGCTCCTACAAAGTTGCATATTTTTGTGTCTGTAATTTTGAAGGAACAGTGCATTGAATGTTTCTCTCCATATTGTTAATGCAATGCAATGTACCATTACAAGTAAAAGCCTTGCACTGAAAATGTTACTTAAGTAAAAGCATTTTAGGCTTGCTACCAAATGTATCACAAGTAAAAGCAAAAACTGGCATCTGTGAGAGTTGTATTTACATAAGTATCATATTATTGGATTAATATTACTGATGTGTGAGTAGCATTTTACTGTCAAGGTGGAGCTAGTTTAATCTGTAACAGTGTATCATATTTTTTAAGAGAATTACATATAAAATCTTATTCTGCAGAATAAGTGCAACTGCAGCTGTGAAATAAAAGTAATGCAATGAGAAGTACAAAAGTTTCCCTTAGTGGAATTTCAGTGGAGTAGAAGTAGATATCTTGTCAGGATTTTCTGTCTGATTATGAACCTGAGAATATTACAGCTGCTGTTCTACTGCCCTGTAGGCCAGCTATACAAATTCCCATACTTGAATAAAATATGTTGTCACAGCCACGCAACTCACTGAAAGACTGATGATATTATTTACACAACCTAAGAACTGAGGAAAAGAACCATTACTTATGAAGACAGAGCCAGAGTAGGTGACACAAATGAAAGCCTTAGTTTAAGCAGGGGAAATCCAACACTGAAGCACAGAGTGCTGAAACTTTTTAAATTATACAAAAGAAGTGTAAAGTGAGATCAATTGCTGGAGTTGTTGAAATCCACTTCTCTATGCCAAATTACCCTTTACACTTTGAAATGTCTCTTGCCCTGTAAGGTTCAAAGTCACACTGGTTCATTTGTAAAGGAAACACATCCACCATAATATATCTTACAGTATTTATTACTGATATATTCATCATTACCATTACATCTGAGATTTAACCTTTGTTTTCGGCAGTGGAGACTCCTCTGTCTGCATAGTCTCAGGCTTGTGTGAATATGTTTTATCTTAAATGATCCCTCGATCAGCCTTTCAGAATGGACAGAATGGGGTCCTGGGAAATAAAAGAATCCGGTGTACTTACTTTGGTATTTCATGACGTCGGACCCTGTCTATCCTTTCTGTCTCAGCTGCTGCAGCGTTGCACTCTGTCTCTATACAGTAATACTCAATACTCAGACATAAGGTCAGAGGTGTGGATGAAAAATTGAGTGGCCAGCGCTCAAGGCCAAGAATAAGATTTGTAAGAGGGCGAGAACAGCCTTCTTGACCCAGGTCTTCTTTCACCTATGAGGTGTTTGTCTGGAAGCAATTTAGCCTTTACATCACATCTTGACACTCAAAAACACACAGAAAGGTATCCACAGATTACAGTGGTGTTTTTGTCATACATTACAGGAACTAAGGTCCATCCACTGATTTTAATTTTGTAATGACATGGCAGAAAAAGAGCATGGGCTGTCTTCCCACCACTCAGCAGGCACAGACATGTGTGAGAGAAGGACGTGCTTTTTGTGATTTGATGGATGAATGGTAGGCCTAAATATTTTCTCTCCTTTGTCCTGATGTGGTATTTCAGACCACATGTTTTCTCAAGATTTTCTTGGGAGAGGTTGACAGTTTGCTCTAATTAAATCAATCATTATATCATCTGGCCCATTGCAATTGGAAACACAAAGCTAGTATCTGTTCAGGCATATTTTAATGTTTCTTGCCAAAACAAAGGTACGCAAATGCTTTGTGCTCTTTCTAAAATGATTATAAATGGATTATATCACCATAAAATACAGTGATATGTTAAATATTTCTCACACTTGAGCATCCTGGATTTTTTCCTCACAGAAAAATGTGCGATTAATCTGCAGTTATATCTGCTGTCATATCTGTAGAGTCATTTATTCATTTTCCATATTATCTTTTTCCCCTTCAGGGTCACAAGGGGATGAAGCCTATTACTTTTATTACTGCAATGACCGAATAGCCACATGTGGATGAGTGAAGTTCTCTATCTGAACAAATAACCTATCTGGAAAAGGTTGGTTATGCATATGGATGGCTCATCAGGTCATATTGATGCTTTTTCAGTTATTCAACTCCCTTTCTTATGACTTCCAACATTTTAATATTTATAGCGATCTTTTTGTTTGCTCTCTTCACAGGGATTATACTTGGCTAAAGCTATTTTGGATGCATAAATTAATAAATTAATTTGATGGAGGTGGTCATATTACCTGTAGTATAACATAAAAAGGTAATACAACACAACAGCATTATTTTCTTTTTGAAAAATAAATACAAGCCAGAGTTTAAAAAACAAAACTTGGTCCACAATAACCACAATTTTGAAGACATGCCCAGATTCCTCAGAGACTCTTTTATTCAGCTGGGATGAAAAATATTGTGTCTACTGGACAATACAAAAGATTCTTTTACTCAGCTGGGATGAAAAATATTGTGTCTCCTGGATGATAAAAAAGAATCTTTACTCATTTCTCAAGTTGAGACAAACGTGGAGAAATGACATCTACTTGCAAACTATTAGCACATTCATATATATGATAATAAAATAATTAGAAATATTTATATATATACAAATATTAGGCCAGAAATTAATTCTAGTGGGTGGTAGGTCAGATAGCAGCTGCCAACTGTGCCGCAGACATTATATTTTTCAAGCTGTACAGCTGTAGCTTATGTATTAACATAAGAAAAAAAGCATGGTAATGAAGCAGTAACCTGTTGGCTTGAGTCCTTTGTGGAAGTCATCTTGTGCTGGTGCTTTAAGAGGAAGCACCCTTTAACACTGGCCCTTTTATTGGGAGTATGAGTAGGTGGGTTCTCAGCTTTGATTGGATAATAGCTGGGTGAAATTAACAGCTAATTAAGGTCAATGCTGAGTGATGAGCAAGTCATTTGTTTATTTTGATTGCACCGTATATATGTTGACACATGTAAGAATAAGACATGGCCTTGTTGTGATGAATAAGTGCAAGAAAAACTAGGTATATTCTTGTAGCTTTGTCCTTGAGCTCTGACCTGATAGGCTAGTTTGAATTGGAAAGGCGGGCTGTCATACATATATATATATTTGAGTGGGATAGGAGAAAATGGAGGGAGTTTTGAAGAGCAGCACCAGAGTGGTTTCCCCCCTTTTGTTTATTTGTTTTGTTTGCTCTTCTTTGTTTTGTGCAGTCTACAAATAAAAGCCTGATGTTGATGTTTTCTCCCTGCACCTCACCTTACTGCAGAAATGTCTTCTAAACAGAGGTGAGTTTGTCTATTGTTCTTTCAGATAAATGCCTTGTTTTCTGAATTCAGTGGTCAGCTATCGGGGAGGAACTGACTGGGACTAGCAACTGTAATCACAGCTAATGGTAACAGTTTGCAAAAAATTCAAATGTTTAACGTTGACTAGCAAAAAGTTAGAGGCAAATGTTAGCCTGGCACTTTAAAACACAGTGTATAAGTTATTTAGCTGTAGTGTTGCAATGTAACCAAGTACATTTAGTCAATTGTTGCACCAAAGAAGTACAAATTTGCCGCATTTTGTACTTTATATTCATTCTCCACTACATTTAATAGGGAAACATTGTGCTTTTTACTCCACGTTTATGTGACAAAGGTGCTTGAAATTGCACAAAAGAGCTTAAAATGTGTGTATTGAAAAAAAAAAAAAACTACCCAATAGTACATGAAAATGGCTAAAGATAAAGTTAAGTTAAGGTCGTAGTGAAGAAATATTAATTTTTAGGTACAATACTGGTCTGTTTTATCTCACCAAAATCCACAGCAGTAAAACTGTAGCAGTGAAGGCCAGACATGAGAGCTTACTGTGTGGATGCCTTTGGCAGTTACATTTGAGGTAAGAGATCCCATGATTTATCATACACAACAAAGATGTTATGTTGCAGTTAATTACACTGCAACATCACAATGCACTTTGAAACTGGAAGTAAGAAACATTAAATTTTTGATCTCTGCACATCAGAAACATCAGAAAAGAGGAGCAAATCTGGCTCATGGAAAAGTACCCTGAGGAGGAGAAGATAGACCCAAGGTAAGATTTAGGGTTATCCCAGTGTAATCTTAATGAAACGTTTTGTGGCAGAAAAAGATTGATAAACTGTTTTAGCTTAGATATAAGGAGACTTTGATGGAAAAGTAAGCACAAATATTGCATGCCAAAATATTATTATTATTATTATTACTGACTTTAATACTAAATTTATATTGCACCTTTTACACATAGGAACACCATGTAATAAAACAATTCACATAAAAATAGAGTAAATGAATCAGGGAAATAAAAGGCAGGTGCGTGTCATTAAGTGATGGAAAAACTAAGATCATCATGTTGTTAGTTATTAAACTAGTCAGTATGAATAGAAATACAAACACTCTGATGCCAGAGACAAGCACAGTGATTCTGGGAGGAGGGAATGAGTGGTAGATTAAAGCAATATTATGTAACTATTTTGCCTAGAAATTACAGCTTCAAAATTATTTTGATGGTACACTGACTTGTAATAGGGAGAATGGTGCCTCTTCCATTCCCACTCTGCATCCTGAACGCCTGTTCTTGCACTATGTAACTGTGGTGGGCAGGTATCATTGCCCGCTAACTGAGTGATAGTCAGCAACTTAAACTGACAGAATTGGGCCCAGCAAGTTCAAGAGTAATGCCGAACTGTAAATCAGGAGAAAAAGACTTGGAAATCCTTAAAAACCAGCGTTCATCTTCGATATCTAGTGAGGAAACTTTGATAAAAACAGATTTTGGTTTGCTGCAGTGACCGCACTTCCAGGTAACACTGCTACACTGTAATTTTTGCCCAAGGGTCTACATGAGGAACATTCACCCAGAAGTCTGCCACAGTTTAGCTCACTGAAAGAAACAAATGTCCTATGTTCCCTGCTTCAGTCAGAGGCACAGAGGTCAGACCTAGAGGCATCATCCATTGTCTTACATCTGTGAAAAGAGAACAATGCTTGGTGTCTGACACAGTGTGCATGAATTAGAGGCATCACTGACAGCACATCAAGGTGCTGAATCCACAATTTGTGCAGTTGAAAGGGGACTACATGAAGAGAAAATCTTCTACATCCTCCTCCGTGTTAGTATTGACAAGAGGGGATGATTCATAGTTAACCTACATTGGACCCCAGAGGATGCATCATGCCAGAATTTTGAGAGCTTCCAGTTTCTACAGAATCTATTCAACATCGCTCCAAAGTAAAACAGTGGGTGACTTGCAACAGAACATCACAGTCGTGGGAAGGTAGTCATTGAGCAAAGGGTTCAAAGGATAAAGCGCAAATGTAGGCGTGAGAGATATGCAGAAGACTTATCTGTTTTCCACACAGATATCCACAAGGACTGGATTCGCAAGAAGCATCTTCGCAATATTTATTATTTTGTCATTCAGTATTGTTTCCCTGCTAACGAAGACATATCATTTTTTTTTTTTCTGGACCCATCATCCGGTGATGTTTTTGTCAGCCTTTGCTGGAGAGAACCTTACGTGACTAAAGTTTTCCTCAAAATAACAAGCAAATTCTCAGTGTGTTTTTGTTATGTTAACATGGATTTATTACTGACATTTATGATTGGCTGTTGAGACACCCATAATACAAAACAGCTTAGTGAGCAAGGTTACTCTGACTCTGTAGATTACCGAGGTTCAATAAAAACACTAAAGTTAAACCACTGCTGCTTCTCTTGCCCTCATTCTGACAGGCTTCTGATCCGTGTTCACCTGTAGTTATGACTCTTCTTTATTCAAATGCAGCATCAGACATGCTCTAAATACTGAGCCGTCACGCCAGGTGGCTTTTGTAGCCTAGCTGCCAGACGATTACAGGTGTACGGATGCAGATATAGAGTAATCACTGTGGAAGTGCAGTAGGAGATGCTGACATTTCTGCTGGAGTGGAATCTGTCAGGCAGTTGTAATATTGGGTCAGAATTACCTGTTGTGTGATAGTTAATAAAATAAGCGAATGTAATTTTGTCCTCTAATGACAGCTAGAAATCTGAGCTGATATGGTGATGGTAATTGTTTTGAACTTTATTTACGGTTATTTTCTGTCCATATTTCCCAGAAGTATCCATTTAAAAGCAATATATTGAAGTCAGGTGTTATACAGACTGTGCTACCAAAACCTGTCAGACAAATGTGTCCCTACAGGAGCCTACGCAGTTCAAAAAAAAAACCTACAGTAATACTGACAACATATACAACATTTATTTGTGTATGATTATTATATTTAAAAGTCACAGTAGCATTGGGCCAGCCTCTGTTAAAATATATTTAAAATATACTGATTGGAGCCTCCAAGACAAGAGAGCTAAGGACAAAGAATAAGGTTAATGTTCAAGTAATATTCCAGCTGCAAAATAGTTGAGTGATCTTCTGTGAATTCCATGCGTAATAGCATTGCATCAGCATCTCTTGAGAGGACCACAGTTTTGTACCATATGTGAGCATGAATGACAATAACAGGTAGCTCACAGAGTGATAAGCATGAAAAGGAGAAACCTGCTCATGAGACTTAACCCCCCAGTCGATACAGTGTAAATCTAGCTTTGTGTTGCAGAATATGCAGCTGTGCTTCACCCTAATGTGCGAAAAAAGCATAAAAATATCATCAATCATTTCATGCAGTGAAAGGCACCACTTTACATCAGGTATTCTATAACTAGTCAGTGTGTAGTTAACAGTAACATGAACAAATATATTATACTCGCTTTTTTGGAATCTGCTCTTAAGATTTATAGCAGCAATAAACTGTGAGTATGTGTATGTCAGTTAAACTACATCTAATGCATATTGTTTGTGTGCTGTTTTTTTATTTTTTACGATAATATGTCCAGAATTTTTTAAAGATGGTTTACAGCTGAGGCTCAGGAAACATGATGCCTAAAGGTTGGGTCTTAGTTCCTTATTGTAAGTACCATCGACATTTATCAACGTTTTATAAGACACCATGTTACCTTTTTCTCAGCCAAATGTTTGCAGTATTAGGTCACATGCAGTAGGCTGTTCAAAAGCATGGAGCCAGACTGCACATCTGAATTTTATTATCACAAAACACTGTTTCCATGAATGAAATTGAGATGTATAGGCATAGAGTGGTACGTAAAGTTGAATTTTTAATGAAAACAAGGTAGATGTGTATCCTGTCTGCTTCAGAGAAGGAACCAAATTTGATTCACACAATAGCAAGTGTATTTGGCAAAGATGCAAGAGTGCAAAACATGTCACTAATGCATTAGATATAAGGATGTTGTCAGAGGGTCCATTCATTGTAGAAGATAACAACAGATGGTTTTACTTGAAGGGGAAATCCTGTGGGTTTATTTTTCTATGGCCTTTGCTTGTTCGATGATATTCTCATGGTGGTTAGTGTTTATTATGCAGATACACGCATCTCCAAACCAGCAGGGTGTTCCAGTAAGATTATGAGAAGTTCCTCCAAAAGAGATGATGCTGTCAATATCATGGAAAGATATTCTGACAGAATGTGGCAAACACTACTTCCATATGAGAGTAATTTCCTGCTTATGTTCAAAGTCAACAGCGTCAGAAAGGAAAAATGCCCTGAAAAGTCAATGAAGCATGTTTTCCTTTTCTTTTAGTGAAGCATAGATTGATCGATATGTGTCAAATCGCGGCCCCTGATTTAAAGCAGGTGAGACAAACCTTGTGTGACGTGACATTGGTTTCTTTATGAAATGCAATGATTTCACTGGAATCAGGCTTGTGAGAAACAGAAAACGGTGTCAGATGACTACATTGTTTGGAGTTGCTCTAGCCTGTGCTTACACTTTATCTCACTATTACCACAGAATAATCGATAAAATGTGGTGTGTGTGACACGTCCAACAAGCCTATGTCCTGAACAGAAGTTTGTAACTGTAAACCCAGAGAATACAGTTGGCGTGTATTGACAGCAGTGCTACAACACTATATTTGTTCCAGCTGATTTTAAACTCTATTTTATTCAATATTCTACAATATCTTAAATTAACCAATTTTTCGAGAGTTACATTCACTGCAATTTTGAACAATATTTCTGTGTTAGTGCATTGTGGGAAAGATAAAACATTGTACGATGATATGCAGCATGTGTGAAATTGCTCCATTGGCCTGCGCCATAAATCAACAAAACTAATACTTGGAAAAGGTCAGTGAAGTGGGATTTTAGCTTTTTATGGCTGAAGTTGGGGAAATGATCACTCCAGGTCTTAGTCCTGGAAGCTGCACCCATTCAATTTGTAATATTTGTTTCCAAAATTGAAATTTATTGGGGGAAAAAGGTTATACCAAAAGGTTAGCAGCACTGTTCATACTTCATGTACTTCATGGATTGTACATACTCCTGAGGCATGATGAATTGTGGCACTTACCAAGGCGATGTTTTCTGCTGAAGTCACTGTTAGACTCTGCTGACTAACATCTTGACCTGTGGATCCAAATAACTGGGTACATTTAATTCATTTTAAGACATCTATGAATCAGACACTGCAAAGACTTTGTTCTATTTTACAAGAAAAACTATTTGATCCTTACTCTTCCTGAAACCAGATTAGACTATAAATAACCCGAGTGGTTGTCCAGAAACTCATACCAGCCAGGGAATGTAGTGTCAGACCATTCTGTTATCACAAAAGCAGTCATCAAAACAGGTCATAGGGTGTGTGTGGTGTGGCACTTGCTCATGTTGGGCTGTAATACTATCTATCTGTAATCATACCAAGTCTTTCCACGACTGCAATCACGAGAACAATATTGCAGTCCAGTTTGTCAACACAAAACATTCTTCAGCAATACTGTTGCTGGATGTTATTTGACCGTGTATTGGGCATTAGACCCTGCCAACCCAGCTTTGATGTCTCCAGTGCAGTTTCAACATCTGAAAGGCCAAACATTCAAACAGATGTAATCATTTGGTGCACTTTGTGCCAACATGACCTTAAAATTAAGGAGGATTGATTCAGTCTTTTTGAATTTTGATGCTACCCAGATGGGAATCATTTTAGTGTTAACAGTGCCTTAGTATTCACCAGAAAACCCAGTTTGACATGAACATGTTTGTCTGTTTTGTCATAAACATGATTAATGTTTTTTTTTTTTTTTTTTTTTTTTTTGAGTGTGCGTGTGGGGTGTCATTAAGGTTAGATCAAGTATTGTTATTGGTATCAACATTTATTTTCACCACATCTAGTTTTGTCCAACAAACACACAGACTGCCATTCAGCTGATGAATTTATTGTAAACATTTATATTTTTTGTAAATAGTTTTATTTGTTTTACATGTATTTAATCCACTTTAGCTTCTTGTCATGGTTGAGATGTGGTCTAAGCTATTGTCAGTGGAGGGCATGTTGTACCGCAGACTGATTGCTGTCATATTTTCTAGGGAGCATCATATTTTCTAAAAGCATCAATCTGCAGGCACTTCACCTGACACCTTGTTTTCATTTTGGTTTTGGATTTTGGTTTGTCTATCTCATGCTGAAAGAGGCAGTCCCCATCTGCAGTATGTAAACACAATTAAGACTTGTTCATATAGGTTAATTGTCTCCTCTGGAGTCAATAACCCAAGACACAAGAGTTCAAATACCTTTGTCATGCATTTTGGAGTTTTGAATTGATGGTAAGCTGCTGATGATTTGATCTGTGTAATTGAAATGTACACTTGGCATTTACCATAAAGCAAATCCCTTAAGTCTTCCCACAACACTATTACAGCTGAACCAACAACTGGAGACCTCAGCAGACTGTTGGGAAGATCGTCAATTTATTTAGCAGACTAGTGCAGACTAGCAGTTGCACCTTCCTCCACATGTATCAAAGCAGAGTAGTAGCTGATGGACTGTATGACCCCTGCACACTTCATGTGGAATGATATTTTTCTTCAGCCTGTTACTCAGGGAAAAATAAAAACAATGAAATATCCACCTCAAGAAAAATGTGACACAACTACTGATTTATGGCAAAAAAGTGAAACAAGTGCACATTTTGTACAGTCCCACTGTGCATTTGTGACAGTGACATATAACATAGGAAGTTTGTTTGATTGTGATCTCATATTTCTGGCTCTTTAGTTCATCAGCTGCCTTAATATTATGCCTGGAAAATAGATTAGGTTGCTTGGTAGACATAATGTTAACATTAGTTATCATTAGCAGCAGAAATATTGCAAAGCATTTTTCATATTATGTGCATACACTGAATTATGCGACAAAGCTGTCGGGACAATCTTGTCTGAAGTGCTCAAGTATTATCATCTAAAACTTCTGGTCTTATTATATGTGTGGTTGCACTTCTACATATGTCAAAGTAGAATTATTGCCTCTCGGTTGTGTGCCTCTGCCAACCAGTCAAGTTGCAGTACATGTATTGAAGACTTTGAAGGAATTTGATAAAAGGTATTAAGTGTATCTTTTGGCAAATTGGAGGTTGTTAAGCCTTGTTCTCGTTCTGTTGTATGTCTGCTGCATTAGTGTGTAAGCTCATTGAGAGAAACAAAAAACAGAGTCAAATTCTTTGTATGTGTTCACATGCTTGGCCGTGATCCTGATAGAACACACAGTTGTAGCCATGACAGTAGACAGTGCTTCAAATATGGATGTTGCTGCAAAGAAGCTACAAATTCTAAAACATAGATGCTTCGCACAAATCTTCAATCTGGCAGCACACAGGATCTATAAAATCACTACAGTTTCAAGGTGGGCACCTGAGATTAGTGTCACCAATTCGGTATCTGACCAAATGTGAAATATGGTCACAATCTCCCCTTCTGTTCCTGAGTTATGGTGTTGAATACTGGCCAGAGAAGTGTGCTGACGAGCTCTTGCATATAGAATTATCAAACTCAACTTTACCTAGATGTGTCCCATGACCCTTAAGTTCACGTTAGTATTTTAAATTCAGTTTGAATAGTTTTGAAAGATTGGATAATTGTATTTATTATTTAGCCATTACATGAAACTCTACTGCATACTGCTTCTATTATCTAATTTAAGAACTAACTTCATCCTTCAGTCAGTTCAGTGTCAGTGGAACAAAACATACACTGTTTAATGCGACATAGTGCCCAAAAGAACCTTTAATCCATAATTATATTTATGTTGAGTAACATTTCAAAAATATCAGGAGGTGGTGTGTTGTGTGCCCCTTGTTTTGCCTGTAGCGGATGTCTGATGTTTTCATGGTGACTCAAGAGCTGAGGCATGAACAGCACCTGAAAGGTTTCCATCTGATGATGTAAAGACAGAGAACAGGTGGCAAAAATTAGACTGCAGACTTTCCAGTTATACTTTTGTTTCCCACCTTGCCTGTGGTGTTGACAGAGCATTGACAGATTATCGTCTCAACCTCCAGAGTTCTGCATCAAAATGACAAATTTTAACACAGCGCATTTTTTCTCTCTAGTGGTGGTTTTGTAATCAGGTAGAATGGTTTTAGAGACACTTTTTAAGTCCTAACAGCCAATATATACACTAGTTGCTTATTTTGTGAGTTTTCTTTCTTCTTCTGTCTGGTCTAATAAGCAATCACTACAGGTGAAATGCACAGTAAAACAAAGATGTTCCCCTACTCTCCCATACTTTTCTTCAAAATTAGGTTCTCAGTTTATTTTCCAGATAGTAAAATATCCAACCTCCTTTAATGCTGTTTCACATGTTCGGCAGTTGTTGCTTTTACATTGAAGATATCTCTTTAGGCTAACAGTCACAATGTTTCTGCATTAGTGCAATTTTACAAATTCCAAACTTAAGCCAGCATGGTGACAGACAGGATACACTGCTGCAAAGCTAAACACTTATCACTTTATTGTTTTTACTGTGTTTAGCTTTCCCAGGATTGCTTAATTCTACTGAGAGTGATTAATTAACTTCTAAACCAGGGGTCATGTGAAATTACTTGCAGCATGCCACCATTTGATTTCTGTCTCATTCGTCTGCAGTGAAGCAAAATTGTTTTACTTGATAGTCATGTAGAATGAAAATTGAATAATAATCAAACATAGAAGAAGCATTTCTGTACATATAGTATTAGTCTGGGAATGTATCAGGATGGAAAAGCAGTGGTCACATTACTTTAGTTTTCAGCTATTCATTTCTTAAATAAAATAAAGAAATTGTTCATTAAAACTGGTGGTTAATGTCTGTCAGTTTTGCTTTTTGTTACTGTTTACCCTATTCCTACAATATTTAGGACTAGGGCTTATCGTACACTATTTTCTTCTAATATTTCCCCAGTATTGGAACTAATATTTTAGAATAGGTCCACAGGCGTCTATGGACATTTTATCTTGAATCTCAAACACTGCCCTTGCTGTACTTTACAAAACTTTTATTATCTTTACTGATCCATCTAAAACCCTATTCAAGGAAGGAGGGACATCTTTGTTACTTTGATAAATCCTCCTGCTGTTCCTGCCAAAAAATATAAAAAGAATCTGTAGGAGCAATGACAATCCTATATTTTTTTGTCATTTATTTTTTTACTCATGTGCCTCACAGTATAATAAATAGTCCATGAGTCACTATTTGACCAAAAAGATGTAAATGCAGGAAGTGGCTTCCCTATTGGTATTTGATTAACTATGGTTTGAGTCATTATACTGAGATCAATGGCTTCCTTGATTTGTTTTGTTACAGTTGTCCTGGCTGTTGGAGATTCATCCTGGAGCATAGATCAAAAACTTTTCAAATACCATACCACATCAGCCCATTGCAAATGAGCTGTTAACGCACACAGACATCTGCATGGAGATAACTAATCTTAATTCAAAAAAACAATTTTCATTCCAAATTATTTGATTTGCCAAGACACTGTTCGCTTTGAAATCAAAAGTCTAGTCGTTGCTAAGAAAGCATGACAATGAAAACAAAATACATCACCTCTATTGCCGTCTCATGTTCCAGGTTAGCAGTATGTCAGCTCTGTCTTACATTCTTAGTCTGCTTGTGTTTGTCCCTGACAAATTTTTGGCAAATTTGGGTCATCCACTGTTACTGGTCGGCCATGCCCTCTGGCTGCCTCTCATGTTGTTGTTTTTTTTAAATTACATTTTTCAGCTATTTTTGAAATTATTTAAATTTGTTGGCAGACAGTAGTCAATGCAAAATGTTGGAAATGTGTAACTCTGGTTGAACCGTGTCCCTGTTCAGTATGTAAGTGCTGATGTCACAGTGTGATATTAAAAAGAATCCTAATATTGAATTGGGATTTTCGTCCAAGCAATGAGCCAAAAAACCTCCCTGTTGGAGCCTTATACCTAACTTACATTAAAATGTGGCCAAACAGCTAAAGCATTACAGATTGGATAGCCATCTTATTATTCATATAAAATAAGCTGTTTCATATGTTTTCTCTTTAGCTCTGGTGTCATGATTCGTCTCCGGGCTTTCTTATTCACTCCCCTGGGCATACCATTCCTTCTCCTATTATTTCTGTCTCTGCCCTGTTTATTTTGGCCTCCATCTTCTGCCACTCTCCATCCGCCCACCAGAGGTCCATGGACATTCTTCCTGTCTCCGTATCCACCTGCTCAACTGTTTTCCATTTTGAATCACCTGTGCTTCCCTGTCCACTCACACACCTGCTCTTCTATGTTCCCATGTGTTTCCCCATATGCCTGCTACCTGTGTGTCTACTTACCTGCCTGCCTGGCTGTCTGCCTGATTGTCCACTCATCTGTCTATACGCCTGATTCTCTTCAGCTTGTGCATTAAATTTCCTTCACTGCACCTACTTGCCTGTTTGTCTGCGCTTAGGTTCTCCCTGCCTGTGTTGCTACTTTCAACTATAACATCTGGACTCCTATTTAATATTTATATGGAACATATGAAGGACCCAATGTTACTACATTGATGTAGTGGACAGGATTTGTATTTAACCAGGTTTCTATGGATATTATACACAGTTCATTCTAAGGGACATTAACTGTAAAGTAACATGGATCTCAGTGCATGAGTCGTCTTGCTAACTACAAATAATGTCTACATAGACTCTTTTCATCGTAAAACTCCAACACAGGCTGTTGCTTTTGGTCCTCTTTCACTGACTTGGTACAAATAAAATACTTTTAGCCCCTTGCATGCACAGGAATTACTTTGGGCGCGCTGGTGTTCACTGTCTCTGCTTGACTGTTGGCAAAGGAGTTTATCTTTTTGAATTCATTTTTGGTCCATAAGTCATTCTGCTCAGGTTCAATGTTGGCAGCTCCCAAGTCCAGTCCTGTTTCTGGAGGGTAATAGAAGCAGCTGCAGTTTCTATGATCACAGGTGTTGTGATTTCGAAACAAAGAATCAGTTAAAGGTTTAGGCAGTGTAACAGCATCTTTGCATCTCCTGCGCCTGCTCAGGTGGCTCATGGCTGATCAGGTCCTCCATTGCACGATGGTAGGGAGGGCCTTTTGCAGAGTATTTATGGCTTTCTCCCTGCAGCTCCAGTGGGACTCTGAATCCTCTCTGACTGGCTGTATGACTTTCTGTGTGCTGTGTGGAAATGACAGGAGTGGGTGATGAGGGTTCAAAACTTCTCTACAACAATGAAAGAGATGACTTGAAGAGATGATGATGATTGACTTTCCTCTGTGTATTTAGATCCAGTGACTGGTGCCACAATTGCCACTGCACCCTGTTTGTGTATAGACTGAGGAGGCCTAAGCACAGGAATGTTTCAAAGAGTATATCCTGACTCATTAGTAGTCAAGGCACAGAGCTGAGTAGTATAGTCTTATTAGATGCCAGAGGAACGTGTATTTTGGAAGCACAGGAACCCTCATTAAGCATCTTCCTATTTGGCAGATAGGGACCTTGAGTCTCATGAAACACTGTACAGCTGGAATGCAACTCTCTGCTGCACCATGGTCTGATGAGCCAAAAACTGAAAGAGCTCTGTAAATATATTTGAACAACACAGTGGAGTTCACTTTAGTCCACATTATCCTCTGTCACTGGTTGTTTAGCCTTAGACTGGTCTTTATAGACTTTATAATAACTTTATAATAAGTCACATTATATAATGTTATCATGAGTGATCATTGATAATATATAGTGTATAGGGTTCAAATCACAGATATTGCAAGCATTTTGAATTTACTTGAAGGGCTTTTTTATCCGAAGATCCTCTGTAATGTCCAAAGTTTCTGCTTGAAATCATTTTGAGCACCTTGAAACTATATCATACTGCGCTTCCAACGATATGTTATGGGTAGAAATTTTCAAATATACTGCTCCAGTTCTGTTGCTAAAAACCAGGACCAAAAATGTCTTTCTTGTCAGTCAGGTTGTGCTTTGTGTTCTTTAAAAATTTCATTACACTGTAAATGTCTATCATCTGACATCTTTTTCTTATATTTCATGGAGAAATGTTATGGATGCCACAGCACTGGCAGTTTTGCGTCCTCATAAAGGTTAATAGCTTGGCCTGTGCTTTATTTGGATTCTATGAAAGTAAAACCACATTGTTAGTTATGCAGCCATTACTCTGTAGACTCCTTAGACTCCTTAGTGAGCAGATCAAACCAGCAATGACTTTGTACTGTGTCCAAGTTCAATTTGTCACAGAAGACTCGAAGCAACTTGAGGTGATGGGAGACAATGCAGTTGTTGGGTTTTGTAGTGCAAGTTATTCAAAGTCAGTCATGGTGTATCAGCTTAGAGAGCTGGTGAGGGATCACGTTGTTGTTGCTGCACTAGCAGACACTACTCATTGGTCATGGTGTCTGTTTGGGGGAGAGTGGGCCATTGGGGGATACTGTGAACGTCTCTGTATTTTGGTGGCCACTGAGAGGTAAAAAGAAGCAGATGGGGACACTCTGTATCCAAAAAGCCACATCTCTTTTCCACATCTCACTGATACAGTTCTCCTAAGCCTAAGACATGTTTGGTTTAAAGGTACATTGTGGTCCCTGTGGATACATATCTGTGCTTTTAGATACAGCAACTGGCCAGTAAGAAAGGAAACAGAACAGTAACTCTATAGGGTGCTGCCACAGCAACATGCTTTGCTCATAAACGTACAGTTCTGCTGTACTTTTGTCTTCCTTTTGTCCACTCTGTCTGTTACCCTGAACCACTAAAGTAATAAATTATGGCTAAATAACTCATGATGTTTACACCTTCTTTCCCGCTATTTCGATTTCATCATTCGGGCTGTTTTCACTTTCTAAACTAAACCAAATGTTGGGATGCTAGCTTTGTGACAGTCATCCAAAGTACAAGCATTTCTATTTCTATAACTACACATGCATGAAAAAATTGCATTTTTATTATGTTAAAAAGTGATGCATCCATCTGCCCTCACACCCTCCCCCTTCCACACACACGTCAAAGAATTACTGCAGTATCCTTATAGACGTAACTAGACACTTGATGGTGAATCAGCAGTTCTCAGGGTTGCCAGCTCTCATCAGACCTTACACCTCCATGCCAGGAGTTTGATCTAACAAAGGTTTCATTAGGTATGTGCCATGCCATGGTTGCACCAAAAGCATTTTTGTGTTATTTTCCTGGCAAAGTCTGTGGAAAAATGTCTGCACTGGGCTTTTACTGCTTTCTCTCAGTAATGCAGTTTGTCCTGCCTGTCAAAACTCTTGACAAGACAGTCATTCTGCTCGGGCAATTTATGAGTCAGTGACACAAAATCTTGACAAATTAGTTCTCGTCCTATTTTGTTTTTATTTCGTCTCCATTTTGACAAAGGGTGTTATTGAGCTTTGATCTGATATTACGTTGACATCTGATATCCCATCTCTGAGGTTATAATGGCCAGCTGAATTGTGCCTTACTTTGTGATTAATGAGTTTAAAGTGGAGTCATCCTACGGCAGACATGATGTAGAGTGACTTAGAATTTCCATTTATGTTTTAAATTTTCAGGCTAGTTCAGCGTCCTACCACATGAGGAATTGGCAGTTACAGCTCTTTACAACATATACACATAGTATATCATTAAACTCAAGGAGCTGTTATATTTTTTTGTTAACATCAATGGCATTTTAATTGATTTCTCATGATCATATTAACAACAAAACCAAGTCATTTATGTTAGACTACTTGTATTTGTAGTCTGGCTGTTTGTAAGTGTGTGCGCTGATCATGCACCATGTGCAGTCATCTGTCAGCCAACAATCCCTCACTCTGTCTCAAGCTTCCACTGCCTCTCAGAGCTGAGCAGTCCTGACAGATCAAACTGCAGAGGCTGAGGGCACTGATTAGAGCAGACGAAAAGCAGCCGAGCTGCACGGACGATAACAGCCCGAGTATGGGAGAAAGCCAAAAAAATTAGCTCAATGACTCTGACAAAGCGAGACATAACAGAAGACAGTGACCCATGTTCAGAGCCCTTTGTGAACCTGATCGCTGAAATCCTTTAGATGCTGTCGAACTACTTATTCTTGCCTGATACGCATACTGTGAGTTTATGGAGAAATTTCTGTGTGCTACATTATTTTAAAGGATAACACTGTTATACACACATATATACCATGCTATGTATGAGCTCTGTGCTTTTTATTTTGATTAAGAATCACAAAAGCTCATGACAGTGAGCAGGATACACAACTCATGAGGATCATATATTGACTTTACTCATTAACTTTCATGGTCCCTCTCATTGGTGCATGTTGAATGCCATATTGTGAGTTTCATTTGTAATTAGCTTGTTTGTTTTTGCTTTCTCAGCTAGGTTGTTCTTGAAACAGAAGTCAAGAGGCTTGTAAAGTTTAATTTATTTACAAGGTGCATTTCCAGGTGCTCTGGTTTCCTGCCGTAGTCCAAAGATATAAATATCAGGTGGACTGGAGACTCATAATTACCTAAAGGTATTTGGTATAGTCTTTCTGTCTCTGGTTGACTTGTGACCAGTTTAAGGTACTCCTGTGCCCTTTTACTCTGCCGACAGTATCTCAGTAAGCAGTGGGCAGAGAAAAATCTGGTATCTGGTATCACAAAAAATCTGTGTCCACTGATTCATGTCATGTCATCACCTTTCAGTGTAGTGTTCAAAAAATGTATTCTCTTTTTTGTTTGGGATTGTTGATTCCTGAAAAGTTATGCAGTTGCATTATTTTATTACATGCGATGAGAGTCTCGTGAATTTTCTTTAAGGTTTATTTCACAACATGCCAAAGAAGATTTTATTTTATCCATAATATGCCTGTCAGACAGTATTTGTTGAGAGAGGCATTGCCAGGAAATGAGTCAGTTGTGTTCCGCCAGTGACTCGGAGACAAGCTATTAAGTGATTTACTGACCCTCTGGTAGATATTAAGTCGACATAAAATCCCTGTGTTCTTATTTCAAAATATGGCAGTGTTCAGGCAACGTGAAGATCACGCAAGGGAACTGCCACCTAAGGATGCACATTATTAACAAAGGTGAATGTTTTATCCCCGAGGGCAGTAAGAGGCAACACTTCTTAGTTTAGAGTATTGACCAGCATATATCTTTCCAACTGATCATCAAGTATCTGTATAACTTTTAAAAAAAACAGATGATAGAAAAAAGACATATATTCACAGAGCCCCAGACATGATTAAAAACAGATTATAGATTTGATGAATAGGGGAGGCAGTTATTAGCATTGATGTCTTGTGGTTTACAGAACTGCATCAGCATGAAAAATACAGGTCAAGAAGATCATTGTTTTATTGAAAACTTCTGAGTTACGTTATATTTTCTGAGAGAGTCTCCAGAATCATCTACATACAACAACTTGCTGTGGTTGACTCACATTAATAGAAAGTACACATGTTTTATAGTAAATCAGTAGATCCACAAATTGGTAAAGATCCTTTACGATCCTCTGTAAATTGTGACCATGTGACAGGACCTCAAGCAGTCTCTGATGCTCATCATGGTCATGTAGTCATGTGGTCTTCTTCCCTGTAATGTCTGGTACCTATGAAGTAAACAAGAGGCTGCCTCTCTCTGCCCTGCAGGTTTGGCTCCTCTCAGGTAGGAGGGCATGTGCAGCCCGTCAAGAAAATGTAAGAGCAGCTCTGAAAGTTCCTCTTCTTGTCCATAAATTTTGTATCTATCATTAGACTCCCCCCTGGTTTGAAGATGTATCTTGGTGCCAGGCCATTTGAAACTCACCCGTCTCTGTTTAGTCCATGCTTCTTAATTTACTTGCAACTTGAAAAGTCAGAAGGGAAAAAGGCAAATGGAAAATGAAGTTACTAAAAAAATAACATGAGCTTTAACTGACATTGAACCAGTTGCCTCTTCTGTTTTAAATCATCTTAAGTCATAACTATTCTATACTGTAGTGGGTTCCTGACCCTTTGCATGTTCACAGCCAATGAGAATAACCAGACACAAGCTCAGGCCCTGCACTGCTCCAGGCCACCCAGCACTCACTAGATAAGATAAAAAGAACAGGAGCAGCAACCACAGCAGAGGTGCTGTGCTGGCCAGGCTGAAGCTTTTCTACACGTGCAGATAATTGTGCTCAAGCCGTGTACCTACTGATAATAGATGATTCAAAAGCTGGTGTCCATTAATTTTGCATTCTTGCTGCATTCTCGGCTTGCTTGTGATTGGCTTAGGGTGATGTCAAACAGGACTGTTGCCAGTTGTCAAAAATCACAGACAGAAATAGCATCCAGCTGGAGCGAGACAGTGATGACAAGAATAATCACATCGTCACTGAAAACCCTCCATCTGCATCCCTGGATATGATTTTGGAAATGACTTAAGTTAGCGTGATGCTACTACAGCAGATTTAGCAGTGGTCCTGCTTAATGATACATCTTGTGCTTCATTTACCTCACTAACAACTGGACTTGCTGCAGGTTCATTAAGTCCTTGAGGCTTGAGGTTCATGCAAACGACTCTTAAGGTGGTAACGACCCCACACGAGTTGAAATGCTTGGGACCCCCCCCCCACTGGTCAGTTAGAGACCTTTTGGATGAGAGGTGAAACATCTTGAAAATCCTCAAGCAAGTCCAGTCGCCTGTGTATAGCACTTAGAAATCACCATGACCTGGATAATGAGAATCTTCACAGACATTTAGCTCACTGCTATACTTCTGCAGAGCTGTGGTTTTGGAGTCATTGTCTTTTGTGCTGCATGACAGTGATGCGCTTTCACAAAAGATATCTGTCAGGATTCATTTGGATTTAAGCTGGTCAGGAATCATAAAGCAACAGAGCAGCCAAATATGTTTTTACTTTTGAAATAAGACCATTGTTCTCAACGGATGTGGCAATCTGAATCCATTGAGCCTGCCATATCTTGATTCACACCCGTCAAGGGTAGCAAATTTTTTTTATCTCTTGTTGAAAACCGCTGAAAACAGAATCAAGAGATGATTTCCTGATGTAGCCTTAGCCAAAATACAATATTGTGGACTTATTCTGATTTTAGAACTAAAAACTCCCTTTGAATGCTCTGAAGTTGTAGGCTGTTCTCTAAAACGTGACTGGTGGTGAAAGCAAACACACCTGCAAGGGGCGCCTCTGCTGCACTTTTTTTTCCTTTTAAAAAAGGAAGCTTTTGTTGTCATTCCTGGACTTACTGAAACTCCTGAGAGGATATGACAGTGCTGTAGTGAATTACACTTTGATTACATACAGGAGCAAATTATACATTTTCTTTTGGCAAAATGTACAGCGTTGGGAAAACATTCTTAAATCAGAAGGGGGAAATGTTAGGTTTCAGGTTCAAGTCACCTGCCTCCAGAATTTTAAACTGTAACCACAGAAAAAAATCAGTGGAAGAAACACTTCACATGGGAAAATATGGAGATAAGTGCACTGATGTTAGTCTAAGTCTGATGTTTGACCCGGTAAACCTCATCACAGATAGAGATATACTTGTATATTTACAAATAAAACGTGGACAGATGTCTTCAGATAGAGTCCATGTGTATGGTATTTCTATTTTTTAATTGTGTAGTATGTCGTTACAAAGATCAGCTGTATATTACTGTCACTGTGTCATTTTATTGGACCCAAACACATAAAACGTTTGTGGGGTAATCCTGTACCTATTCATTTTAAATCATAAACAGATTATTTGTTGGTAACTGAAGTTGGTTTAATCATTCGGCCACACTGCCACCCAAATGCACCTATAAAACAGTCACAGGTGTTAAACAGTGTAATATGTGCCACCTGTTACATCAGTCTGTGGTGGTGCTTACAAGACTTTACAAACTGTTTGAAATATAGAGAGGACTGCGACAACAGACATCAGTACTTCAGAAAACAAAAAGAAAAAAAACTGGCACATCCTGGGCACATCTTAGTTCACATTTTCCTTTCGTCATTCCCTCCCAGGCGAGCACAGCTGCTGCAAAACAAGAGAACAAGAGGCACTTCAGGAAAACTGGACTAACAGAGAAGGGGGGGTGTTTTTGTTTCCCCAGTGTCTACAATCTGACCAAGCTGGCAGTGCTTAATTAGCTCGCATACAGAACAATAATGCCAAACCCTTCCTGAGCATGTTCAGTGGACATATCACAGACATTACGCAGTGGTTTTGCCCCATTAAGCATCCATATTTTCATGCCAAGAACCACATCCAGAAATTAACAGGCCAGCTTATAGCTATACGAACATGGGACAACTGCAACAATGTGCCAAAAGGGATTGTCAGGAAAAGGCCTCTACTGTTGAATGGTGCATCTGTTTCATGAGGAAATGTTCACTCTTAAGCCTCCTCTTTCACTGCCACCACTAGTGAACAGAACTAATGTCTGTCAAAACCGCAGCGCCAGCAAGCATTGGCTGAATTGTGTGCTTGGAAAAGAAATTCATTAGAAAAATTTGCAAACCTGGCCTAACAGTGTAGTGCTGCATTTATACTAACATTTTGAATATGAGGTACCATAGGTCAGGTTCCATCCAACAATCTCGCTTCTGTTAAAAATAAAATTAGAAAAAAACTCTGGCCTCCTGAAAGTTTGTGAAATCAATGGAAAATGTGACTTGAGCACAAAAGGTGAGAAAAACAGTGCTTGCCACAATAAAAGAAGCAGTAAATAAGAAATAGCCCAGTGAAAAGTATGTGCTGTGATTGATTGGTGTGACTATGGCTTTCATGTCTCATACCCTGGGCTCTGTTCCCATTACACCTCAAGAACATTTCTACCATGAAACTACTATTAACTTTCCATTTTAAGCTAGTTTTCCTTATTGAACCATGACTGAAGTATTTCCTAGTCCTAAATAAATAAATGTTGTTGCCTTAACCTGACTCTGTTTACTTATCTTACACTAACTCTAGCCTCAAAGGTTTGTGTTTTGTTAAAACACAGCTCTTGGGCAGCTCCTTGATGCAGTTTAATGATCAGGTGAAAATGGATTGCCATTGGCTCTAGCCGCTGCCAGGAGATCTGGTGAACCAGACTGCTGCAGGTGGCCCCACAACAGCTCTCTTAAAACTTGGTAGGCCTGCCAGTTCCTAATGAACAGGCTCCTTGCTGAGGGTTGTTCTGTAAGGACAACAAGATCAAACCTCGGATTGGCCAGCACCTGCCCAGGGGTATGGTGCAACCCAAAAAGGAGTTTACATTACATCTTAATTAGTGTGATGAAAACTGAAATAGAGCATAAGAGATCTGGCTGGCCTGGAGAAACTGATCTGTTTAGTTGCTTACCTGTCTTACTTATACATTGTTCTCTCCCTTTTACCCATTAAAACCTTACATACACACAGAACACATCTCCACACACAAGCTCACACATACACTTACACACATTTTTCCCCAATCCAACTCTTATACTCCCTGATTCCTCCATTTACTACACTCAAAGTTACACAGACACCACTAAAATTGACAGACTTGGAAAACAGGGCATCATCTACAGGAACACAAGCGTTAGTGCTAACCTTACTCAAGATATGCCTATGTAAAGCAAGGGCTTACAAATATTTTCAGGGTGTGGTATGGTTGTTCGTCTGGCCTTGTCTCCAGATCAGGCGAATGGCGTGCACTATTTTAGTTATTACTAGAAAAAGGATACCGGTGTGGATAGTGTGGTAATGGCTCTGTTAAATACTTAGAAGTCAATGTGACACATTTATTTGTGCTTAAACCAGTAAAAAAAAAAGGGGGGTATTCAGTGAGTGATGTCATTTTGCTGTAGTGAAATAAATAGGGTGATTAGAGGTTACTGAATACAGTTCAGGGATTATGTACTCAGTACGTTTACACTGAAGAGGAGGGATCATAGCTGTTTTAATGTGGCCCTGGTAGCAGTATCATAAGATTATGCATTTGTTCTGTTTAGTCTAATCTCTAATTATTTAGCTCATCTCTCTTATTAAAAGAGACTGAAGGGAAAGTGAAATAAATACTTAATAAAAGAATCTGTATGCCACAGTTAGAGAGAAGAAACTACCCTGTGTGTGTGTGTTTGTTTTTTTTTTTAAATAAAGTGGAAAGCACCGTATAATCTCCATAATAAATGTTCTATCTGAGACTTAACTGTATAACTTGGCTGGTTGGGCTTGGAGTCCATACTAATTCAGATAACTCAGCGCGTTAGATGATACACAGCACACTCTTCTCCTTGAACATGGTGTAAATTATGCACGGCATCTCCTGGGGAAATTTGGGAACAGGGGTCATAATTAACAACAGGGCTGCAGAATGAGTTTTGGGCTACATATTTCGCAATGTTAAGCTGTGCAAATTGGAATTCTTACAGGACTGGATGGCTGGAGTGAAATTTGTGGCGCCTTTGAGGATTATGGCGGATGATCAAACATAAGCTCTTTCCTGACTTGACCGTTGTCCATGAATTTCCGACTTAGGAGAGAAGGTATTATTGGTTAATTTCTACAAAATGACCATTTGTTTTGGGGGTTATCAGTCAAAAGAGTATGACTGTCAAAGCAGTGGCATCCATAAATATTAAACTGGTTTGAATACACTGTGTTAAAGGATAAGTTTGGATTTTTTGTAGTCTGCCTTAATACATTAATCAGAAGCCATATGTACTCTGAGAGACTTATTGGTCACTGTTCTCGGCCTTCCTCTCTGTATTGGTTCAGTGGAGAGAGGAGTCAGCTTAGTGGCTATTTTCCAAAGTTCCGATATTTTCAGTGTGAAATGATACAAAACTCCCCAGACAGCACTTCTTTACTGAGCTGCGACAAAGGGATATTTCAATGATGGTTACAATGATGATGAAAACTGACAATAAACCTGTGTGCAACTACCAGGACAAAGATAATGACTTGGATTTATCTAACTCAGACTACTGAAGCCTCTTACAGGCTTTAGCTAAAACTAAGAATGGATTGTCCGCTGATCGCAAGATTTGCAGTTTGATCCCCAGCTGTTTCTTACCCAGTGTCCTCCCCAAGTTGTCAGCTTGGGTAGCTATATTTGCTCTGCCGAGCAAGTCTAAATGACACAAGCTGCTTTAATTTTTTTGTAATGCTTTCAGAAAGATCCTTGAGATCCTGACAGCCAGTTCTGCAGGTACCATACCCACCTCCTCCTTTATACCAGTGTCCTCAAAATAGCCAGTCAAATTGCGCTGGAGCAACAGGCAGTCAGCCCCAGCTGGCATTAAATTTGTGTCATCTGCTTTCATTACTAAAGGCTCTGAGCAAGTGGATTATTGTTTTCCCACATTTGAGCACCTGGCATTGCAAGCACTTGGCTATTCCCACATCCCACAACAGCCTCTCAAGCCAAACACTATACTATCCAGCCACTGACCTTAAATTTTACATTAATGATGAATAACAGCTGTTATTTTAATGTAATGAATTAATGTGGAAATTAATACTAATTTCTAACTTACTCAGTACCATTAAAAACACACTTTTCTGCTGCCAGCAGGTGGGGCTGTGCCCCACTTGCCCCAAATGACCCATCACCTCTTAGAACAAGGACTGTAGATTTTGTTCCCCATTTGGTAAATGGTTACTGCAAATAATATGGCATGTGAGTAATGTATCAGGGTTGAAATTCAAACATTTCCTTTTTAATGTGTCAATTAAAGGTGTGTGTTGGTTAAAAGGGTAATCATGATATTGAAAACAGCTGTGGTTTCAGGCCTGCTCTTTGGTTATGTTGTTTGGTGTTTTCTGGCGGCTGTTTGGATCATTACACAGGAGAGCACCTTGCAGACAGCAATGAAGTGATCTGGAAGAGACATCAGTAAAGTGATAGCATCAAAGAACGCTACAGAGTATGACATGTAGTTTATGTTCAGGTTGGGCAAATATAGTTACTGCAGCTGTGTTTTGTTAAGCAGTACCTCATGCAAAATCAATCATGTAACAGACCACGCTCCTATAAAGTTCAAACTATATTTTCAGAGGCGAACTACAGTTTATAAGCTTACTGTGCAGTTTATTAGCCTCTTATCACTAAAATCAGTCTTAATAGAGTTCATGTCACAAAAATGGATGAAAGTGGATCTACAGTGGTGATCACCTCATTATATCCCATCATTATGGATGGGACACAATATAGGCATATACTCAGTATCAAATGTTTTACCATTCTCTGTTCCATTTTTTAAAATAACATTTTATTTGTTATAATTATAAAGGATGATAAAGACCCTGCATGCGGAAGATATACTGTACTTTCAACTTTGACTTTTTGACGTTCCATATCATTGTCACAGATAGTCTGAGGTCCTTTTTTCATTTTTCCTTAATTGAGATGAAACACACACTGCCTTCTCTCCCAGACAATACATTGCTATTTTAAAGGTCAGCTTTTGGAGAACAGTTGTGTAAATTTGTAACTTAAGAGGACAGAACTACTGAGAACTTGGAGGGCGATCAATTTGGGGTTTGTGGAATTGTGATTGAAGCTTGGTATCTGTGTCAGAATCTGCATTTGAATACACTTGTAGATCAAATGCCTGTGCTATTGTAGTGATACTCTACACTGTGGCATTGGGAGAGCTGGGGTTTTATCTGATGTGATCTCACTCTAGGTAAACATCCGACCTGGCATGCGCTTTTTAGCAGCTGCAGAGGGAATGTAATGACTTTTCAACAGAACATACACTGCGTACAGTTCAGTGTAAGCAGCAGACTGGGCTTTTATGACTAGTGTTAGATGGACAGTTTTATAGTCAAAAAACATAATAGGGATGCGGGAGAGTTTTGAGAGACATTAGTATTTTTTGCAGGGGACAACCTCAGGGGCCTGTGCAACAAATGTGTATCAGTGGTAACATTTTACTAACGTATTATCTTACTTTACAACAGCATCAGCTCAGCATACACATAAATAAGACACACATAATTAACATACATTTTCTCCTTGCTCCTTGCCTTGGAGTCCTTGAAAAACCAGCACAGCACAGTTTGTCTACCTGTGTGGTCAGAATCCGCTAAGCTAAACAGCTGCTCCTATTATTCATTTCGCTATGTTGTCTTTTTTGTTAAGAGCAACCTGCTCCAAACTTTGTTGTGCTCTTTCATATGACTCCATCTTTCTGTTTTGTTTGCTCTCTTTATTTGTGATTGGTTTCCATCTCATAAGTGAATAACAGCTGACCCACTTTGTGTTGCACAAACAAACAGTGGCTTTTTGTTCAGCCAAAAGCAAAGGTTCATGCACTGACGTCTTACAGCACCAGCGGCAGCACCTGACAGTTTTGTATTTTTCCATTTCACAGTCAGTGAGAGATGTTCCCTACCATCACAGTGCAAGTGCTGTAAAGACATTAGTCTCGTTAAATATTGTAAATGTACTTATTTAATCAAGCTCTTTCGTTTGTCAGGTGTTATTCAGAGTACACTGTTAGCTGATTATGATCTTGAAATTATCTTTTTTGTCTACCTTCCGTTATTTTGCCCAGCCCCTGCATTAAATGTCCTCTTGTCCTTATTGTATGCTTCCAGTTGTTATCTTTTTTTAAAAAAATATAATCCATTGTTGTAATATACTCCAAGGAGTAAACTTCCTTACAGTTTTCCCCTGTCAAAATCTGCCTCCAGTCCTCAAATGTTGTAGTTTAATAGAACCATGTACCCAGGGTACAAGGGTTTAACCAGGATATATGACCTGGTTATAACGAAACATGTGGACATCTTACAGGACATATTTTAATCTGAGTATTTTCACACTTTTATTAAGAAATTAGTATTTATGTACATGAACT
This sequence comes from Lates japonicus, assembly GCA_033238685.1. Taxonomy (NCBI): domain Eukaryota; kingdom Metazoa; phylum Chordata; class Actinopteri; family Centropomidae; genus Lates; species Lates japonicus. Next base: position 6,490,759 of record BRZM01000029.1, on the reverse strand, counting down.
GTAAATGTCATCAGTGATGCTAGACAAGTGGAATTCATTTGCTAACCCAAAACATTTATGAGAGAGATGTATCAATTACACACTTATTTAAAAACACTAGTTATTCCAGTGGTTATTTCATGGCTCATGGAGCTTTCTGACACCAAGAACCTTCATTAAGCAGAGCTGTTATTTATGTTGTTTTGTGGGATGGGTGTTTTGAGCCAAGACAAAGTCCAGAGACATGCTCTTGTGCCATTGCCTTCCACTGTTGGCCAGTTTGTTTTTCAGAGGCAGAGCTTGCTTCAGTCTGAGGTGTTTATTTCCATGTAATTGTTTCTTTTCTGACTTTTTACCAGGCATTTGCTGGTAACACCCTCAGATATTATACACCTGATTTTGCTGTAGCATTGATTTCTCAACTTAACAAGTCTTTTTTAGATTATTTCATCATATTTGGGGAGGGGTGTTGTATACAACTAATGTAATTAAAGAACATAGGAAATGTTTTCAGGGTGAGCACACAGTTGGATAAACCATTGTAAGATTGGTGTCATGTGTTTTTAACAGAGTGGGAAGGATGGAAACTTTTGCTTGTGATGAATTTGAGAGCAATGTATATAGAGCCTGTAATTCTCTTGCTTGTTCCCATTTTCAAATCAAGCAATTGAATCTTAAAGGGCCATTATGTAAAATAAATAAGTGAATTCTGTCCAAGAAAAATCCATCTGCTTTTATCTCATTTGTCCGTGTTTGATTGACTTTACACAAAAACCACAAAGATCACAAAATGGCTGAATTCACTATGATATACACACAAATGGGCTGATGGTGAAATAAAGAAAGTAAAACATGCGCATTTATTGGAAAGTGATGACAGGTCTTTGCCTTTTTCATTATTTCATATACCATAGAAGAAGGTAGTATATCAATTTTTTTTCTAAATATTATTTATCTACTCTTCATGTCTGTGTTGCTTATTCAGAATTGATGACCAACATTACTCTGTTGACACTGGAATCTGGCTGCCATGATTCAGTATGCTGTTATCGCTCATTAAGTGCCATTAACATTGAGTTATTTTTGCTTGGATTGAAGTGTCTTTTACTATGATAATGATTTATGGCAAAACATTACAGTGCAGAACAATATATGTGCTAACATGTCATTGTGAGGTCAGTTCAAAATTAACTTAACTTTCTTTGTTACTAAAACTGCATGAATCTGTCCTTGTTACAGCATTTAAACCTAATTTAGGCAATATGTTAAATATTACCGTAAAATAATATTACTCGTGCAGTATGAAAGGAACTGAGGAACCCACTGAGAGTGAGGATTACAGTGTGCAGTTCTCTGTGGTTTTTAGCAGCTTTCAGCCACATAACACACAAACTGGTGCATCTTACCTGTCAAGCGTGAGATGGTTGTGAGCTGAATAAACAAATGACTAGTTAAGAAAGTCATAGCCAAATACACTTAGATATTTTTGTTGGGAATTACAACCAAACCAGGGATTGGATAAGATTTAGCTGCGATGAATACTGAATTTACCTTGGACAGTGAGTGGGATATGGGACTTCAGGCAGATGTACATGTTGCACTGTTTGTGCTGGATGTGCAAGTAGTAAATATGAGCAAGTAATAAATATTTGTGGGCATATTATCTAAAAGATGCTCTGTTAGCATCTTGTTCATGTTGTTCCAAGTGTTAACACAGAGCAGCTTTAACTTGGCTTTAATGTAATGACTGCTTTTTGTCACACCTGTGCTCAGAGATTTTGCTGCTTTTGACATACCTGTAACTGAAACTACTTGGCATGTACAGTGGCACAGTTATTACACCGTTAGTTGTTGGGTACAAGCACACACACAGACAAACATACACGCATATAAAAGGCACACACACACATGACGTACACAAACATGAAGACTACTTGTACTCCATATTTCTCTGAGCAGTTGACATGGTTTCAGATAAGGAGTGGGCAGAGAGTGAGAGAGAGAGAGATATTCTTGGTTGCGAGAGTAATTAAAAAAAATATATTTTAGGCCCACATAAGTTCCCAAAGTGGATTTTGTGGTTACAAAAACAAACACAGTTTTGGAAAGTGTCTCCTTCAGGGGTGTGACCCACTTTGACCTGGTGTGAGAACTTGGTGCTTATCTGTGGACTGGGTCAGTTTGTCACAGTCTTTTCTCTGTGGGTATTTATGAAAATGCCACTGCTTCATGTTCACACACTGGGAACACACACAAACTAAGGTACTTAGTACTTATCACATGAGGTGAACTCCCTTCTGCTGGCTATAGAGTTTGCCCTAACAGTTCCGTTATGGGGGACATAAGGACATTCTAACAATGTCAAGGAAGTGTGTTAGTGTGCCTGTCGGATATAAGTGTCACTGCACTTAATTGAGCCCTGAGAAATGGGGTTAAACTAACCGCTACTGAATTTCACTTAGAGATACTTTGTATATAAGTAACTTTGATCTGTAGAAGCAGGAAATTTCAGTTTTGCTGTTCCTTGATGATCTCAGGATTGGCTTTTTAAGTGTGAAAAGTTGGTGAAATGCATGGGAATGCTGATAGTTTTGGCTTCACTTAATTGGTTTTCCCATGTCTTATGTGCAACCACAACAGCATGTTGTTAACAACTCACTTAATGGTGACGGTATCCCAAGCTTGTCTGTTGCTGGACACCATCTGACGTGATGAAAAGTTGTTTCATCTGGATTTTATATTGCCTGTGAATACTGCTGCTTAGACTCTTTCTCACTATTTGGTGGCACAGTGCCAGACTTTTCTGCCCCTGAGTCCCAAAGAAACCCTGAGAAACTCTCTGATAAGCCCAAAATCAAACATACTACAAATATGTAAGCATCACTTTTCACTGTCAGTTGTTATTGCCTTCCCCTGCCAACACTGCTATTTTGTTTTATATAGAAACCAATGTGCAGATTCAGAGATAGTATTTGATACAGTAATGATGATGGTTTAGCTATTTTTTCCAAATACATTTTGAAACAGTTTTTTCACCCAAGCTATCACTTTTGTTAACAAGGGAAGCAAGCTTCTTATATTTGTGGTTAGTTAGTTCAGCATTGTAAAAATATTCTTTTCAATTGAGCCCCCTACTACCAATCAGTAGTAGGGACCGAACTGTCAAAAAGTTGCCTTCACAACACAAGGGAAGATTGATAAGTTTTTGGCCGAAGGGAGAAGGAGACGAGTTAAACCGCTCTCATTACGTCTATGTGTATTTCAACTCTTTGAGTGATTATGTGGAAGTTTGAAGTTAATAACCTTTGTGGTATTCCTGTTTCAGGTAATTGAAAGTTGCAAGTCAGTACTGTCTGAGAAAGTGGTACACAGTAGCGTTGACATCATCATCACTGTCAAAATGGCAACCACTGAGCTCCCTCTTCATCTTAAGGAAGGGGTAGTCATCTGAGGGACAAATCAGGTGAATAGGATGGGTGTTGGAGGTGTTCAACTCCATATTTGGTGGATGACTGCACAAAGGCTGATGTTGTCCATTTATCAGACAGTGCTGACTTCTAAATTTCAATTACCTGAAACAGGAATACCACAAAAGTTATTAACTTAAAACTTTCTTCATAATTTCTTCAAGGAGTGTACGTACATGTAATGAGAGCTGTTTAACTCCTCTCCTTCTACCTTGGGGCACAAACCTATCAATCATCCCTGGTATTTGGCATTGACCTTCTCACTACAGATTGAATTCCCCTAAACTACTTCCTGTTATGTGAATTTACCACCACAAAGTTGGTTGACGCTTGACTGACTTGAGCTCTAAACCCTCAATGCAGTCTAAACTGTGCATAACACTCTAAGCTCTGTGCATAGCCAAAAGCTTTGCACATGAACCAACAAAGGAAACACACAGCTTTTATAGTGGTACTCCTCCCAAACAACTAATAACGGAAACGACTGTCTCAGTACTTAAGTCATGCTCAAAGGATGGTGTGATGAATTCTTGTTTATTTTTAATCCTAATATTTAATTTTTAAGCTGATAAAACAATCTATCTTGTAAGCCCTGCTATGAAACTTGAGCAGATACACATATAAGATAAACTGAGCGATAGTGGCCATTATAACAAAGCCTGCATGTCTAATGTCTGTCACTAAATGTAACCAAACTCTTAGCCTGGCTTCACTGTATATGCAGTTGACACTCATGTGAAATTAATGATCACTGCAAAGGTTGAGGATACATAAAGACTTGGAGGTTTTACTTGAGTGCATGCAAAGCTCTCTTAAGGCCGGAGTCTTTCGAGGTTTTAATGCCAAATGTGAGTCACCCTGCTGCCTGGTCTGGCCCTTACCAGAACTCATCAGTTTTCCCTGGGTGCCTGGGCTTGGATCTGATGTTCACTGGAACCTGCTTCATACACAGAGCAATGTTAACTGCAGAGAAACCACATCTGGAGTGTGGTCTGGATGTGTGTATCACACTTTGGAGGTGGGCCAGTCTACTTGTCTGTGTGTGTTGGTGACACCACAGGCCATTGAAGAATGGTGTTTGTGCTGCACCGGGGCACTCTCCATGCACAAGTCTGTGGTGGCTTTCACTCTGCAGGGTCCGACTGCTCAAACATGAAGGCAGGAGACGTGGGCTGAAAGAATAAACTTCATTTATGGTCATGTGTGACCATAGTGGTTTACTTTTTGCATGTTCTTTGGCAGCTTAAAACAAATATAGTGTAGACTGGCCTCAAACCAGTCTGTATAGTGTCAGCTGTAGATCAAAAGAAGATCCTAAAATTTTTGGCATGCCACAATGCACATTATGCTAGAGCCACCCAACACGGCTGACCCGCTTCGCTCTGTGATCATTGCGTGATAATGATCTCAGAACTGATCCTGTGCAGCACCCCACACCAAGATGTAAACACTTACCCAGTGAACAAAGGTTCATTGTACCAATAGTAGTCCATGTGTAGAGTGTTAAACAGTAATTTCCCCTCATGCTACAAGAAATACACAAGAAAACAGCACCATCTGTATCAGTATACTGGTCTTTTGAAACTGAGCCCGGCACAGGCAGCCGAATCAGTTCACCATGCATGCCACCAATAAAGGTAACATTCTGCTCAGGGAACAGATGCTTGATTTATCACATGTGACATCATGTCCATACGATATGAGTGGCTTGGAAAGGGAGAGTGGGTGGGTCGGTGCCATAGTCTATACAATTTACATGTTACTGAATGAAGTTTGATGGTGTAAACATGCTGAAAATTGAAATCACCTTCTGTATGCAGAAGTGACAGCAAGTCAAAGTAATAACTTGCCCATTATTCCAGTATCTGATCTATGTAAATATCCATCAAGCATTGAATAATGACAGGCCAAATTGCAGGTAATCTGTATCTGTATGTGAATGGATTGGCTGTGGCAGCCCAGCATTTACTGTACATTTGTCCCCTTCCCAAGAATATTTGAGGATAGGAAACACTACCTTGTTTTGCAGTCTGTTCTCTTTTTCTGCAGTAAGGATGTTGCAAGATGCTACGAGCACATTTACAGTCATGATGAATTTATTTCCTCAGTGGCAGCAAAACACATTACAGAAGCCTTCAGGTTAAACTGGGAGAACTAAACACTGATACTAGCCTAGCAACATTAAGGCCACAAACAACTCATAATGCAACACTCTCTGTAGAGGATCATGGTAAACTGCTTCTCTCTCTATTAAAAAAGAATATCTGATGTTGTTAACATGTAATTGTTTAGTCCTTGATTTACTGAATCAGTCTGTTGTCTCAAATTAATTTTAGAGTAATGTGCATGTGTGGGACCAAGTGATTTTAACTAGAATGTTGCAGCTGACTGTTGCGTGGCTGTTTTTAAATTGGTTGCTGAACTGCGGAAATGCAGTCATTAAGTTTTAGAGCAGAGAATTAATTAATATGTCTGTTAGTAAATAAAGCCTCCACTGTCTTGGAATTTAATATACTTTTACCTCAGTGAGTTGATATGGTTTCTGGCAGTGACCTCAAAAGTTGTCTTTACAGACTTCATTTCCCTTCTGCCAAAGCCAAAAGTACTTGGAGGGTTGAAATGGATTATATTGTGATGCTCTGCCAACTGTGCCTGCAGATGCAGAGCCATTATAGCGAGGGTCTTTTGTAATCCATGGTTGTCTCCAAGAGAGCTGGTTCCAGTGTAAAAGCCTACGTGTTGTGACATGTCGGGCAATGTAATGTGACAAAGACACAAAGAGGGTCCAAATTTTCACAGAGATTTATATATGAAGCCTTGAGCTCAGTGTTATCAGGTTCATAATCAGCAGATATGATTGGCTACTGACCTGGGGCTGCTTTTTTTAGAACATGTCTACTGGCTTCTAACCACCATTACACATTTACACATCTGCTGAAATAATCTGCAAGTCAAGATGTTAGACACAGATACCACTATTGTCTTGAAAGACGACTTATCTTAAATTTAAAACAGGAGGTACAATTAAATTCTGTATACAGCTACACTAATTAGATCAAACTAAGGTTTTTTTTTAAAAAAAAAAGAGTCACACTAGTTAACTGGAGATATGCAACTGTTGATTATAACTGTAAATAAATCATTTTTTTAATTTGGGAAAAAATGAAGAAAAAAAAATAGTCAAACTGGCAACATAATTGTTAGAAAAGAACCCACAGTTTATGGTTTAATTAATAACAGTGCGTTCTGTGTGACCTCTCATCAGTCTGCACCAAAGTCCATGTTCAATCTCAGCCTTCTTGGCAAAAACACCATTCAACTCAGCCCAAAGGAGGAGTACCAGACATGAGCTAAAATAGACATTCAAACTTGCAAATAAATGGAGAAAAACACTGCTCTCATCCAGAATACACTTTTGCTTCCCGAACAGCCTATTCAACTGGGGTTTTTGGTCTTAAATCAAACACTGAAAGAATAGTATCATGCAGAACACAGCATTAGGTCAGTGTCCTACTGATGTTTGGATTGTAGCTAATAATTTATTGTAATCATAAGAGCCGAGAGCAGTTCAAATGTTTCTTTGTCATTGACTATAATAGATTTTTTGGACTTATTAGTGTCTTTTGTTATGTATCTGATGAGTTCACTGAGAAACACAGATGTTGCACTCACTGTTAAAACCATCTTTCCAGTATGTATGATATAGGACTATGAAAGCAGTTATAAGTTACTACTCGCTGTAAATTATATGGTAGAGTTCACCATAGTGCAACGGGATCTCAGGTGTGCCCTAAGAAAAGCAAGGCAAAATTTGATAATTTAATCAAATTGTAAATTTCCCCATTGTGGGACTAATAAAGGATTATCTTATCATATCTTATCTTATCAAATGTAAACAATTCAATAAGCATATAAACAAACCTATTCTAATAAGTTAATAACCATGACTCATATGGGAAAGGGATTCCCACTATCATGAAAAAAATCACTGAGTTTATAATAAACTTAAAGAACTGGTAAAAGAATGGCTGAATGCTGTACATAGTGTAGGTGTCTTAAAGGTGCTATATGTATGCTATATGTTTCTTCTATCACTACATAGCCAATGTTAGTATTAACAGCTGTTTACTTAATAGTCTTGAAGAAGAGTTTAACATCAAACTTCACTCCTTTACTCACCAAGAGCTGTCTCCAGCAGTAGAGAGCAACACCAATGTTAACTTTTGTTTTGTTTCTGTGTCATGCATACTAACCAGTTACCCCTGTCCTGTCTCATAATACTACTCTGCCATAGAGAGTCACTTCCACTGTCCAGTCTGCCCTCAGTCCGACATCAAAAGATGAAAAAGTAATCACTGCCCAGGGGAAGTATTCTAACCTCTTGTGAACGCAATAATGTCTGAAGGTCTTGGTGAGTAAATGGCTGTTAATGCTAACACTGTCTATGCAGTAATAGCAAAAATGTATATACAGTATCTTCCAGGTGTGTTTATACCAAATGAAATCAGAAAATTTGTGGCATAGGAAATGAGAGTTACAGCAGAGCTAGATTTTCTCTATGCTGCACAAAAAAAAGGTGTTGGGCTCAAATGGAAATAATTTCTACTTGAGTGAAAAATTCAAGCTTATCTGTCGCTGTATGACTGCAATCATTATTCAAGCAAGATCATCCTTTGTGTTCAATCTAAACAAACCTTTAACAGCTGATATTGTTAGGCTGTCTGACCTAACGTTAAGGAAATCAGCATGAGGGAATATGAACACTAATGGTGGATGTCACTACCATGAAGAATACTGTGTGTCTTGGAAAACAGAACCCATTAGCATGTGTGCAACAGCCCGGTCTGTCAGGTTTGTTGTCTGGGAGAGTAATGATTTTGGCTGCAGCTCTTGCCAGTGAAAAGTACCTCTGCTCAACCTCTTCTGTTTGAAATCCCAAAAATGTGTCCCAGGGCAGAACAAAAAGATGGACAATGACAGCCTTGTCAGCGGTGAGGTGTTTCCTAAGTAATGGCCCGACATGTTGAGCCAAGATGGAACCAGTGCACAGGTGTTTGGAGAGGATGTGTCCTGTTAGTGATATAGCTCTTGCGCAAATCTTCTATCAACACAATATCCGTAAAACAGGAGTTTATAAAGTTGTTTTAAAGTGATTTGTTGATATTACATTTGCTTAATGAAGATGAGTCTTAAAACATACTTTAGAAAATACAGTGAGGCTTTTGTAGCAGTTAATTTATCTTACTCTTACTCACACTGTTTTTTTTTTCACCAGAGCATTAAAGGGCATTTGCAAAAACAACTCTGTGTCTTAGAAATAACATTTATACAGGCTGTTATGAAATTGTTTTCCCAATTACGTTGTGGTGGTAAATGTAATCACTGCCTGGAGTATGTTCAGAGGCAATGGTTTTTGAATGAATGAGGCCCACCAGAGTCGCCAGGGGATGGTGTAGGTCAATGGCGGCTGTGCAAACCGCAGGACTGTGACTGCAGTGACCTGAGTTCACACCCACAGTCCTGTCTGCGGTTAGGTTTCGGAAACGAAAGCGCTTTGGGTTAGGGGAAGGTTTAATGTAAATAAACACGTTGTTGAAGTCACTGTTAAATTTTTCTGTTTTAAAACAGGCTACGATTTTTCCTTAATCTTAACCAAGTCCAAACATAACCATAAGAAAGTTCCAAAATGCTTTAGTCACTACTATTGTACTGCAAGACCGAATAGTTTAGCAGAAAACAAATACATTGTCTGTCAACATTTTTTTTGATACATCCAGTATCAACATATTTGTGACTTTCCAAAAGAATTAACCACATTTCCTTATTATTATGAGAAAAATGCAAAATACCACGTACAGCGTTGTTATCAAGTGGTATTGCAAACAATGGCTAGCAATGGCAATGGCTAGTCTGGGGTACATTTGGTTCACGGTCATGGCTTAACGTTACTTTTTTACGAACAATTAAATTTGAGCAGCTGTTTAAGAACGTTTGGAGGTGTTTGCATTCAAATCTAACGTTAACAACAGAGGTGCGAGTGCAGATTTGTTTTGAACATGTACTCCATGCATCCATGTTTTCCCGACTGTTTTCTCGAGGCCATCAACTCGTAGGTGACGTCACTCCCCATTCCGAGTTCCTACCTCTGATGTAAATGTACCGTTAGCACTGAAGATGTCCCTGCCACTTCATTTGTGTGGCAGCATTTTGGGTACCCTGTAGAAAAAATAAACAGTGACACAATGACAAACAAGACACAAACAATATGTCAGCACTGCAAGAGAACAACATGGCTAACACAAGCAGTATGCTAAGGCACCTGTTCTTGAAAAAGAACATGACCATATCTTTGGCTGGGCTATTTAGTTATACCATCTCTTAGCTCTGTATCATGCTTGAGGAAAAATTTGGTCAGTTTGTTTGCACAGTATTCAGTAGAACTTTGATTATTGTTTGTACTTAAAAATGATGTCTGATTTGATGTTGGACTGAGGTTGGTCCTTGATCTACCTCTGATCTCTGTCACAAAACTGATAATTGCAGCTATCCTGGTGAAGTGGCTGAGACCAGCAGGCACAGACCATCAGGCTGGTGTTTCTTGTTTTCTTTGCTGTCTTTGTCATCTCTGTGTGATGCTGACACTCTTTACACTGTGACTGGCTTCCACACATGGACTGCCAGGCACCAAGCACTGCTATTTCCCTATTCCCTAGTTATTCATGCAGCCAGTGACTTTGTAATGTCTGTTGCTCTGATATTTTGTGCACACATGCTGATAGTTGCTGTGTTCTTTTCATTCTACCTCAAAGTTTTCTGGATCACTTACTTAAAAGAAACCGTAAAAACTAATGTTGCTGCTTGTGTTGAAAACTAACCAGCTGAAAATTAGAGCCATAGAGGACAGGTAATTATCTGGGTATGTGGTTTGCTCTTCCTCAGTCTCTCTCTTGACTCTTACAGATAAGTATGCTCCGTATCCATGCAAATGCTTGGCAGACAGTTCAATTCCTTCTGGATGAGAGTGGGGGGGGGGCAGGAGGGGGGGTTGTCTCTCTCTCTCTCTCTCTCTCTCTCTCTCTCTCTCTCTCTCCCTCTCTGTGTGCATCTCTTTCCCTCTCTCTCTCTTTCCTTGCTGGCAGCAGCGTCTGCACTGTTGGCAGGAGTGACCAGAATAAAAACAGCAACACCAGACATAGAGGAGGAAAAAAAGCAAAGTGATCCATTGAACCAGAGTCTTTGCCCTCTCTTAATTACGTCGAGTCTCATATCTTTTCCCTTTTTTCACCTTTTTCCCCTCTCTTTAAGACTCCGGGCTCGTGGTAATTAGCTAGGAGAGAATAAAACCAGCTGATCGGGAGAGGGGTGGTGCATTTTGGAGCGAGATGGCTAACAGAAACATTCTGTTGCTCTTCTGTGGACTCTTCCTCTTAGCACTGATTCAGCCCTCTCTTCAAGGAGGTAAGTGTATACTACAGGTGAACTGAGCCCATGATCTTTGCTGCATCAATCAGAGACCAAGGACAGGTGCAATTCTTTGGTCTGTGCCTTTTGTCCATCAGTGACATTCAACTGAATTTCTTCAGTTATTACAAGTTTTCTTGAGGCTTATCAGCTATCAAGGAGTACTTTCACTTATTTAATTGCAACCTTTTATATAATATATAAAGCATGTGTGTCTCTTCCAGTGTAATTTAATATACATTTGCATGAAATAAAAGTAATGTGTCTAGTGATAACCTGATTGTTTTCTATGTTTCTTTTGGATTAATCCCAACTCTAATTTAAAAAAAAAGAAAGTTCTGCTATTGCATTGCTTTGTATTTTTGGTTTGGTGAGTTAAATAAATTGAAAATATTAAGCTCCAATGCTATAGTCATGAAAATTAAAGACTGTTTAGTCTAATTGAGCGTCTGCACCCGCACTGAATCCCTAAGTAGTACTGTTCCATCACAACATTGTTGAAGAAATAGCTGCAATAAATAGAGAGAAAGTTGTTCTTTGGAACATATTTACATATCCATTGCTGCTTGTTAGAAGTTAGTTTCAGTATTGTCCAGAGCATGACCAGATATTTGTGTCCCATGGCTTTAAATTCTTTCCCTCTTCAATTGTTATTGGCTTTAACAGTAAGAGATAACAAGATGCACTTTTGATGAATTTCACACTATACACACCTACGCATACATAGGGTATGCTTACATGACTGCAGACCCTATCCTATAACATGAGGAAGTGAAGGTTCCAGCTGCTCCCTCTTCCCACTCTGCAAAAACCACAATTTAAATTCACCCCCGATGAACTCCCAGCTGGACTGGGAGTGTATGTAAGTGTCGCCTTGACAGCTTCGACTGGGTCCTCTCTTGACGTTAGAGCAGCAACATGCAGAGTTGAGGGGTTAGTTTCAAGTGTAGCTTATCTTTTACAGACAGACAGAAAGTGAGAGAGAGGTTGTCAGCATGCCTTTCCTCTCGCTCTCATTCAGCCTGTGTGTTTGCTTTTTCTCCCCTTTCTGCGCTGCTTTGATTTGGTTCTTGGTCTGTGTTTTGGCCAAGATTCTCTAAGTTATTCAGTCCCCAACTGGAAAACATGTTTAGCATCTGGGGCTGGGTATTCTGGAGTTAAGTACATTTTCTGTTATATTTATTTGCTTAAAAGTCACAGCTGTTTATGTTCCTTATCTTCCACTGTCCAAATGTCCTTTCAGATGCATTATGGTTAGATTCCTAAAAGAAATATTTTGTCCATATAAAGTCTCACTTTTCCTAGCCGCATGTTGGCCCTGTCTAATTTGATCACTTTGACGAAGTCCACCAAGTCTGTCTTCGTCAGGTCATAGACTGTATCATCTAAAAATGTCTTTGCTCTTCTTCTCTGTCTCATAGCAGATTTATCCTTTCTTCTCTGTGCCAGCAGCATTTCAGTTGCAATTTCAAGGTGTATTCAGGCAAAAAATATCGCAGGTAAAGCAGCCAACAAATATCAACACTGGCTTAGGAGCACAACTTTGATCTCAACTGAGTGTTGAATCCATCCATATCAAACATCTCTGTGGTGCACAAACTAGTTCCATCTGTGCACTCAAACTTAAAAAAAAAAAAAAAACACACACTCTCGGGTCGGTCCAAGGTTCAATTATCTGTGAGTAACATGAGCCTCATTAACACTCAACCACTCATTTAATGCCTCTACGCAGAGAACACCTCTAACGCTTGCAAAATTTACCCCTTGAATTATGATGGATTGCAAAGCCAGTCTGAACGTTTTCCATTGATAAGTGTAAATGAGTTATAGTCCTTGAGGAAACATCTGTGATGGGGTTTGTTAATAAATTTACCCCCAGACATATTACCCTTTGACCACGTGCAGGTACATTTGTTGTTCGCTGGCAGACTTACTCTACATTCCACAAACAAACAACATCTGTCACATGGATACAGTGAGTTGGATGTTATTCTTATCAAAATTAATTTGTGTTGACGCAACTTGGTCTCAGTGGCCTCTGTTTTTTATTGGTACATTTGATAACTGAATCAAACCCAGGCCTCGATGGTTGATAAAATTCTTTGAATAGATTCCTCAACTTGGGAATTTAATCAGGCTTATTCTTCACCGCCCTAATAAAGTGAGTGAACAGCTCATAATGTGCTTGAAAATTAGTTGTGAAACGATGCAGACTTTGAGAGTATATCAACACGTAAATCATTCTACATAAGTTCCCCTGGTGCCTTAAAAATGTGACTTAACTGAGGGTTCAATAGTTAGTTCAATGTTGTTCTATGAGTCTTGAAAATATAAAACTAAAACTGAGTTAATTTAATTGAACTTAAGAAAACAAGTTCAATAAACTTAAAGTTGAAATGATTGTTTATTTACATTGTCAGTACTTTCTTTTTTTACATTTTCTCAATTTAAAGAGTCAGTTCTTCATTTAATTTGATGATATAACAAGTCAGTACAAAGACAGCAAGTGAGGCCGCTCCTAATGACCCGTTGAACCTCTAAGTGTTTGGGGGTAGAGATTGAATTCAACATCAACCAAATCACGGCTAACATTGTTTTCATTATTTTAATAAAGAAACAACCATAACTGATCTTTGCATGTATTAAGGAAACAGCAACTTCACATCATATCCATTTTCTTCAATCTGCAAAACTTACATGTCTCCTCATGTAATGTAAAACAGTGCAGGCTGGGAAGTCTGTTAATATGCTAGTTTTGCTGCTTTGAAAAGATTTAATGTTGGGTGAACTACCAGAAGTTTATTCATTCAACTCTACATTAGAACAATTCATGAAACTCAGTTCAAAACGTGATAAAATAAAAACTAACAAATGCAAAATAAAAACAAAAAGTTGAATTAACTTGAAATTATCAAAACTTATGTATGTTTACATTAAGTTAACTTGGATCCCGTCCCTCTATTTTCTTACCTCGACTTACGTTATAATCCTCCAGACAACCTCAGCAACCAACTGGTGGACTTGTGCCAAAGTCATTAGTTTGGCTTTTATGACAGACACAGTTAATGGCACAGTTCTGACGGGCAGCGACTAGTGGGAGATGAAGAGGGAAAATAGCTGCTCTGTTCCTTCACCGTCTCCAAAGAATTAAAGAGGTTGTGTGATGTTTTCTTTAGTGCTGCTGGAAGCCAGTTTGCCTCATTTGGCATTGGCTGAGTTCAGCCCCGAGACTTCAGAGGAATTTAATACATTAATCAGTAACACTTGCAAGGCTATAGGTGAAGTTAAACGAAATCAGCGCAGATTGGATGGCATGCCTTGACTGTCACAAAAACACTGGTGATGAATTGTAGCATTACCCCAGCATTATTTCTAGATACCTAAACTGATTGTCTTGATTACCCAAAGAAGTGGTGCATCAGGCTTTATTGGTGGTGTGTGCTGTGAACACCTCTTTGGCTCTAATCCCTCTTCTGGCAAGGTTGAGTGCCAGCCACAGCATGCTGGATTAATGTGACACATAGTCATCCTGGTGCTCAACAACTCTACACTGTAGTTAAAGTAACAGACCATTTTAAGTACTGTCTGAACAAGTCACAGCGGTTTTTCTTCAGCGAGGTTTTCATTCAATTTCTACAGCTTCTTTAATGCTGGACCCGCAAAGGCATTTTCATTTGTTGATGTTGAATGGTTTGGTGTAATTTGTAGTGAGGTGACCTCATTCAGTACTCATTTGGTTAGGAGCCTTTTGGTTACGAGCACTGACTGACCGGGGTTTGCTATTGTGAAAGAGCTGTTGTTCCATGCATTCAAGTCTTACTCTGGCACACGTCCTGGGAAAGTGTTAGGAGATTGGACAATTCTATCCCCGGTTTGCAGTTTTACTTCAAAGCATGTTGCCTGGCTGGGAAGTCACTCTCTGCATCGAAGTCCCTAGCCAGAAGCGATTACTAACATTTTGGCCAACAGGTTTTCCTATCACCATTTTTACTGTAACTACTGTTAAGAGCGTTGTTGGGATCAGACCAGAGGTTTGGGATGGATGACTTGTTTTAATAGACACGTAATTCTAAAGGACTGCACTGCAAATGTCTAGGGTATAACTCCTTAGCACTATACACATCATTTTTAGTATCTCTTGTCTTAGCTATGTAAATCTGATGGACTTTTTAATGCAATCCAGTTCTTTTATAACTGGATGGCTGTCTCGCTGACTTGGAGTCCACCCTGCTTATGTTTCAAACACCTACAGTTTTCTCACAAGGCTATCACTTTCACATACGTAGATACAGCATGTGCGGCATTACTGTGAGGGTAATTCACATAGCGGTGAGTCCTCGCCCCTGCTAGAAACACATATCAGTTAATAATTTGTTTCGCTCTTGCTCTGTAGTTGTGGATAAATGTCAGTCCTAGCATCTCCCAGTCAGATGTTTGGTCTGCTCTCAACCAGTGCCAAGTTTTCAACAAAGAAGCACATTAACTCAGATGATTCATTCCAGCCACTCTGTAAGCAGCCCTCACCAGGCTGTGAGCTGCTAGGAGCAGTTTCACTGGGCCAGCAATCTGATGAAATGGGTCCTGTCAGGAATGTTTTCATCCTGCCTACTGTTGTCCAAGCTTTTCTAGGTTTATGAACAACACAAAAACATAAGCACTACATTAGTTTAAAGAGCCAGAAAGCGCCATGAGAAAAGATGTTAATGAAATGAAATTCCGATTAAACACATTACGTCAATTCAATCAAAATCCTTTGGCATGAAAATGTTGTTTGCTGTGTTGTATTAGTTTCAGTGCATTTTTGGTCGGAGGGGGTGGGAATTAACATTGCTCCTTTAGGCCTTTTGCATCAATTAGTTGATCTAAACCAAACAAAACTGCATTTTTGGAAGTGTTTTGTTAGATTTTAGCAACACAACTACTGCAGAACATCTCCAATTCCCACACACTATGAAATGTCTGCAGACGGATCGTGAAGGTTTTGTCCTCTCTGGCATAAATCACTGATTTTATCCCCCCCAACTACATAAACTGCTTCTGTCCTTGCCAGGAAATGTCAATATCTTATTCATAAACATGACTGATGATTCTTCATTCGGTCATGTTCTTTCTCACAATTCAGATGCAAAGCCACAATATTTCAGGGAGTTCATCCCAAAGCACAACTTGAAAACAACAACTTCCTTTACCTCTTATACTTCATATTACAGAACTCTACACATTTCAGTCGTATAGTGCTACTAGCAACAGTACCTTTGTTTGATCTGACAGGTCATATCTAATGGATTTTTTTTTAAAGGTTCTAGAAATGCAAGCCAAATCAAACATGCAGTGTGTTGTGAAGAGTATAACACTGCAGCCGTAACTGTCAGTTCTACTGTGATATTATCGCACAAATCACTTTCTGGAATAGAGTCATAATATGAATTGTTTGTTCCACTAGCTTGTAGCGATTTCACATGGTTGATGGTTATCTTCAACCAAGGCTTATTCGTTAGTCATGATCAGCTCTGAAATGCTTACACAGGAGAGCCCAGAGCTGTTCCAAACCCCTTCTTTTAGTTTCAAAGGCAATGTTGTAGCGATCCCCCTGTCAGCTTCCAATGGGAAGGCTTCGTCCAAGACACCCCACGGCAAACAATGACAAGATTAGAATCAGGTCTTCTTTGTTATTAAATATTGCCATCTGTGGGCTGTGAGTTTGTTTGCATACTGTACCTCACACTGCTTTACAGAAGCGTCACTGGCACAAGGTAGGGCAAGTGTAGAAAGAGAAGCCAAATTGGGATGGGTACAAGAATAAGATGAATTTTTCCCATTTAAAATTTTTATGTTCTGAGATGCTCTGCACACTTTCCTCCACCACCCTCCAACACACTGTGGAAAATAGACAGTGCACAGGGTGACTGATAGTAGGCCAGCTGTCACATGTCTGATAACGGGACATGTAAGGGTGCCAGGAACCACAGTGTTTGCTTCACTGCACTGTTGCTCCGGGTTGCAGTATGTGAGCTTTCCGTAAAGACAGAACCAAACTTTCTCTTCTGGGAAAGTGGTTTTGGATACAACTGTATGCAGCAAACAGTTGTTAATTTGCCAGAACGTTTTATTTTTTTATTTTATCGAAAGAGATGGAAATAGTGCTGCAGTATTGTATAAATATTAGGTGGCTGTGCGGTGTAAACACATTACATAGTAGTTCTCCTTAGGTCTTCCAAAGCTATGTGAAGCACTGTGATCATGAATAGTAATGGTCCTGTAAGGGACGGGGAATGCCATAATTAACTTTTGTGAGGTTGCATGTGTGAGTGTTTGTTTTGCATGCCTAACTACCATGCATGTTCCATCAGCTCTTAGGCATTTAATGATTTAGTCAAAGACCAATTATTAAACAGCCTCAGCACGGGATCGTGGAAATGTCACATTACTCACCAGCTTGTTGTAAATTAAGTAAAACTAAACTCTTTCAAGTCACAAAGAGCAATTGTAAAAATTGTCATTAACATGGGAGGTACTACGGAAAAACCCGTCACTGGCTTTGGTTTGATTCAATAACAAAACAAGTTCTGACTTACAGTTTCCTAACTTCTCTGCTATTCAGTCATTATTTGTGGGCCCAGTAACCCATATCCCCCATAAAATGTAGTGTTTTAAGCCAGAATAAATTTTCCACTTAGAGTGTAATTTGTAGATAAATTCATGAATCACACAGATTTTTTTTCTGAGGTCTGTATCCCCCCGTGTTGATGCTCAGGCTAAATATCAAAAAAATTATCTTGCCAGCTAAACAGTTGATAAATACGTCATTCCCGACTTTCCAGGCTGATGATCAAAACATGACATTATGCAAAACTAAACATACAAGAGACTGGATACGCTCCTTTTCACCTGTTAGCTAGCGTCTGGTGAATTATGTCATTTTATCAAAATTCAAAACAAGGGAACTCAGGAGAGCAAAACACTTGCATACACACATGTTGTGTATGAAAATGATTTTTATCTAAGCCTTTGAGCTTTTTGCAGATTGTACTCTTGTTTTTGTTGTATAAACACAACTTTGAATCCTCTGGAAAATGAATCCTGCTTATGAAATTTCTCAGCAATTGTGCTGCCTTGTTCTATTTGGGATTTAATAATGATGTGAAAGTATTGTGTGGTGACAGGGTTTTCACTTCTAAAGAAAAAAATCACTCTAAAAAAGTTTCAAGCTGCAGCTATTTCTGTAACTCTTTATCCAAGACCCCAGATTAATTACAGTTCAGATATGTTTTCTCTGGTTTGCTAAGGGATTCTAGGAAATGCTGGAAATCACTAAGATATAGTAAGATAATACACGCTGAGGGAAAGTGGACATATCTCAAAGTAAATTATAACAATTCCAGACAAACAAAAAAAAAACATTTCATCTGAGATTTTTTCTGGAAAGATTACTCAGTTGCAAACTCGCAGTCCAAAATGTGTGTTAACCCAGCCACCATGTCTCTTTGGGCTTCTACATGGGCTGAAATCTGGGCAACACAAGTATATTAATAAAAGTAAAATTTTGTCCCCCAGCTATAGATACCTTCAGATATGCACAGATGTTTTATGCTTGTCAGCAATCATTGTCAAGGTCACTTCAGACCAGACAAAAGTAGATTCGTCTTGCTTTCTTCATCTTTATTCACTGCAAAGTTTTAGTGCAAAGTTGGCCACTGAATTAAAGTTTTGAGATTTTTGAGGTCATTTTTTAAAAACTTTTTTTTATCGGTTCACCTTTCTGTTGATTTTGTAAGTAATCACACCATGTCTAAATGCTTTTGAAGCCCGTGAAGTTTGAAGTTTGAAACATATGTCTCTTGATATGTTTCAACTTTGTGTGCAGTTGCACAGCCTCTAAACAATGGGCTAATCCTGGGACTGAGGATTGTCCAAATGGGACCTTACTTTATAGCCCACATGAGAACACATTTGTTTGGGCTGAAATGGACCCAAATTCCAATCCATCAATAACCCATGTGAGACCCATACAGACACTGTGATATGAAAATAATTTGAACAATCGTCTCAGCACTTGTTCTATATACACACTGTAACTGACATTGCACAAAGTATCAGTTTTTCACTGCAGGGCCATGTACCCTATCTCATCTGCTTGACTTATCTCCCTTTTACCGATGACTGATGGCTCCTTCCTTAGCTGACTGACAATCCCTGTCCACTCTGAGTGAGTCTTACAGTTGGACCACATTCAAGTCCAAAGTGAAGCGATGATAAATTCAAATCACTGTCAAGATTCTTGCGAGTGCATCATCACATCATCACCTTCTTAATGCATTCAGAGAAACTCTGGACTCAAACCATAACAGTAAAAAGTTCAGTTCACCACAGTCATTGTATTTAACTGATAACAAGAAGGCTTATTACTCGCTGCAGCCTGTAACAGGCAGTAATTTATCGACGCTTCCCTGTCTTTACTTCTTCACAATGTCAAGCTTAAGTTGTAAAATTTGCACACATTTCTTTCTCTGTGCCAGTGGAACCAACCTGCCCCGAACTGAATAATTGGGTTGTAAGCAATGGCTTCTAACCACTGTTTCAGCAAGATCAAATCAGTAATAAAAGTCACGTCATGGTTATAAATGTCCAGATCTTCTTTCCGTTTTTTGTTTCTTTATTCACCAACATTAATCATATCATAAACACTCAGGTCAAACTCTTGACTGGCGTCAACTATGAAATAAATTCAGCCTCATCTAATCCCTTGTGCTCTACAAGTCAATCTTGCCCTTCATGCACATTCCAGCACATTCCCATGACCTGGCTGAGTTCACTAGGAACGTAAGCGCATGATGATGATGACGATAATTAGGACAATCATGGAGAAATCTTCAAATTTATTGAGGTAGGTCAGGTCACTTGGCAGAGGTCAGTGTGTACCTTATTTGGGCGCACAGTCGCAGTGAACCTAATGCACTCTGTGGAAGTGGTACAGTAGCATGATGGGATTCTGAGCAAAAAGGAAAACTGGAGCAGACACACACTCCCTCTTGCCTCGCTTGCAATGCCGAGACAGGAAATCCTCCTTTTGATTGTGAAATGAAGGAGCAGAGTTAAAAACAATCACTGCAGCCCCCGTCGTGTGGTGCCTGCACCTCAGATCTCTGCCATGGAGCAAATGGCATGGGCACACTGACAGACGCACACACACACACACACACACACACACATTTTACTTTCGTCGACTTAGCCATTTGATAATCAAGTACAGAACCATGGACATTATTATTTATCCCCCATTTTTATTTGAGCCCACAGGATTTTGAGTTTTCTTCAGTCAGTCCTCAGCAGTACAAGGCCAAACCTCAAGAAATCTGATCAGTTCTACCATCGTCCAGCTCCCTGATCTTCCCAGTCAGGATGAGTTAGGCAGCCTCCCTTGCATCTGTCCATTTGTTCATTCATGGAGCCATGGAGAACAATAACTGCTCCCATTTGTGCTGAAAAAAAAACAGATATGGGCAAATTCTCCTATGTTGCACATGACCATTTTTAGTCAAGAAAAGAATTTTCTCTCTTAAACAAAAACAGACTAATGTTTTTTACCCGATTCCAATCAGATTTTGAGTGTAGTTTTGGAGAGTGTAAGTAAATATGACAGTGTTGTCCTTGCTAACTTCAACATAAACAACTCACGGTTACATCAACACTTTTTGATTCTGCAGTGTAGGCTTTCAGATTTTCTTAACTTTTTTACCCTAAACTGAAGGCACGACAGAAAATACCATACTTCATGGCTTGTTGTCTTTACGAGCCCTAACCTCATCCCACACCTTCTTTTATTCTCAAATATTGTTAGTATCTTGTATATATTACATTATCTTCACAAACCCATCCAACAGTTGATTCTTACAGTGTGTTTCTTTTTTACACTTCACTGGTTTCCTCTATTGATTGGCACTGACTGCTCATTTTCTTAACCTCGGCTGTACAATAGAAAGAATACTGATGTTATTGTGGCACGAACCCAATAAATATGTCACAACTTGTTAGAGAAAAGGTCAAAACCGTCTTCAGTGCGATGGATTGTTACTTTTTTGGCATTTTTCAGTGGCATGTATCATGAGTTTTCATTCAACTAGATCAGACAGTAATACTTTGTAATGTCCTTCCCCTAATGGCCACACTCAGTGGACAGAACTCAAAACGCA
The DNA here is from genome assembly GCA_033238685.1 of Lates japonicus. Lineage (NCBI taxonomy): Eukaryota > Metazoa > Chordata > Actinopteri > Centropomidae > Lates > Lates japonicus. The sequence continues at coordinate 6,469,662 of BRZM01000029.1, read as the reverse complement.
GTGTTCACACAGTATTCGCTAATAAACACATGAACGCCTTTGACATGTGGTTTAAATTAATTGGCCTCCCAACACGTGTAAGAACCATTAAACATAATCATTGTAGTACTGTGGCTCTAATCTCTCCATTTTAGTGATATAAACCAGGTTTTCCCCTCAAAAAATATAACTTTGTAATTTTTGCCTTAGCTCACCGGTCCCGTTGGATTTAGCTGTTAGTCGTCCCAGAACAGCTGGAGTCATTTTTTCGTCCTCCCTCTCTTTTATTTCTGTTGTTGTTCCTTGCACACATGAGGCCACCATGTCTGGGATCCAGAACGACCATCTCAGGAGTTACTCTGGGTTGCAGCCAGGAGTTGGGGCTAGAAATGAGGCTAGAAATGAGGGTAGGGGATATAGGTGGGGGTTGACGGTGTCCACAGTGCTGCAGCAGCTTTCTGAAAGAAGGCTTCCAACTGCAATATCTCATCAGCATGAAAACAATTGGAGTTTTCTCCTAATCAAGCCTATAAAGTTTTTCTTTTTCTTTCTTTCTTTCTTTCTTTCTTTCTTTTTTTTGGTTTCACTCTGGCTCTGGCTGGAGCTGCTGCATTCACGTTTCATTGCACACTCCGTCGCTGCTATGACCTGGTGCAGATGTAAACGCTGATGACAGGTTTCAGTTGTGCTGTCTGGGTCACAGATGACGAAAGTGTGAGAATGTTTGTCTAATAAATAGGGTCATTGTTTAGACATACTGTTAAAAAAAATTAGCCAGTGTCGCACATGTTGGTGATGAGCTTTTGGTCTTTTCTGTTGTGTGTGTTGCCAGGTGTGTATGTACCACCTGGTGCTGGGATTGGACCAGGAGGTGTTGGGATTGGACCAGGAGGCGCTGGAACAGGAACTGGCTTCTTTCCAGGTAACAGAGCCTCCAATGACTGTCTGGACTTTTTAAACAAAAATAACCCAGACCACAGCCACAACAAACAAAGTCTGTTTATCATTAGCGGAGGTATAACAGTGAAATTATACTACTGTAGACCAAATATTTTACAAAAACAAAACACTAATATGGAAAATATCTGAAAGTGAACCTGAAATTCAGTGTAGAAATGTAAGATTTGTAGTCAAAATGTCTTCTGTTACTCAAATGAAAAGGATCATTACCACGATTCCTCCTAATTCTCATATCTGTTGTAAACAACATCCCATACATGTGCAGCTGTGCATTTTCTTGTAGCTCATTTTGTGTTGTTCTCTGCAGTGTACTCACGCTGCACTCTCATTGTTTACATAGCATTTTCTCAACAACTAACAACAGAGCAGGGTGAGCCTGTATCCTGTAAAAAATATCATTAACTAAACCTGCATAAATATGTACATGCATGGTGGACAGCATTTCTTATCTTATATCTTAAGGATCCCTGCTCCATCATGATACAAAAACATACATATATGCATATTTAGGGGATATAAAATGGTGCAAGATGTCACAACACCCTGTCCTGGTCTCCTGGTGAGAAAAAGAGATGAAAGTCAGCTGGTGTAATGATGAACTGTTGAGCCAAAAAACTGTCCATTACATCACTACATGTAGGCATACCATAACTCTATGATTGTTGTTTTACAAGGGTCTGCTGGAGGAGTCCCCGCAGGCTATAAACCAGCTAAAGCTGCAGGTGAGTAGAAGAGACCATAGATTTATGATTTTTCCCCATATATAAAATTTATTTTTTAGAATAGCATCTGGTTTATCACACATTGGTGCATACAGTTATGTGCCACTGATTGATATAACAAACTAAAACTGTTTGTTTTTATGTAGTAAATTCTGTTGTAAAATATTTAGATTTTTTTTTTGTTTTTTTGTTTTTTGTCTCACAATCACTCGATACCTGATTTGTGGATAAACCAGTGTGACTTTATGATAAACTAAAAGTTTTTGTATGAGTCAATTCTTCATGGTTAATAATAAATTCTTTCAGTAATTTTTTAGAACTTTATTCATTCATTATTTATTTTTATTTATTCCAGGCTCATCTGAAACTAAATGCAGAGGTTCATATGGGAAATGTTTGCTTTAACTGATTTTTAATTAAATGTTTTCCATATAGTAATCTGTAAGTCATGACAACAGTGTTGCTTTCTCAGGGTCCAGATTATGTGTTCAAATGATCGTTGCCTCCATTGGGCTTAATGCACAGCCACAGATATTCTAGCTGGTGTTCGTCATTTCACACATCCATAGCAGATACACTCAGCTCTGCCTGCAGCAGTTCACCAACCGTAGGTGTCCTGGCATCACTTCAGCTCCCATTTGCTGAACAAGTTTGACCTTGTGTACCTTTTTTTGGCTTTGAGTACTAAAGCCAGAACTGCAGGAAGAACGTGATGAGACTTTTGCATTGTGATATTTTTATACTGTGAGTTGAGAGTTGTTGGATGTTTGTAAGCTGTATTTTAGTGCTACATGCAAACTAAACTTAGAGTACCCAGAAACAGATTGCCGCTCCAAAGACTGATTCCCTGTCAACACTCAGCTTCGGTTTGGTCAGATCTAAGGGAAACACATGGTCAGACTTCCTTGTCACAGCACCACAAGCTAAGAATAATTAAATCCTAGGGATATTGCTGTGGCAATAAACAATGTGTTCAGGGCTAACCACTGTTGTTAAGCCAGTTTATTGGAAGACGTTATGAGGTTTGAGGCTTGGAAATTTGAAACCACATTTCTTTCATACAACCTCAGTCATGAGCTTAACAGTGAATAATGATGGTAAGGATATGACGACATGACATGAACTTTGTTAGCAGATGATGCTGATAAATGTTGACAACAACAATGATGATGGCAGAACTGATCACAATCATACCTGTCTCTGTTTGACAGTAGGAGGTTATGGAGGCCTTGGTGTGGGTACAGGTGGTTTGGTGCCGGGAGGTGTTGGGCCTGGTGGCTTGGGCATCGCAGGTATGGAAAAAAAAAACATTTCTTTTTTTTTGTACAGCCAAACAGCATACAGCTGCCTTGTGGAGCTGTTGTCATCACCCGTATTCCCGCTTTTTTTCTACATCTTCATATCGTTAAACAAAAACAGGCATGGATGTCTCTTAAATAGAAAACAAACATTTGACAAAAATTGTAGCTGTTGGAGTGCCCTGTTAGCCTTACTCTTACATTGCATGCAACAAAACCACAGCATCCATGGTACGATTCTGTGTGGGGACCTATGTTGCATGTCTCTCCCCCCTTTGTTTCCTGTCTCAGCTTCACTATCAATGGTCCAATAAAGGTGAACATGCAGAAAAAAGTACCATCAAAAAAGATTGCCGTCTATGTCATGCTTTAAGGGTTGAAAACTGTGGTTCTTTAGATTCTTTAGATCTTTAGATTTTGATATTACAGGGGAAAAGTTCAGCCTCACATACATCTTTATCTTTTCACTTGTTTTCACCCAACAGGACAAGGTGGAAAGCCCCCTAAATCAGGTAAGTTGGAACATAAATATGTTGGTGTGTTTTATGGAAATTGGTGTAAAGTAAATACACATGGGCAGGTTTTATGAAGCATATACGTACTGTACATTAAAATAGTATGTAAAATATTTCCAAATTTTCTTATGAAAAAATTAGCAATCAGCAGTTTTATGAAATGTTTCAAATATGAAGTGTGTTCTTGCTCAGATCATACAGTAATGCTGTAAAACACACTGTAAAAGAGGCAAACAGATTTCTTTTGTTTACAACATTCTTCTGCATTATATATAATGGTTAAGTGCCTTAAGAGGAAGGAAACAGAGTGTATTGTTATGGGGTGAATAAAGTAGGTTAATGTATAGGCTGTATAGCCTGCATACCAACAGAATAGGGAGACCTGCACAGATACAGAGCAGTGGCTAAAGAGAAACAATCTTTTGATTGGTTGTCACCAAGCTTTTCTTATCACCCCCGTGTTTTCGTCGGGGTTGGTTTACACTGGCTCGGCAGCTCTCTGGGGCGTCCTGTCTGGGTGGGACCATACAAAGATTCCACTACTCCTGCACCTCAGCTGTATTAATGAGTGATGAGTGCCAGCCAAACAATGGTGCCAGAGCACTGATTAATGTTATTGTAATGTTAGACCCTTACAATATCTGGAAACCTCCATGTTGAAATTTACCACGGCCCCCTCTCTCTGATACTGTACAGTAAATATTTTCCTTTGCTGTATTTCAGTTTGCGCTGCACTGGTGCTTGAGCAATGTTTAGCCATCATTTAATTTCCGTAAGCACTGCTGATACAATCTCAGCTTACCTCTATGTGTTTAGAGAGATAAGGAACCAAGCAATCGTCTTATAGCCCTGATAACCCACGGAGCCCGTTACAGAAGGGTCCCCCTGGAGTGCCACACCCCTCGCCCTGAAACAAAAGTTGCTGGAGAGCCATTTTGTTAAAATGACCTAATATCCAGTATTTAGTGGAAGTTGATTTTGGCTGGGATCAGCAGAGCATTACTTGGGAAATATTGCCCTAGCTTTTGTATGCATTCAAGTTCTCCGTCTCCTTCACCAGGCGTACATGGCAGAAATTACGTTAGCGAGAAAAAGGGAAGCAACCGGTGTTAAAAACAGCTCCTTGTGTGTTTTTTTAAGGTCTAGGTGCTCTTTTCCACATTCCATGCTAATCTCTGCTGTATGGAAAAAAAGAAAACCTTTCACACACAGTGAAGAGCTGGGGGTCAGCTAAGGTTTTTACAAATTTTTGAAATGAGAGACCCAAATTCACAGAGGGGCTGTAATATGTTCCGCTTCATGACAGTAATTGTGTTCAGTAATCTCTGAATGTTGGTTTCCATCAGTGCTGACTGGTCATATCAGCAATTTCCATTCCATCAGAGGAATACTGACTGAGGCTATCCAAATTTGGATAGGAGAACTTTCTACATACCTTACAAGTATGAAATTTCCATTTCTACACAAATGTACATCCACAGCTCACTGATAGGTAAGCCTCACACAATGGCAGTTTGAATCTGTCTGCATCTGTCAGCCAGAGTTTGGCTTGTGCCATAGAAAACACGCCAGAAGAAATTATTTGCTACCAGCATATGAAAAACCATTGACAATTTTTTATTAACTATTAACATATAAAGCAGGTTGCTAAAGAGACACAAGTGCAAACAATGGTAAACTGCTCAGACAAACATCACGAGAGCTGCCGTTCATTTTCATGTGGAAGCCAAGCAGTGACATTGCATTCCCCAGATACACACCTTGCCTGGCCAGTAATGGAGAACAGCAGCTGGCTATGTGAGTAGCGTGACTGCAGTGAATTGCAGCGTAGCTCATGCAAGACCTTGTAAATGTTACACTAATTGTGAAGCCTGTCAGCATCCAGCTTTGACAATACACCGAAAGCTGGAAAGAGGAACTCTCTTTTTATGAACAGCTGTTGGACACCATCTCCTTTCCTGTGTTCCCTCAAGCAAAGGTGGATTCAATCCTCGTGGTGTGATTGCCAAAACTTGGCTTTCATAGGCTAGCCTCTTGTCACTTTCAGGCAGTGTGAAGGAAGTTAACAAGAAACATAGAGGTTACTGTTTTTGCTATTGGTGTGGTTTTATTGTACCATTACAACGGTCTGTTTTAGGTTGAGAGAGGATGTGTCTGGGTGGGATGTCTACAGTACGTATCCACGCTTAGCTTGCCAGTCGACTCTTTTTAGAGTAATACAAATTGAAGACAACATGCTGTCTGTCCCACCTTTCTCTCACTTTCTGAAAACTGACCACAGCCATGTCACACAACACTACATTAATCTTAGAGCAGCGCAGACAGAATCTGTAAGCAATCTAATTTCATTTAGCATTTCTCTGATTAGAAATATCATATGGTAGATAGATGAAATACTATAATCACCATTGTGTTTCCAATATTTTGTCCATTCCCATTATGAGTGAGGGTCTGCACAACTTTGTATTAGAAACATGACCAGCACTCAACTCTTTATTAGTGTCTAGGCTCATAAAGTATGTGGGAGGTGTGTGTAAAAGAAAATAGCAGTGAGTAAAGGAAAGAAATTGAAGGCTGGCTGGCAGTGAGTTATTGGGGCTTCCCTCGAGTTGGCATCACCAAACGGCGTTCGTCATAGACGCTCATGCGGTAATTTCTTTGTTTGTGGTTGGTCCAAAAGGAAATAAATCTGATGGTAGTCTGAAAAAGACAAGTAGGCAAGAAGGTGTGGGCGCTCTGTTGGTCCAACTTCTTAATAAAGTTGACCTTTAATGCTCCACCCACGACCGGCAAACCAAAAGACAGAAAGAAATTGATTTTGTGAGCCTGGTAATATGAGCCTTCTACTCTACATAACATTATATTGCAATACAACTCAACAGCAGCACAATCTGCAGCCTTCAAAATGATTTCATGAAGGTAGGATTATTGCACCGCTGTTGTATGAGATTGCATTAGTTTTAGATAAGTTTTCCAAATGATCTGGTAGCTGAGTGTATATAGTCCTCACCTCTTACCTCACTTTTATTTTGGCTCTCTGTTGTCCCTGAATAAACATAACAATTTAAAGTAATGGGGAAATCATGAAAATAGTACCAACATTTAGATGCAAGATAAAATCATGCTGGACAAACTACAATACAAGTATAATTTATGATGATGGATTACATTGGTCAATGCAGCAACATGTCTCTGTGAGTTGTTTTTGACAGCGTTCTGAAATATTGGATATCTGTGACGGCAGGCCAACCTGCAGTATTTCACAGCCTGCGGCCAACACTTGACTGTTATGAAGTTGGTACTCACTTTAAGGCTGTTGCTAGAAATACTGCACATATGCAGTTACCATCCACCTACTTGTTTTAAACTACAATCTTTGGATCATTTCGAAGATTATGCGTATATCTTCCAGCGCGGCACATCTATACACCTGATTCTTTTGGTTCATCTTCGAACCCTCTGGTTCATATCAGGGTCATTGTTTGAAGAAGCACTGAGCGTACTTTCCTGTTTCACAACAGGAAGAGTAGAGGAAAGGCAGAGAAGTGGAAAAATAAAATAGATATGGGGAGGACAGAGACGAGACAGCGTGAGGCAAGGAGGACGGAAAGGGCCGATAACTCTTGTGAACATACCGTATATATGTCACACACCACCATTCAACACCTCATGCGCGAACACACAAAACATTATATGCACATTCATTCATGCAACACACGTGTTTGGAGAGCTTGCTGAGAGAAAGGAGACTGATAGATTGAGGTGAGGATGAAAGTGTTTAGCCAAAAGAAGATGAGCTTGGAGGAGGTTCAGTCTTCTGGAGCACATATGTTTTTCATTGCCAGAGCTCAGACCTGTCCTCCAAGCTGTCAGAGACTGGAAGCATCTGAACATGCACGGCCGTGAGTGTATGTAAATATGTTTACGTGCCTCATATGTGTGTAATTACAATCATGAACATGTGCACACACACACACATAAATACTTACTATGTATCCTGACATTGGTTTGGGGACTTACAGTATCCCCTTTAGCATACAGACATACACATAAATAAAGTTCTGCTTGTTCAGACACAATGTGACAGATGGCCCTTTCCTCTATTCTTGCCCACCTATCTTTCCTCTTCCTCTCCTCAGTCTGTCCTACACTGAGGCTCTGTGCCAAGCTTTCAATATCTTGGAATCTGAACTGTCTGCAGAGGAAACTTTTTTTATATCAAACCCACACCGCCCCCACGCTCCACTCAGCCGACCCAATATACACACAGCCAGCACAGCTTGTTTGTTCACATTAGAAATGCCTGTTGCTTCCCAAACAATTTTTCTTGTATGATGTCACCACATGTTGTTGTTAGCGTCCGTGGTAATCTTGCTAATTCATCTCGAGAATTAAATTTATGTCAGAGTAAGGCAAGATAAGATAAGGCTTTATTAGTTTTTATTGGTGTCTAATCAGTCACGCATGCCACACATTATACTTTTCTAACTGTGGTATTTTCCTCGACACTGAACCAAAACTTTCACTATGACTCAGTAACAGCTCCCCAGCCGTTCACCAGCCCATTCTCTGTCATGATTGCGCGGTTGTTCTCTAGTGAGCGTGTTACCACCAGTGTAGTGTTTTTTCCACGTTCACTGTGCTAGTTGATGAGCCATCCCTTGGCATGCTCTCACAACCTCTCCCCTGCAACGTTTGCCAGCAGGTCTGGAGCATGGACCACTATCCTTGTCCATTTTGGCAGAACAGCCTAAGTGCTGTTTATATAGTGATGGAGAAATCTCTTGCTCTTATTTCCCAAAGAGTCCATGAAGACAGATCACTGGTTGAACAACCTTGTTGCATTCACTGGTAAAAGTCGACTCAAGTCTGTTAGATCAAAGGAACTAATTTGTGTATTTGTGGCTGACTACAAAACTACAATGATATTTTTTTTCATTGGGAGAAGAGTTGAGAGCTCCATTTACAGCAGATTATTGATTATGCAGGTTGATTACACAGTATGTGTTCCACATTGGGTGAGATTAGCTGTAGCTGATCAAACAAACACAAAGGTTAGATGGTATATGCTGACATACATAGCATGGCAATGCTGAAAACATGGCTGATGGTGATTGCTTCATGGTGCACTTACGTCTGAGGTGAAGTGTAATGTACGGCATTACAAATATAAAGCACTGCTTTACAGGTACTATATCTAAGTTTTGCTAAGGCTACATAGCCAACATTAGCATTAACAGCTGTTTACTTATCAGTCTAGGAGAAACATTGCAAGTTCTGCATAAAACTTCATTCCTTTATTCATTAAGAGCTGTTTTCAGCTGTGTTAGCTCTTGTTTTGCTTCTATTTCTATCACTTTTCCTCTACACCTTGCAATAGTGAGTCACTGTAGTGTCCAGTTTGCTCTCAGTCCAACATGAGAGGATGAAAAAGTAGCGTAGTTCAGATAGAGTATTAGTACTGTCTTGTAAATGCAATGATGGCTAAAGCTCTCGGTAAGTAAACTGTAAGCTGTTAATGCTAATGTTGGCTATGTAGCGATAGCAAAAACTTGCATATATCACTTTTAAGCTGTAATGCAACTTAAATGTCATTTTAAATAATCACTGCAGAGGGTGTCTTTAGGTATTCTTGTATCAATTTTTTTAATGCTTCTATTTAAAAAATGATTTCTCAGAACTTCAGGATGCTCCAAGTCCAACTCCAAGACTAAATGACTTGTGAAGATGAGTGGTTTTTAAATTATTTCAGCTTTGGCCCTTTTGACCTTCTAGACATCCTGGTGTGTTAGCCCTTATAGCAATACCTCTGCATACATGTAATGTACGATTTCAGAAACAGCTTTTTTTTTTTTACTGTCAGTGACACAATTTATCTCTCATAATTGTTTTCCTCTGTAGAGCATCCCATATGTTTGTCATAGTGAAATGCCTCAGATGGCTGTACAATGATCACAGCCTTTATAATGACAGAGGAACTTGGAAAATGCTTTTGAGGCCGACTCAATGAATCTAACGTCAGCGTTTCAATTTGCATGTTTTGAGCTGAGCCAACCTGTCGAACACTAGTCTCGTTTCTCAACCCTGAGTTGTCAGAAAAGTATTCAGTAGAATAGTAGTTAGATGCATATGTGGACCATCTGGGAGAGGAAACACACTTGGCCAACTTTACATACCACGGCCACAGGCTGTGTTTATTGACTGGTTTTCTCCTCCTATGCATAATTTGCACAATTGAACCTCTCTAGACAAGGAACATACTGATCAGAAATGAGCGGTTTTACTAAATCGGTTTCTCCAAGTGCACATGTATCCTGTGTGCTGCTGTATACTGTAATGTTTGTAGTGTGTTTCTGCCTTGTCTGCATTCCTTTACCATACATGCTGTAAGTGAGTGTGCCAAGCTAAAATGGGCGATGGTATGAGCTCTGGGTTAGGGATACTCTTCAGACGTATTCAGGGGCTCAGTGTTGGCAGAGCAACTGTGACATTCCTTTAGAAGTAGATAAAAAGTAGAATAGCAAAGGCTCTCAACTCTCATAGAAACAAACAAAAGGGAAAAATGTTTGGTCAACTTGAAAGCTTATAGCATAGCGTGTTCTGCTCTGCATGAGTTTTAACATAAACAATGACATCACAAACTCAGTGGATATGGTGCGAGGCATGGTGTACAAATTAGCACAGTTTGAATTAAGCCACAGCGGTAATAGTCTTCACACAGATGTATTTGAAATAAGCCATGTGTTTGTGGAGGTGGGAGACTCACAAGGACTTGGGCTGGTGATGTCAGACAGCCGCAGACGTCACTGGGCAAGGCAGCGTGGTTTGGCTCTGTGGCAGCGCTTGTAATCCACATAACGTGTAATGGTGACTTTTACAGTTGCCGTTAATTTAGAGCCATTTGTAAGAATTGCTCAAGAGATGATGTGTGTGTTCTGATGTCCAAGTGCGTGGGTTGGTGTGACCCTCCAAAGTAAAGCAAAGTTGCTTCATCAATGTAAATGCTTACCACATAGAGAAACAGAACACATTCTCTTTTTAGTATGATGCAACTGCCCCAATAAAAGTAAAAAAATGACCACCCATACCAACAGTAACTAACTACACTAACGTGGACGCGTCACCAGTTTTATTACACTGATTGTGACCTGGACGCTGCCCCAAAAGCAAAGGTGTTAGAGAATGCGGCAACCTTAGACCCCTTCCCTGTTTGTCTGTAGGATCTCTGACAGATCTGCACTTGGGGTCATCTGGCAAACAGGGAGGCTGAGGCTTTGGGACCTCTCATTGATAGTGTCAATGACTCCATGGAAAAGGAAAGCGAAAACAATAAAAGGCTTGCCGCCAAAGTCGGCTGGCTCACACCAGCCAGCGAGGGAGAGAGTCTGCGTGTAGTGGTGTGACTGTGTGAATACTTAATTAGTCCAACATGTGACTAGTCCTGCTTCTCACAGCTCGGTGCCCGTGACTGACAGCACAGAGAACCTGGAAGTGACAAGGAGCAGGGGAGGTCACGGGAGGGGGGGGGAAGGGGAGCCTCGGTGTGTCCACTTGTCTCACGCGATCTGGAATCACTACAGCACCTCGTGTCGCTCTGCTTTTATCCAGCTCGTCCTGCGTCACCTAGTAAGAATGCAATCTATCCACCAACTTGGAAGTGGAACAGTGCGATAATTTGATACTGATAAAAATCTGGTGTCATGACAGTGAAGGACATAATGATGGGCTTAGCTTTCAAAGTGAAAATTTATATGGGACCACAGCCGAAGAACAGAATCTGCCTGTCAATCACAGTGAAATGCTGATTCTCCGGGGGCCTCCAGGGAGCCTTTGAGTATGAAGTTAGCATCAAGATTTTCCATCACTTTAAAGAAAATTGCAGCATTTGTATTGCCATAGCACGCCTCTGTGCTTCTTACAATTACCCTTTACTCTTTGTATGTTTGTGGTTTTTGATGGTTTTACAGCAAATCATGTGTTTAGCTGCACACAAGACTCACAATTTATCATTCCTCTGTGACCCTCCTGTCATTTTAACACATTGACTCTGGTTTCCATCTCCGACAGCACGATTAAAGAGACATGTGAGTTGTAATCTTCTCCCTTGGCTTTCCAGTAAACAAACATTTGTTCTTTGACCGCTTGCATGATTAAATATAAGCTAAAACAAAGAATACGGTGAGAAACAAGTCCCAAAAAATTTCCTGGACATTCCAGAGCTCCAGCTCCAAAGTCTGCTTTCCGAGCGCCTGCCGTCAGTTACAGTGGATCTCTGCCATGGAATTCTTTGCTCTCTTAAATTAAACCCTTCACCAGGCCCAGCTGGTTCACAAAGTAGGGAGAAGGGGAGAGGGGGAGGAAAAGGGAGAAGATGGAACGGAGCGAGCAAATCCATCCTTCACTTCTCACGTTTGGCTTCCTCTGGTTGCTGCCATTAACACCTCACGTCTGGTCAACGCAGCCCCTCCAACACCTTTTGGAGGGGAGAGAACGAGAGAATAGGGGAAAGGATGAAGAACTGGGGAGAACAAGAGCAATAGACTTAGATCCGAAGACAATGTTTTGATTAATGTCTCTTGTATTCCTCTGGTTCTAAAACAGAGGATTACCTTACCTAACCCCAGCGGAGAATGAGCAAGACGTTTCAGTGGTGAGATTGAAACCAGATATTTCTGTTCACACTGGCTCATATCCATCACTTGTACTGGACCCGACTTTGAGAACATGACTGGTGACTGAAAGAACTAGCCATGCTGTCTGGCCAGTTTTACCCCGGTGTCAGTCTTCATTTGAAAGGCCGATGCACATGAAATGGTGCAGCAGGAGGCAGTGAATATGGCAGCCTGTCCCTCGTCACATTTTCATTCCTCTGAAAACAAGACTCCCTCTTAGTTGGAGAATGTCTAGACTTGCATTCACTTGTGTACCCTCACTGAGATCATTCTCAAACCAGCCACCGCATATGAATCACCGCTGCTGGTCGATGCTCAATTATTCACTGCCACACCATCCTAAATTTCACCTCAACAACCTGCTGGTGCACTTGTCCCTGCACAGCTGTGAAAGCCAGTGGTCTTTTCTGAATGGAAACTGGCTATTAAACCATGTTTCTGTCTGTTTTTTTTAAGAAATCTAAATGGAGGAAACTATGATGCATTGCCGTACTGCATCACTTACCTTCCAATTTCCTTGGCCCCCAGTCCTCCCTCTTGTGTAGTATTGGGTTTCAGTCCCTTCCATCTTGTATTCAGAGCATTGACCTTTTGTAGGGTTCCTTTGTCCAAGGTCCAAAGGCAGTTGGGGTTTCAAGTGGTCTCTCGGGCTTCCTGCTATGCCTTGAGGGTCACCGAGAAAAATTAGCCACTACATTAGTGTACAGAAATCCTTCAGCTTGTCAGCAATCAGCTAAATACTGGGAGCAGCACCAAGGAAAAGCGATGATTTGATATCAGGGTCATGGCGCAGACTTTCCATGTGTGTGGTTCATGACAACAAACAACATTGGGGTAGACTTCCAATAGTGTGTGAGCTAAGACAGGTCTATTTGTGTGAACTGACGTGCTGTAATGATGGTAGTCCAACAAAAGCATGCTTGTTTGAGCTGACAAGTTGGTGTAAATACGGCTAAACACAGAGCTTTTGTGCAAAAACTCTACCCTCCATCTCCCAAAAATACAATCAGTGGATGCCAAACTGACAAAGCTCCAGATTCTATTAGCGCGTCCTCTCACTTTGACCCTGAAAATACACAACCTCCAGAGTAGTATTTTAATCGCTCGAGAGCATTTTATTTTCCTAGTGTCTCGTGATGTCAGAACTACAGCAAATAAGGTCTCTTTTCCTTTCTTCCTTGTCTAAACCTTATGTCTGTCCAAGGCCTGCCCTCATGGTCACACACAAACCCACACACACCCTCTCAGGCTGACTTCTGCATGTCTGCCTCTTGTCTCATGATCTCAAATCAGAGAGCTGAGCTCAACGTGGCAGGTGCTGGTCGACCCTGAGTGCGACTGCCAGAGCCAGGTTGGGTCATGCACATGTGAGCACAGGTGGGCCCGATGATGGATGAATAGGCTAAAAGTCTCCACAGTTCTGCCTGTCTTCACTCTCTCCTCATGTTTCTCTTCCATTGACATGCATAATCTCTCTGTTGCGCAGACTCTGCTGTATACTCTCACTGACAATCACATACACTTCGGATTGGCCAGTGAGACGTTCTGTGATCTGGAGGCAAGACCAGACAGTTTAAAAGGAACATTTCATGCCAGACTTAGTCATTTTAAGGCTTTTAAGCATCAGCAGTGTTCCATATATCTTGTAACTCGTTTGTTTTGTGACAGTTTCCTGTCAATTCCTTCACATTTTTATGGTATGCAGAGCTCACTGATAAAAATTAGACAAATGATACAGATTCCTCGTGTCAGCTCAAGAGACACTGGAAAAGGAGAAGCCCTAGATCAGTCTGATTTATATACGAATTGATTACTGTTGTTATTACTTCGAGGTGTGTCTGGGAATGGTTGAGCAATCGCAGAGAATCGGGCTGAAAACTTTGAAGGAGATGGATTATCACAAGGACGCTTAGCTTAGCGTCTGGGCTCGCATTGCATGCTCAGTCTGTTTGCCAAGCCCTTGGCAAGGCTAGTGCCCACATTTGTTTTGACTAGGTCATGAAACTCCACACTTCCATCTTTCTCTCTGTCTCTCCCAGCACATTCCTCCTCCTCGTCAGTATCATTACCTGCACTCTGCAGATTGCTGGACCGGCTCCAAGCCCTCACCCTCCAGTCTCATGTGTCTCTGTCTCTCTGCCCCCCGCAGCCCCCCATTTCTCCAGCTTGTTTCCCATGCTTAGTTGTTCTCACCCCAGATTTTTTGGCTTACAAGTATTGATGAAAACAAGTTCCTTGGTGGACTAGCTTGTTGGCAGCATTCAAATTTCTCCTCGTTTCAAAAAACCATCATTACTCCAGCATGTGTGTCTCTGATTGGGGAACTTGTTCAACTCGCAGCTTCTTTTAATACAAGTCTACGAAACACAACTCTGAGAATCATGTGACTAACAACTTATAAACATATGGAGTCCCTTAAGATAGCCCTGGAAACTAGACATATATCACTTTATCAGTTGTCTGGAGATGATCACATTCAACTTGCTGAAGCTATAAAACCTTCACTCACTTTTTTAGACATTTTTCATATCCTGTATAATTTGCCATCTGCTCCATTCTTGACTCTTATAGGAAAGTAGCAGTTGGTTTTCACTGCTTATTTGCTTTCTTCACACCAGCCTTAAAGTATTTTCCAATTTTAAGTCTTCTAATGGCACTTGTAAATATGTATGTTTTAATATTTATGTCTGAAATAACATAACGTAATGTAGTTTAATATAACCTAAATATTATCCTGAACATTAGCTGTACAGTTTTTTAGACTCCTAATTTTTAGAGTCCGTTTCAATCCATGTGCAGGTGGTGAGCATCGTACGCCATGTCCTCTCCACACTTTTTCCATTTCCCTATCTTCTTCTCACATTTTTTCAAACTTGTCAGCAAGCAGAGACCCAAGCTGGGATATGACTTTATTCATACATCAAGTCAAGCCAAACGTTTTTGCCGCCCATGGATTAGTTTGGGGCTTTTTGTTTCACAAAGAACAGACTGCTCCCTCCAGTGTTTAGAATACAGCACAACCAGAAGACAACAATGTTATGTCTATCATGTTTCTTAGTCAGTGGGGTTCGGCTCTCTCCCCCTGTGCCCAAGGTGCAGTCATTGGCTGTAGAAACACAAATGTGAGTGTTTCCAATCACATTTGATTAAGCACACATGATTGTGTCATATTTCATGTGCTTTACTGTTTTTTTCAAATCTACAGTTTGCAGGTCCTGGAAAATGTTTTGATGAAAGATTGAGTGATGGGTTATTTTTATTGAAGGATAATTAGTGCTGGATAATTTGCAAGTAACTCATTAAAACCACAGTGAAGAAAGCTGTGCTCTCTTTCTTTGACTCTTTGCCTCATCTGTACTTTATTTATTTCTCTCCACTCTACTGCCCGTCTGTCATTCTCTTTCCCTTCCAGGTTATGGCAATCTAGGAGTCGGTGGTCTTGGAGGTGGTGGTCTTGGAGGAGGTGAGTACTTCACATCAAAGGTCTAAATTGTCTTTTGAAAGCTTACACTACGCTTAAAGCCAGAACTCCCATTCAATCAACTTTGCCTCTGTTCCTTTTAGGTGGTTATGGTGGATATGGTGTAGGCCCTGGGGGATTTTTCCCAGGAGGTGCACAAAAGGCTGCCAAAAGAGGTATTTGATAGCAATGTCAGCATCTCATAGAGTGCAGTACAATTTCAAAACAATTTCACCTTTTTATATATTTCTTTATCCAGAGGGCACCAAATAATGAAAAATGAGTAGAACAGAAACCGTAGAAGGAAAGGAAGGAATAAATAAATTAACCAAATGAGGGTGTATGAATGGATGGCATATGAATAGTGTGAAAGCTTATGACAGAATAAATAACCTCTTTATAAATTTTGACTTTTGGAGCCTTAATACACATGTGGTTTGCTCCATCCTGTACAGTTCCCATAGTTTGTAGATCTAAATGTTGTATGATGGAGGATCAGGTTTTAACACCTATACACAGGGTAACTTTTATAATGTGGTACTGTATTTACTTGTACTTGTAACTCCCGTGAAACGGGCCTCTCCCAAGTTCTTTGCCGTCTGGAGAATATTTACACAATAAAAACCAGACAGGTGTCACTGAAACTGATCATATCATTTATAATATGTCAAAAACTATGATTCTGAAGATCTACATTATGCTAGAACACAGCAGAGATATTTGATGTTGGATCATCTTTATTTTAATAATAATGTTCGAGGCATGTGTGCATCTGCTATCTGCTGTATGTTTGAATCCTGCCATCTTTGTTTATGGATCCATTGGACACAAACACAAGTAAAGAGATCAGAGGCAGTGGAGGGCTTTTTCCTTGATTTCTAAACAAAGTGCAGTGCTGAGGGCTCACCGACTGTGATGGAAACTGGGGGTCATCAAACACGATGATGGATTATTTGGTTGTTGGCACGAGACACTGATTATGTTCCTCTTGGTTGTTATGAGTTGTTTGTTTTGATGGCTGGAGTGATAGTGTGTAGCTTTCCACTCTCTGTATCATTCTTTCAGTAGAAATGCCTCAAATTCAAGGTTCCTAAATTTGGCTCATATGTGGTAAAAGATCCATCTAGAGGAGAAATGTCCACAGTGTACCATTTAGACAGATTATCTCTCCTTCATGTTAAATGAGCTTTTGAGTGGTTTATTGAAAACACCAGTGCTTGAAAGTTCAAATTTTGAGCTTGCGTTATCAGCTATCAGGTGGTCATCCTCACTCCTGCCTGTCCCACACTTGAATCAATTACTGTTGTGTCATTAAAGAGGTGCTGAAAAATAAGAACAAAAAAGACACATTAGTTCTGATAGAGCTCCTTGATGGTTATTCCCATTATGAATCTCTCATATTTACGGATGTTGCTGGAATTCTGGTTGATCTCCCCACTGGTGCAGGAGGCCCTCATGCTCCCACAAGGAGGTGAGCTGATTCTTGGCCTGATGGCAGACTACTGTACAAACGTGAACTGTACTGAACACTGACACGAGGCTTTTCAGAACTTCAGAGATCTGCACGCTTGCATGTTGTGAGAAAGCCAAAATGAATGTTTCACATTAATGGTAACTCAGCATGAAAAACACTGTTTGGCAAAGGCATGTACATTTTTATCATGTACCTGCAAACTCTGGACAGTTTGAACTTCAGCAGAGCCCAGCGTGACCTCAAGACCTGTGCTGTGTACGTGCATATGATTTGCTTTAAATTAGGCAGGCTGATTAAGCATGGACTCCAGTCATGGCCAGGACTGTACTATGGCAAGGAGCCTACTCTTAAGTATTGGTTGGCAATGACAAAACTTAAGTCCCTAGAATCAGTCTGTACTCTTTTCATGACACTCAAAATAACAACCCGTTTCTCTGAAAGAGCACAGATAAAACAAAACAATCCCTTGCCAAACTTTTCCTCACCAAATCTCCCAGGTCACATACCTACAGGCAGTGCGCAATGTCTGTCCGGCAAAGTATGGGGAATTTAAGATTAAAAAATGAAAAAAAGTTTTAAACAAATAAATGAATGTGTTTTATTCTGCTGCCAAGCTCCCTTACAAGTGAAGCTGACAGCTCATTTCCTCCACGAGTGGATAGCCAAAGAAATGAGGCATTTGATGAGGCAAGGCAAATGCCATGCGTGCTGGCTGCCTCTCCTGATTAGATTAAACATCAGCCATGTTGCTTTTGATCATGTGGTGATGACAGACTTCTAAGGTCAGATTAGCTGCTCTCAATACCCATGGTCAGTCTCAGGATCTGGCTCCCTGCTGAGGAGGTGAAGTCTGGTACATGTTGGCTCATTACTCCTTTTCAGTATCACAACGCCCTCTGGTGGTCACGGGATGTATAACCATAGAACACTCTAGGTCTACGGATTAGTCAAACAGTGTAACTAATAGTGAGTTGAACCTTGAACCTTAAATTGTATATTTATATTTTATATTCATGTCTGGGCACTTTGTGTATGAACAGGGGCTGGAGGAGGTCCTGGAGGTGCAGGAACTGGAGCTGGAGTCCCAGCTGGAGGCAAGTTACACACACAACACATCGCTCTGCCCCTTTCTCATTCTTTATTTTATTTTATGCTGCTTGTTAAAAATGAGAAGTTAAACTTGTGTTAGCTAAAGCTTGTGATTATATTTGTCATACTGTGATTTCTGCCTCCCAAGTACAACATTGTTTTGCCCAAATTGGCAAATTCATCAGGTACTCTGACCTTGATTTCTCTGACGAAGAGCAAATTTTGGCTCCAAACATAGAACTTCTCCTAATGTAATAAAGTAACTATTTTAAGGATAGCTGTTGACAGTGTCCTTGGGAGGCAGGAATCACAATTACAGTTGTTTGGACTCAGAATCTGGACGAGAAAGATGTCCATATGTTTTTCACACTGTATATTTGTCATGCTCCCCCGATGAGCCAAGTAATATTTTGTGTGTGTGTTGTTTTTTTTTCAGGACCTGTTATTCCTCAGACAGGCCTTCCAGGAGGGACTGCTGGTGGTGGTGCAGGAAAGAAGGCTTCCAAAGTGCCAGGTTTTGTAGACTCAACAATAAACTCATAAAACTGACGGCAGACAGGTCGTTCACATGGCAGCAGAGCCACATCATGTTCATTTTCCATTGCACATGGCAGGTGTTCAGTGCTGCTGGGGAAAAAAAAGCTAAGATAATTGCTAGCAACATAACAATGTTTTACAAAATCTGGGTCTTCATTTTTTATGTGAGATTATACTGAAGGCCTTCTGTTTAAATCAGCTTGATCTATACTGGTATGCAGATTTTCAAACATGCACTTAAACTAAACTAAACCCTATACTGTATATATTGTATTTTTAACACTTCAGAGTTGATCCCATGTGTTTTACAGAGCAGAGAGAAATAAAACAAAAGAAAGGTGAAGAAGAGGAAAAACACACATTTTAAATATATATATTGTACATACAGTATTAATGTAACTTGAGAAAAGCATTGACTATCGTGAGATACAGTGGGTTCTTGTTATATATTGTGATATGTTTTCCCTAGGAAATATTTCAAGCATCAAAATCTCTGCTGTGGTAGTAAGAGGCAAAAAATCAATACTATGATTTGTCTTCAGTGGAAGATTTCACTGATAAATGTATGATATAAACAGAACATTAATTCATACAACACTTACGTACACTCAAGAATTTCATAGTGGCTCATAGGAAAGTAGCCCATTATGTTTATAAAACTCAATGCAGGTGAAGCACCAACATACACTGTATAACTCCTTTCATTTGTAGAGGTGAAGCATAACACATCTGCATGTGCAGTAAAAAAAAAGAAGAAAGATTACAGATGATGAATAAGCCAACAAGTTGCCAGTTTTGTAAGCTGCCAGCAGTGCCTGTCTGGCTTCACTATGACAGTTTTGTGGTAGTGTTTTGTTATTATGATTGACAGGTGTATAATTTTCCTGGTCATCGTTGTCATAAATGCCTCAAACAAACAAAGTATTGCTGCTCGTGCATGCCAGATCCTTCTCTTATATTTGAATGTGGATGCAGAAGTGCAGTGCTGTCCTCTCTTGTTGACAGGTGTGGGCGTGCCTGGACTTTACCAAGGTGGACTCGTGCCAGGAAAAGGTTTGTGTCTTTCATTGATTAATCTTTGGCAATATTTGTCAAATTTTTCACCATGTGAATGACCAGTGCTTTTGCAAACAATTGCTGTGCAGGGATGTAATGTGTGTTTGTTTGTATTATGTTGCCCTCAGGGTTTGGTGGACGTGGAGTTCTGCCTGGGGTGCCCACTGGCACCGACCTGAATCAAAAATCAAGTAAGGTGTAGTTTTTTACTCATGAGTGTTGAATTTCTTTCATCATCCTTGAATGCAACTTGTATTTTTATTCATTAACACTATTTTTATTTCCTTTTTTAAAAAATAAGAACAGTTCTACAACGGAGAATCTGTACAATATACAATATACAATATACACAATACCTTAATAGACAATAATACTAAGATATCATCATGTGTCTGATCTTTTTTTTTTTGCAGTTGGAGGACAAGGGGGAGGTCAAGGACTAGGTAAGTTTTTTGACAAATACATTTATATTTTTGTCAGTATTAATGGTATTAGCTGATTGAGATTTAAAATTAAATTATTTTCTCCGTCACACCAGGCCGTGGACAGATACACCCGGGAGTGTTCCACGGATACCCCCTCAAATCACCCAAAGTGCCAGGTGAGATCTGAATATAGGCAATAAGTGTGTTATTGAGAAGTTACATTCTTCTATATTCACATCAACTATTTGAACTTTGTCAGTGTCACAGTTTTTTTCTCTCTCTTATTCGCCTTAAGGCCTGATAATCAATGCACACCTCTACCACCCTCTGTTTGGTCCTAGACATCCAAAAGCAGAACATTGCCTGCGTTGTAGAAATTCCCACCCACAGTTGTGCCGCTGTGGGTGAAACAATCCCAAATGCTTAACTGCTAAACTGTAACTGCAGTACAGTGAGCTTGCAAAATACCATTCATGAAAGGATGATGTGTTTACAAAACAAATTTATTTAAGGACTCTTTTGAGGGGAGGGTGCCTTGTATTATCCCTCAGAATGATGACTTCCAGGTGAATGATATTTTCCTTACTTTTCTATAGTTTTTATAATCTTCCTCATTTAATCATATCTGTATGATCACTGAAATTGTGATTCTGCATTAAAAATCCAGCCATACAAAAAACTAGGGGCTTCTACATGGAATATGTTTACAACTGTAGTTGGTTTACTGTATTTTTGTATATGGGAAATTTTCTATTTAAACCTAGTAATCTCTTATTTTGGATTAGGGACAACATGGAAATTAAAATATTTAACTAAGGAGTAGGTGAGCCATGATTAAGTGAACAACTTAATCAGTAACATAATGAACACCTGAGACTTTCTTGATCTGCCAGGTACTACAGATCAAAGAAAGCATAGTGCATCAAACTTAGCAGTTCACAAACACTGATGTAGCAACAAATACCAGGCTTAAATCTTAACTTTTACTGAGACTTACTAAACTGTTCAGATTTTAAATATAATCGTGAACAGTTGTTTTCATGCATTTCAAAGGAATTTGGACTTAGTCAAGTCAAATTAATGACACTGAAAATAAATATAGTACATTTTAAAATATGGACAATGTCCCAGATAATAAATTTTCAATGGGTTATTTAAGTACTCTTTTTGCATGTGATCATATTTACACACTCACAATCATTCTGCCATCTTCTGAAGAGGTTTTTTTTCTTTCTCCTCAGGTGGCTATGCAGCAAAAGCTGGAGGTGGCAAACTTCCCTTTGGTACCAATACTTTATTTCCATTTCGAAAAAACTTAATCTAACTGTGGCATCAGTGGAAATCCAGAGGTTCACTAACATGTCACATTAAAATGTTTCAGGCTATGGTGGCTTCGGCACTGGTGGAGCTGGACTGCCAGGAGGAAAAGGTGGCCCTGGTTCAAGACCTGGATATCCTATTGGAACTGGTGTGTGTTTAAATAAATCTACTGATAACTGATATGGGTTAGGGTTAGGGGTAGAGGTAGAAAAGACCTAATGTATTTTTTCCTTTTCTGCAGGAGTGGGGCCTGGGGGCATCTCACCTGCTCAGGCTAAAGCTGCCAAATATGGTAGTCTACCATATTCATTACCAAAAGCCAGCTTCACTATTGTTGCTTTGTTTTCCCATTAAAAAAAAAAAAAAAAAAAAAAAAAAAACATGCTACAGGTTGCATCATACCAGCCCTATTTTTATCTGACTAGAATCTGCACTCTGTGCCCCAGGTTTGGGCGGCACTGGAGGTGTTGGAGGTGTTGGAGGCGTTGGTGGTGTTGGCGGTGTTGGTGGACTGTATCCAGGGCAGGTGCCAGGAGGTATAATATCTTGCAAAAAAGATACAAATAGAAAACAAAATTCTACAGCGATGCTAGACTCGTGACTGAATATCTCCTTACACATTAGAAAACAGAACTGAAATCACATGTTAGGCCCAGCTTTACACTGTCAGCTCTCATCTGTCAATAAATTGTCATACAAATATGTCACACATGCATAGCTTAAAAATTTACTTTTAATTGCCATTTTCTCTTGTTTTAGTTTTAAAAACATTGTCATATCCCTATCTTTAAATATTTTACTGCAGGATATGGAGCTGCGTCCAAGGCTGCTAAATATGGTGAGAACTTTTATATTTGCGCGTATAATGGAAGCATGTTTATCTTCAGATCGTCACATATTTTTTGACATTTTTTGTTCACACAACAAGCTGTAAAACATATCTAATGTAGTTAATATTATCTTTTGTAGTTTATGCTGTTACATTTGACATGTTTCTTCTGCTGGACAGGTGGAGTACCAGGAGGAGTACCAGGAGGAGTACCAGGTGGAGTACCAGGAGGAGTACCAGGAGGAGTACCAGGTGGAGTACCAGGTGGAGTACCAGGAGGAGTACCAGGAGGTGCACCCATTGGAGTACCAGGAGGAGGATACTCAGCAGCAGCCAAAGCTGCTAAATATGGTATGGTGTATAAATGAAGTTATCATATTCAGCTCAACATTATGTTATGTTATCAGATCTAAAATCTGTCTTCAAAATATGACGTACATGCTCAACATGGAGCAAGTATTACCTGTAATTATGTTCTCTCTCTCCCTCCGAGGGATAGGGGTATAACTCGGTGCAGGAGGTCATCTAGGAGCAGGAGGTCTGAAGTTTTGTTGTTTTATACAATGACAATAAAGAGTCTATTCTAATCTATTCTTCTAGGACTGGGCGGAACAGGACTGGGAGGAACAGGACTGGGAGGAGTAGGAGGACTGGGAGGAGTAGGAGGACTGGGAGGAGTAGGAGGACTGGGAGGAGTAGGAGGACTGGGAGCTGCCAAAGCTGCTAAATATGGTAATAATAATGCCAGATCTCTTGTCACATGGTTCCTGTCAATGGGTCTGAATTCTAGGCAGCAAAGCCCAGCTTTACATGGGAATCAATTTGTCTCCACAGGAGTAGGGGGACTGGGAGGCACAGGAGGACTTGGAGGCACAGCAGGACTCGGTGGAACAGGAGGACTAGGTGGGGCAGGAGGACTGGGAGGTGGAGGATACTCTGCTGCTGCTAAAGCTGCTAAATATGGTAACTAGAATTAAAAATCTGTGTGCAAGTACTGTTCTAAGTGAAGGTGCACGATCACATGATCAATTTCTACATGAATGGTCCAGGTGGTGGTGGTGCTGGTGGTGGTGTGGGTGGGGCAGGAATTCCTGGAAGAGTCCCATTTTTACCAGGATATGGATGTAAGCATGCCACACAAACTTTTTCATTTACATGAACAATTATTTCAAATCAAACACTTTATAATCTAACATTTCTGGGCATGTTATGTTGCAGCTTTGGCAGCTGGTGCCAAACCTCCATTTGGTGAGACTGTGATTTACCATTTCCCATGGTGTAATGATTAACATGTCCTGTAGCTGGACGTCATGTAGCGTTGATCTACTCACTCATTTTTATATATAACACACAATTACATAAATAACTAAATAATGATGCCATCACAAGTTTCGTTCATAATGGTGTAAGGTTCGTTCTTTATTCATTTCCCAGGAGCAGGCCAAGGAGGAGTTCCACTGGGAGCAGGACAGATACCTGGTGGCGGCCTTGGCGGTGAGTTGTTGAACTGATACACTGGTACAGACAAAAAAGTTTTATTCAGTGCAAGTGCTTCTGCTGTTTCCTTGATAATAAGTGATAATTCAGTCATGAACATTATGTTGCTTCCTGACAGGTTATGGAACTGGTGCTGGAGTCAAACCCCCGAAGTATGGTGAGATGTTTTCCTTAAGTAGGCAGCAGAATAAGCATAAAATGACAAAAATGTTACACATTCAGAGACATTTTCTCATGTTTAAATATATTTTCATAGGAAGTGTACAGTTTTTCAATGATTAATGTAAATTATTTGACTTATTGTTATTAGATTAGTTTACATTTTTAAATTAAATCAGTAGGAGTTGCAGGAGGAGCTGGAACAGGGTTAGGAGTCGGAGGATATGCAGGGACAGGAGGAACAGGAGGATTAATACCAGGAGTAGGAGGTGGACAATACTCTGCTGCCGCAAAAGCTGCTAAATACGGTGAGTGAAATGAGCACACAAATACTACATACTCAGATACATTTCCTTGTGAATAAACTGATTCTGATAGTAATGGTTATATTTTGTTAAGTCTAAACAAGTGAGGCAAACTGCTAGGTATAAACTGATCCACCATGCTCTATTTCCCGCAATCAGGTGCTACAGGAGGAGTAGGATTAGGAACAGGAGGACTGGGAGGGACAGGAGGAGCTGGAGGAGTTCCTGGTGGTGTACCTGGAGGGATTGGGGCACAAGGTATTTCATGTGCATGCGTATTAAAAAAACAGTAGACAAGGAAAGTGTTGTGATAAAGATACTGATGCTGGTATGTTTTTATGCAGGATATCCAGGTGGTGTGAAACCACCTAAATATGGTAAGGAGAATGTTTAAATTATTACAATCATTTAGTCTTATTATGCCAGTGATACTACAGTGTGAGACTCGTGCAGTGCAAGCACATACAAGGTACAAGCTGTACAAGATGAGAATATAAAATTTAAAGAAAAATGGACTGACTGGGTGAAGGCAGAGGCCACGTGCAGCCTCATTTCATCCCTGAGCCTGACTGCGCCTCATGGGGCAAGCTTACTTGACAGTGAGTGCCAATGCAAATCCCTCCACAGCACTATGTTAGTGATCAAGGGAAAAGTCAGATACCTTATTCATAGCAAAAGCAAAATTTGTATTGAAAGAGTGTAACAGTGGCGTCACTTTCCTGACCTCATGTGTGCCTCTCTCAGGAGGCATCACTGGAGTAGGACTTGGCGTGCCAGGAGCTACTCCAGGTACAGCTGTCGGTGGTGTCCCTGACGGTTCTGTTGTTGTGTTGCCAGGTGGTACAGGTGTTCCTGGAAAACCAGGTAAAGCTTAGAAAACAGTTGTGTATTATGAGCTCTTTTTAGTAAGTTTTGCATAGTGAATGATCTTTTTATTGCTTCTACAGCGAAGGATCTAGTTCCTGTTGGAACTCCTGGACCAGGTATAGTTTATGTATGTTGTGTTTTACAGTAGCTACAGTATAACGTACAGCATATGGGAGGAAGATTTTACTGCCAGAACCTACAGTACAGTACTTAGCTGCACTTTCAACAAGCACACCTGGATCTTCAAACCATGAGGGATACACACATGCTACTGAGAGGCTCATTCAGATTACATCACCACCCTCCACAACAGACCAAGAGCTAACCCGCCGCAGCATTTCCACTTTTATTTGGCAATGGCACTCTTACCTCAGGGGGTTACTGCACCAGTACTGTGCCATCATTTATTCCCTCTACATTTCCTTCATCCATTTCCTGCCCACAAAACTCACATGTTGTTTGTACCGCAAGCACTACCAGCTATTGACCACCTCTAGCTTACAGCCTCCCAGCTGTGGCAGTATCAAGGTCTACCTTACAGCTTCTGCCTTTTCTGGTTTCTGGCGCTCTGCGGCTGTTTGAAGCACAGTGGATGAAAATGGAACCTGTTGTCTTTTGGCAGGGCCCACAACTATTGCCGCAACTGGCAAGGCCCCAGAGGTCCCGCAGCCCAGTAAGACTTGCTGTTTGCATGAAACCTTTGACCGTGAAGTTAAATCTGTCATATTTCATATATATATCAAATTGTAGTTGAGTTATAATGTATTTGCTACTCTGATGCAGTATCCAGTCCACTCAGTACTTGTGAACGTGATTATTTCCAGTCCCAAATGAGACACTTCATCAGCATCCCCCCCCCCCCCCCCTTTTTTTTTTAGCATCTTAATGGCAACAATCTGCAATTTTTGTTAATTCTTTATTAGATTCCCAGTATCGTCCACTGCTACAGTATATCTTCATCTATTTGTCTAAATCTACATGTATTTAATTATACAATAATTTGGAAATATACTAGTAATTTATATGGTTAGAAAGTGTGGGACTTAGATTTTCTGATTTAATGAGAATTGTTCATCTTCTCAAATACTGTTTGGAAAGACTGTAGAAAACTGTTCAGCATACATTAATTATTGTGTTCTCCTGCTTCATTTTGGGATTGTAAACAGAGGCACTATTCAATCGCTTCTTTCAGCATTACATATGATTTAATAAGAGAATTTAGTGTTTTATTGCGACCAGTGTTGTATACTTTACCAGATATGAGACACACATGAAATCAGACTCAAGCCCTAAATGAAAGGCTTCATGTAGTGCTGAAAGAGGAGGTGATTTATCCTGTCTGACCCCTGCAACTCCACCATTATTACAGTATGTCAGCTGTGGCCACACCTTGTCTCTTTTTCTCAACAGTCCCGTGCACTCCTTTCCTTTTTACTAACAGCTCACTGTGCTTGTTTTACTTTTCATCATATCATAGCTGTATTTTTTTCTGGATAGTGGCAAATCTAATTTACTCACTGGGAAGACATTCAGAGGGTTGAGAGATAGATTAATGCTGGAATTTCATCTTCCCGCATTTGATTGCTCAGAGGTTTGTTTTCACAATATCAGCGCTTGCATTTATTGTAGTGTTGCGTTAGTTTAAGTTCTACAGTGGGGGATTTTTGTGATATCTCAAGAGTTTAAATGTCATAAACCTTTAACATAAAAGTCACGTGATAATAATGTGAGATTTTATCTACACTTTTATATAGTCTATGTGTAGTGTATGAACCATGAGGCCCCTGCTGTAGAATAATACCTTTCAGTAGATGTAGTTGTTTTGTATGTCTGCTGTCTTGACACAATTTTCTCGTCATTTCAAATGTCTGTTTTATATTATTTTGAAAGGAGTGTGTCTTGCCTTCAGTCCGTGTTTGTTACTCCCACACCCTCCTCTTCCAACATGTAAAATTAATGTAGTTTCTTCATTAACAGCAACTGTAACCAAACCAAACAGACAAAATAATTTAAATTCAACATTTGAAAATACAGTTTGACTAATTTTCCTTTTTTTTTTTTTTTTTTACTCTTTTTTTCAATTCATACGCTTGTGGTGGATGTGAAAACAGGCGGTGGGTTCACATTAAGTTCATATATTTGCAGTTACTTCATTTGATTATGTAGTATGTCTCAACCTGTTCTGATGTACCTTTATTCCTCTCTGTTTTTATACAGTTGCTGGTGGAATTATTCAGCCTAGTGGTGAGTAGTACAAATGAGATTATTTTTAATTAATACCATATACAACTAGAGCAAAATGTATATATACTTAATGTAGATAGCTCAACTTAATCATACTTTTTTTTTTTTTTTAATTCCACAGCTGGCACAGGTGTTGGTAAATATACTTTTAAAATGCTGAAATATGCCAAAGAATACTCAACAATCTACTGTTTTGCACAGGTTGTATTCAGACATTAGATATGTGATAAAACTTGAGTGTGTATATGTTACAGGTGGAGCAGGTGTCGGACAGCCTCCTGGTGGTAAGAACACTTCTTTTTCATTTGCAGATGTTTTGTTCCACCTAATCTTCATTTATTGTCAATGAGATTGCTTGCTCTGTCAGTTAACATATTTCATTCTGGATGTTAACTGATGTGATGTCTGCCTGCGTTTTTAGTTGGTGCAACAGGCCAAGGTCAGCCTGGTAAATATAAACAACCTCTGTTTATATCTGTGGACATCAGCATTGTTCCTTTAAATGTGTTAAAGGTGTAAATAATGTGACTTTCATTGTCTCTGTAATCAGAGTCATTTAGTTGCGGTTGAGTGTTAGAAATATACAGTCACTGGTTACTGGTTAACTGTGCATCTTACACTGTGAGATTTTTTTCTTGAAGTTCTGCTCAACACGTTTTGCAATAGTAAATGTTAAAAACTGGACTTTTCTCATTTAGTCGCAACTGGAGTCCAACAACCTGGAGGTAGGCAGATTTACTTTTATTTATTTAGGAACTGTCTGTTGCTTTTTAGCCCTGAAACTGTGTTGTTATTGAAACTTAATGGTGGTACAATACATCCTTCTGGCCACATGGTGGAGACAAAGACAAATCCAACAATTACCTTTATTTGTGTCTGAAACAGCCTCTGACTGTGGTAACTCTCATCACTGCTGTTTTCAGGTGTTGGTGCTGGCGTAGGTGTCAAACCTCCCAAACCATTTGCACCAGGTAAAGATGGCCAGTATCATTCTGTTAAATCTTTTTACTGCAAATCATGTTATTTATTTGTACAATAATGAGTTAGATTTTGTAACATAATCTTCTTATTTATCTCTGTTTATCTTGCTCGTGGTCTACAATGCATCGACTGTTTGTTAAGCTGATCTTGCACATTCCACTGCCACAAAATCAACATCAAATTGCTTGTAGATATAGGCACTGAATATTCCGTATTACTGTTAAAAAAAAAAAAACAAACAAAAAAAACTAGAAGAATTTATTAATTTGTTTATATTTATTTAACAATTATATAAATGTACATTATATGTTAAGTGTTTGGTCCTGCTGTTATATTAGTTTTCCTTCTTTAAAGGATTATTGCTGCACTTGGTAAAACACACAGTACATAAATACACTCACACAGCATCTTCTGTAAAGCCTTTCAGAATCAATTTATCATTTATCATTTATCAATACACTTTTCATGATCCTATTCCATGTTATAGATCAATCTCAGACTGTGTTTATCTTACCATACACATTTTGTCTAGACGTTTAATGACCCAACTTGAATCAATAAAACCAGGAGTTAATATATAAGGAAAAGCTGCATCAGGCCTTTCTTCCCCCAATTATCCCTCCAATAGAATGAACAGTCATCAGTTTTGTTCATCTGTGGGTTAGCAGTTTTAGGGCATTTTTGCTATTCAGCACTATTTTACCTGTGACGGACATGAGATCAAGTCCAAGGTGTTTTTCTTGCATTTCATTTAGTCCAACTCAATCGGGCAAAGATTTAGATTAATCTTATTGCCCCTGAGGGTGAAACTCTGTTGGCCACAGGAGCGCCTGTGGTAACAACCCATTCAAGATCAATAACACAAACAAACACACACTGAATACTAAACATACAGTATGAGGTGAAATAAATATGAAAAGATAAAATAAATACAAATATTTCGTGAGGAGTGTAACTGAGGGGGAAAGATTTACTGTCCTGTAGGCTTTGAATGAAAACAAGAAACTATAAATCTGTAATTATCATGGTAAAACCTAAAAATCTATATCACATTCCTTTAATAAGCAGAATTAGGTGATAGAGCCTTTGATTTTGTGTCTCCAGTTTTTACTGAGAATGCAATTTTTTGATTAAATATTTAAGTACTAAGTCTAATAATATATGAAACAATTCACTGGATTAGTTGTTAGTAACTTGTGCAGTGTTTTTTCAGAATCATTATGTTAATCTAACAATGAGATGTAGCTGAAAAACCAGCATAAACAGAAACACATTTTCATTCATTGTAATTGGGAATCTTTTGTTAAATCTTCTGAATTCACACCTTCCGTCTTCTAACACTTTTACTCCACAGGTGCTGGAGGTGTACTTCCCTATGGTGGAACTTATGGTGGTGGTAAGATCCTTTCAACATTCATAGGCTTGGTTTGAACTGCAGTGAGTATTACTTCTATCTTTTCTGTGCTTTAGTGCCTTATGGAGCGGGTGGTACCGGCACTGGAGTTGGAACTGGACCCGGAACTCTGCCTGGAGCGAAGCCTTTGAAACCACCAGGTGCGCATGTGTGCATTTCTGCTTTAAAAAACAAACCACTCCACCCAAGGTTTATCCAAAGGGTGATTTCAAACTGCATATTTATGTTTTTTTTGGGATGTTTAATACATTGTTGTGTTATATTTTTTGTAGCTGTGGGTGGAGCAGGAGGTGGAGTAGGAATCCCACTGGCAGCAGGAGGTTATCAAGGTAAGAGGGCACCTATATTTCATTTAACGTGGTTAATTATACATTTTTGTGAACCTGAAGAACACTACACATGCTGTAGGTGTTAACAGGGAAAGATGAAGCATCGGAAACATAAACTATCACAATAAGAATTTCTTCCATGGGCCAGTCCCCGACACAAACTGTAGAAGATGAGATAACCTACCAGACAATAATGCTGCTTTTCTCTGTCGTCATGATTCAGGGGGATACAGTCCATATCATCATGGTTATGGACTGGGTATGTATGAAAGGAGAGGAGGCTGACAGCACTAATACACAATGTATATACCCAAACTTTAAAAAACAACAAACAACGTTCTGCCCAGTGCTCAAAGTGACAGTTGGTCAGGAGATGCCATCACACTGCACTTCCTCTGCAGGAAATCGGCCAACATGCTGATAAGTTTCTGCATGGGGCGTAGTATCAGGAATGAGATGCCAGCTGGATACTTTGATGCAGGAAATCAACTGGTGTTTTAGTGGAGGCAGTATCAACCGCCTTCGTTTATTTTTCTTCGTCTGGTTTACAGTCCTGTGCAGCACAGCTGTATTGCAGGTATATTGTTCGAGGGTCTTTATCACTTCATCTAATCCAGTCTTGTGTGTTTTGTGGCAGGTGGGTTGACGTATCCCTCTGCAGTTGGACTTGGAGGTGCTGGGGCTAAAGGACCCAGACCAGGTAATGTAACAGGCCTGCTACTGTTACAGCACATGAAAGCACAATGTGTAGCTGTTGTGTATCAGCAGCTCTGGAAAAGTTTTAAAAAGAACTGACCTGTTGTTGTATTAGAAGCTATTAAAATATTATACATATCAACAAAAAGTAGGACTAATTTGACAGTGCACTGTGTATAAATTAACTTAAATGACTGATTAGTCCATCCATTAATCTTCTGCCACTTATCCTGGTCCAGGTCGTGTTGATTTCATTAATTATATCATTAGGAATTCTTGTTATATACCACTGGGAAGTGCTGAACAAATTAGACATTATAATAAATAAGTCTAAGCCATATTGTCCCTGCTAGTTTTCCATCATACCTTCATATTTTGCCCAGTTAAAATGCAGTCTATGTGGTCTTAAAAAGGTCTTGAATACAACCTGGTGAACCCTGCAGAAACCTTGATTGTGAGTCTTATTTAATCTGACAAGCCCCTTTAGTAAAAGTAGCACTAATAAGAGTGGGGCAGATGTTGGCAAACACTGTATACAAGTTTTCAGCTCATATGCTCAATGCATGTATTAGTGGAATTAGGTTAACAGTGGTAGTACAAAATCTGTCCGTCTAGTTTTATTGCCAAAAAAAATCACAAATTCCCACTCCACCAAAGTGGTCAGTGTCCCTGCAGTGTTACAGCACCACGAGTCTGTAAATGGAGCAAACGGCAACACAGGATCTCCCGGTGGAGACTGATTACTGTTAGTAATACTGTGTACAACATCAAAGTGTGACTGTTTGAAGATAACACAAACCCCTGGAGAGTCCTGCCTCAAATAGCTAAACTCTGCCAAGGGGAAGTTTGGATGAGGTCATCTCTGTGACTCCATCTGAGCCACTGGCTACATGTCACCATAGGGGAGGAAGCAGCAGCAGCAGCAGCAGTGACAGCAGCTGTAGAAAACAAAAAGCTGCCAATAAGTCATGTTTACTGCACATCGCAAGAATAGGCACATTTTCATGATTGATTTCATCTGAACAGGCTATGGCAATCTTGGAGGTGGTGGCGGTGGATATCAGCCAGGTGAGGACCACCACATTTTAAAATATGTGCTGTATCCTTTTGTTAGAAAAAAAGACAATAGTATCACCTCTGTCTCTGGTCCTGCCTTTCCTCCTCTTCTTCTGTTCATCAGTG
The DNA here is from genome assembly GCA_033238685.1 of Lates japonicus. Classification (NCBI taxonomy): domain Eukaryota; kingdom Metazoa; phylum Chordata; class Actinopteri; family Centropomidae; genus Lates; species Lates japonicus. The sequence goes on along the minus strand of BRZM01000029.1, from coordinate 6,437,652 downwards.
AGGGATGAGTGTAATCACACAGACACTGCACCAGCTAGTCATAAAATCTCATGGCCCTAATCCTCCTCCTGATGGCCACAGACATATCCGTCTGTGTGAAAAGCTACTACAGATGGTTTAATAACATTCACTTAGCAGCACAGTTTTTCCAATGGAGGGAGAGAGAGACTGTAATTGTGAGAATTGGGTCAATTTGTCAGATTCACTTAAGTTAAGGGGATGTTTATTCACAGTTTACATGCAGGATTTGATTAGAACTGATGAGGTTTACTGCAACTGGATTCCCTGACAACAATTATTCTGCTTAGTTTAGTTTAAACACTTTCTGTATAACATTTTTCTGTCACTGAGTCTCCATGGTAACTGCTTTTTAACTTTACAGGTGCGGTTCCTGTAGTTCCTGGTTATGGAGGAGGTTTCCCCCAGCAGTTCTACCCAGGTACCAGCACTGTTTCTCATGCATTTCTGTGTGTGTGTGTGTTCAAAGTAAATGTTTGAACTTTCACTTGATGATGAACATTTTGTCAAGTGAGTTGACTTTATGCAGCCCAATATCACAAATCAGAAATTTGCTTCAGTGGTACAACACCCTCTGTCCTTAGACCTTTCAAATCAGAGGAAAAAACCCCCCAAAAACCCTTTAACTGAGTAAAAAAAATGAAATGTGAAATGACAGTATGGACAATTAGGATTATGTAACATACTCTATATTTGTGTTGGGTGGTAAACATCATTCTGTAGTGACCTTTTAGGTGCAGTGGTTGTGCAATAAATCAGTGGAAGGGACCCAACAGACAACAGAATAGAGTCATTTATCATTGGGAGGTAGAGGCAAAAGAAGAAGACAGCAGTGGGATGGTGTGTGGTGTGTGTGTGTGTGTGTGTGTGTGTGTGTGTGTGTGTGTGTGTGTGTGGAGGGCTGTTTCATGCAAGAAGAAATAGACAAAAACAGGAAACAATGCATCACTAGAGTACTGCGTTCATTTCAGGACAAGTTCATGAGAAGGATTTTTAATCATTCACAGTTTGTTTGTTATTTGTCATTATTTGTTCTGCTACTGGAAGCCAAACATTAGCCTCCAGTAAATTAGCTGGCATCAAAACCTGTCTCCACCTAGATGAGGATTTAGAGCACAGATGATTCTTTAACTTTTCACCCTTGTTTCTGGATCAGGAGGAGGATTAGTGGTGAACTGCCTCCAGCCAGGTAACACAGCTGGACGGATGAAATCACAGGCAAACTGACCCAGTGCTTTAGAGCTGAGGGCATAAAGAAAGAGAGAAGGGAGCAGCTGCAGGATGACAGGAAGTTTCACCTTCCTCAGTAATTACAATCCTGTCATGTTCAGTAACCACAATGTATATGTTAATGCTTGTTTATGAATCATTAGCCCTAAACATTGACCCCTTCTCACTCTCCTTCCCTTAATCCTGGACTTTTCCACTTAAACACATTGTAACTCCCACACACTGGGTTTAGATTATAACCACAATTAATCTCAGGTTAAATTTGTCCCAAATATTTGTGACAATATCGATAAATTTAATCATGAACACACTGATTACACACATTTATTGAAGAAGTATATTTTTTGTGTGAGGGATTTAAATTGTGTCTGAACAACAATCACCTGCATTTTTCACCTCTGTGCACCTAATTACATTTTTGGATTACTTAAAACAGTGCAACAAATTGAAATGCTATTCATGTCTATTGCAATCTTTCTCCCTTTTGCAAAGAAAATTAGTTTGTGCAGTCTGTGTCAGAGCTCACTTTATTAAAATTTGTGCAGATTTATTAGGCAAAACCGATCTTTCTACTCTCTCTGTCTGTTTACTTGAATGCAATGAGAGCATCTCTGCATCAGACGGCTCAGCACCAGGTCTAAGTGCCTCCCATGTGATCCTCTCTAATCTCAACAGTTTTATTCTTACTGCATCATGGCCAGAGGACATACATCACCCACTGTGACAGATCCAAAGTGGTTTCATCTTAGCATTAGTCTCTTGGCACCAACTCATCTCTCATTTGTCTTTGTCTTTAATGCTGTCTAGGTGGATATGTACCAGCCCCGCTGACTCCTCAACAAGGTGCCAAACACCCACCTCCTCATATTTCTCCATGCATCTAATACACACCACTCTATGAAGTCATTTCAGTAATAATCAGCTCATTTTGCAAGTTCGCTCCCATAAATTCTGCTCTTTGGCAGAGGATGGCAACATGTCAGATTATATGGATCAAGGGTGGACTGTGGGTTAGTACTGTGCGTGCTTGTCAGTGCAGATGGCGCTGCACAACCAGTATGCTGAGTTCATGATAATCTGCATTTTCCTGAACATCTGAGATTACCACTGATGGGATTATTTCAAGGAAAGCACAGTGTCTTAGATAACTGAGTTTTACTGGTTTGTACTCTTGTAGTGTTTGAGTTACCGGTGGCCTTGGAGTGTGTCTTTAAATGTAAAGAGAGAAAATACATTTTCACATACAGAAACATCCAAAATCCTGGCTCAGTTTAAAGTGGAATGCCATCATCATATAATTTCCCAAACAGTATGGTCTAGCTGTGCCTCAGGACTGTTCAGTCAGTGTTTATGAAGCTGCATCAGTCTTTCCTAAAGTTGGAAACTGGGGAATTAGTCCATGTAATTTTAAATGTCACAGGGCTATAAAAATAAGGTGTTGCTCCATTCACACTGAGTTGACCTGATAATACTGGCCTGTAATACTTAATACTGAGCCAGTGAAATTCACACTCTGGTTTGTAACTGTCAGAACTGTAGAAGAACTTCGGTTATATATTGATTTATATGATTTAGCTGAATCTCTTCAGTTTAGGTTTTGTGTTTTTTCCCCCTTAAGAATTTTTTACCAGTCACTCAAATATGGATGCTGTATCTACTTGAAATTCTTACTTTATAAATGAGCTTGAATTTCCTTTTATCTTTTCACATTTCATCATTTATTGTGATATGTTTTATCCCTCACGGCAGCTCTTGCTATACTGCAGTCACAGTAAGCCCAGAAAGACGGGGGTTTTTCCATGCCAGAAAAAAGAAGGGTTTCTGAGGAATTATAGCCTTAATGCAATGCATGCTGGGAAGTATATGTGAATAAGAACAATTTTTCAGCTGAACTCATGCAACTCTGAAAGTGATAGCGCACACACAAACACACACAGTGATTCAGGGCAGCATGTTTACCAGTATGTTTTCACATTCATGTGCTAATTTTACATAATTGTAATGTGATTGTTAGGATAAACAATATTAATTGGTGTTTTAGGATGTTTTAATGGGATAAGATAAAATTCCTGTGCAGTACAGTATCCATCCTGACCTTATTAACAGTATAGATCATCAACTTACATTGTGTGAGTTGCTCTGTATCTGCCACATTCATCAATAAGTCCATCTGTAAGTTTCATTCACAGCACCTCTGTTCGGTTCAGTGGAAGTGAACATCATTAGGTCTCCTGTCTTCAGTCATATTGCTGAATAGAAGCTGTGGTCAAACACCACACGAGCACTGGCTATAAACTTCACTCAGCTGTGAAGGAAAAGGAGAACACTCATTAAACATTTGTGCACCAGAGGAGCATTTTTGGTTAAGGTAAATCACTCTTATTGTTTGTCCCTTCTGTTGTTTTGCAGCCAAAGCAGCCAAGTACGGTGCACTGCAGGGCTTCCTTGGTGGTGCAGGAGGAGGCGGAGGAGGAGCCTACAGAGGTAAAAGACTTACAGACTAGTTATTTATAGATGAATCATAAAAATCCAAGCAGTTGTTGTGTAAAGGTGCCACAGTCTCAGAGCTAACAAACAGTACTGGGCACACATGTGAACTAGTTAATGCTGAGCAAAGACTAAGCTGTGATTCTGCTAATCTTTGCTGCAGGTGGAGTTGCAGGATGCCAGGGCAAATACTGCGGGAGGAGGAAGTAAAGAAGAGGATCTCTTGAGATCCAGCGTGACCTCAAGAAACTATGGTGCTACTGCATGATCGAGAATGTACATTTTATATGTAAACAAAGCCCCATTAGACAATGTGTAAAGATTTTTTTTTTTAACCTACTTGACTTTAACATCTGTTTTTATACAAACCCACCGACCCAGAGTTTTGTAAACGTTCTGATGTGACGTATGTTATTGATAAGTGCCTTTAATCATTAAATGTGGTCAAGTTAATCAGCTTTAACTCCCCATACTGCACCAGCCTACTTAAAGACAAAGAGTGTGTTTGTGTTAGCATGTGTTGCAGTGTGTGTGTGCGTGTGTCGTTTTGGCATATGTTTGTACTGTTGTGCGAAAGACTGTCTGAATCATCGGCCGCCAATGTGACCTATGAATGATTTTCCCTCTCTGTTTTTAATCCTAAAGCGAGGTGATCTGTCTTTAGTGTTACCGCCCACACTGTCACACCTCGCTGTGCAGACCTCCTCTCTGACATGTCAGAGAGGGGCTGGGTTCGGTCGAGGCTCGTCCAGAAAACCGACGAAATCTGGCCAGTCTCAGCATCGTTTCTGGCTCCCTGTCTTCCTTGCTGCTATTTTTAGGCCTGCTGGGTATAGAGCAGCGGGGAATCGGGGCTCCGGCCAACCCATCTGCTCTCAGTAACTTTGCTGATTCTTGTTGCTATGCAGTCCAGTTTTCTCAGCATTTTTATTGTTGCCAAACTTGTGATGTATGAAGAGCAGCTCCTGCTCTGAGGAACGGTATGCTGAAGATAATCCAAAAACATTTGATTCATTACAGGATGTTTAAAAACCACAAGAAAGCAGTGCCTTTTAGTTCCAAATAAATCATTCAGATACTTCTCTGGCATGTACAATATGTATGTATGAATGTTTAATTATGTGTCACTGTTCTAAAGTCTGGATGGAGCGCTTTAGCCCGCTTCAAATGTTTAGTCTTACTTCAGCAGTTATTTACATTTATGTAACTTGTCATTACATGAGTATTAAAGATTTTTTTTTGTTTTGTTTTTTTGCACCATGCTTTGACTCATAGCTTTATTGTTATCAGGAATGTGAGAACATAAAACAAGAACAATCCTTTGCTTTTGCATTTATTCACTGTTAAGAATTGTAATACAGAATAAGACTTTGTTCAATGGGAGAGCCTATAGTATGTGTTAATGTGAGGCACAAGCTCCCATTGTTCTTCATTTACTTGAGCTGCTTAAAAAAAAAAAAGGCTTTACTGACCAAAGGTTCATGAGCGCTGTTGCCAAGTGACCCCATCTCTTTCTGTAATTGTGTACTGTATTTTGTACTAATTTGATGTTAGCCGGCTTCAGTTCTTTCACTCGGTGCTGTGTAAGAACTGTCTTTGAGCCTCGCTGGGTCAGACCTTGTCTTATGTGCCGTGGGATGCTCTTCATCTTTATTTAAAACTGTTTTTATAAGGAGGAACAGTGTGGTTTTGCACTTTTTATATTTCCACGACACACATGTGACTTGTTCCCGGATATCCCGGCATTTTATTTGCTTCATTAAATAACAAAATAAAATGTGTTTAAAGATCTTGTGTCTTACTATTTGTTTTTTTTCCTCTCTCCCTCTCTATCTATGTAAATTTCCCCATTGTGGGACTAATAAAGGATTATCTTATCTTATCTTATCTTATCTTATCTTATCTTATCTTATCTTGTCTTATCTTGGTGCATTAAAAAAGCAGCAGAAGCTTGTCCTGAGCGTTAATCAAAACCACCTGGCCTGGAGTGTCCTGGTGGATCAGTTTGCTGTAAGCCACATACCACATAGCAATAATATCCTGGGTTCAAGTCCTGCCTACTTGGGACCTTTGAAACAACTCAGTTCTGACAAATCTTTCCTGTCTCTCCCACAACAGTACAATCCGGGACCATCAGATTTTGTGTCTTTTAAAATCTGACTTCTTCTTTTTGTGATGAAAACAAACCCTAGATTAATGGTGGACATTTTGCCTGTGCCCCAGTGCGGTGACTATAAACTCTGTTCTTGTTGTGCCAGCTGGAAATAATGAACTCACGCTGCTGTTCTCTGGAGATCTCCTGGGAGAACCACTGACCCATGATCTACATCCTGTAAAAGTAGCTTACGCTGTTGTTTCATGGGCAGAAGCTTTTTGTCCCAGATTAAACTACAAACCCCTTTAGCTTTATCACAGTTCTATCACATTTTAACTCTGTCATGTCCTAATCATTTCTTGAAGGTTCACACCAGAGAGTAACATGAACGTTGTGCACCAGCAGTTATTCCCAAGCTGCCGCACTGCTGTGATAAACTTCTTACTTTAAAATGACAGACTCATCTGACAATTGAGGCGACATTAGAGGCAACACTCTGGAAAAGCTCTGTTTTGCCTGGATGGAGGGCTGAGACAGAGAGAAAAAGGTGCTTGTAGAAATTCAACCAGCTTAATGTGGACATACAGTACTCTTACATTTCAACCACTCACCCAGCTAAACTTCAGCTGATGCTTCAGTTGCTTTCAGCTCTTACTCTTCAGCTGACCTTTGACCTTCTTGTAAGCAATCTCCTACTTTCTAATGAGAGTTCATCTGTTTTCAGTGAATACACTTCATTAGTCCAGCTGTTTTCATTACCTCCCACTTTCACTGACACTTAAAACACTTTCAGTTGTTCGGGCGACACATAAACTCCCTGTGTTTCACATTCGACCTTAACACTCATAAAACATCGCACACACTGATGTAAAACGCCTTGAAAATGTTGCAGAAGCTTGTAATGTGACTGTCACATTTAACTTAATTTCAGAAAATGTAAAAATTTCCCTCATCACCAAACCCACAGTGGAATATGCTGCACTGCACTGTCTTCCTCCTGACCCCTCCTCCTCCCCTTTCCTAAAAAAGAAGAAGAAAAAAATGCATTAATTATCCAGGGAGTGTCGCTGGTTGGCCGGTCCGTGTCTTTCTCCCCGGCTCAGCAGCTTCATTGGTTAGTCGCTCTCTTGAATGAAGCGCCGCAGAAACGTGCAGACAGCAGGCAGGAAGAAGCTGTGTGAGCCGCCGCAGGGAGGAAACCGACGCACACAGCGACACGACCGGCGGGCGGGCTACGGTGGTGGTGGTGGCGTGGCGGTGGTGGTCGGACACCGGTTAATCTGTCGACCCAGAGGCGGCTGGCTCTCTCCCGGAGAGTGAATGAGGTTGATGCTGCTCTGCTGCACGTGGAAGGACGAACGCATGGGAGAGGAGGAAGGTGAGAGTCCGCGGGGATGTTTACAGGCGGCGGCGGTGGCGGTGGTGGAGGAGCGGGAGCGGGAGGTGCAGGCACAGCGGCGCATCCTCAAAACACAGAGAGGATGCTCCACCGAAACTGGCAGTAAACAGAAATGCTTTGCGCTACAGCCCTCACTTTAGGTGTCGCTTATTCTCGGTCTTTAACAGATGAGGGTGTAGCACTGGTGTATCTGCGGGGAGCGTCAGGCTGTGTGTTCACATTGTGAAGCCATGTTTTCTCTCCGAGTGGATGCTCCCATCATGTTTGTATGCGGTGTTCACCCTGAGGCCATGCACGCTCCTCATTTGCCAATCAGTCCTCCAAGATGGCCAAAGATATTCCGCTGATAAACAGGTTGTTACATCAATTAAATAAAAAGAGGACTTTGTAGGGTCAATAATACAGAAATTACACCAATTTGTAAGCAGCAGCTTGAAGTTGTAGCCTTGCCCAACATAACATAAAGGTCCTGCAAATTGTTCAAAGATGTAAAACTCCCCAGACTCTTGTGTGTGACAGGTGCAGAGTTAATAATAGATATCATAACATGATAATTGTTTTTAGCCTTATTTTATTTGTTTTGTTGATAATGATCATTAAATGGAGAAATGACTCCAAATCAGTGACTCTACTGCACATGGAGATATATTTTAGGGTTTGCAAGATGATTTACAGAGGAGGAAAGCCCAAATGACCCCCATGAATGCAAAGTTATTAACAGGGACGCAATGTGTGGGACTTTGCTCTAATCTTTCCTTTTTTAAATTGTACATTTCTGCCTATTTTTACTCAATAAAACAAAGAAAAAACAGGAGCTTTAGAAGAGGCTTTGGTTTAATACTTTGCCCCACTATTAATATTTTGGTTTCTGCATCAAGGTGTAATGTTGTGTACGTGTGGAGTGCAGTTCAGGAGAAACCGTGACTGTACTGTAGCTGCCAGTCATGTCCACTGAACTTTACAATGGACTTTTTATGTGATGACTCACTTTGCGTTACAGTGAGTTCAGCTCATGTGGAGGAAGAGCTGCTGCAGGACACCGCGTTTGTGTTGAGTGGGGAGAGGGTGGGGCTCACACTCCTAAAGTTATCCTGTGTGTTTGAGTGCAGGTGTGTTTGTTTGCCTTCAATGAGGAATTTTTTAGACCTTTGCAGATAGGAGAGGTCAAGAGGGCACCGCTATCAGGGAGAGAAATGCTCCAGAGATGAGGTGGAGAATATTCATCAGCAAAGAGGTGAAGTGAAAGGAGAGGAAAGAGAAGGCATTAGCACAAACTGTACCTGCCTCTTACCCCATCTGATCAATAAAACTACTACAGCAGGGCTGATCGCTCTGCCATCACAGGAATGAGCCAACCACACAAAACCCCTGCCAACTAATTTTTCAAACCAAAATGCTGACAATATTTTCTCTCACAGTACGTTATCAATACACTGGTACCAGTATCCAGATGTTCAGTTGCAGGAGGCAGCGGTGTGTATTGTCTTTGAACTTTGGGTTTTTGTGTATTGCTGCTTTGATGGTGGACATGTTGTGCATGTGTTGAAATGAACTTATTACTAATTATTTGCACCTGAAAGCACCTAATAATGCAGTGAGTAAACACAGTCTGTGATTGATTCTTTCCTTTTGGTTGGTTGTTTGTTGATTTCTGTCTTTCTGTCTGAGATCCTCTTTCAGTACTTTGCAATGTCCCCAGTACTGTAACAGAACTGTTATTGTGGGCATTGCATCGTCATAGTAACATCATCTATGATTCCTGCATCTATTTAAATCAAATCTTGTTTTAACAGTATGTTCTGTATGTGAGATGACAACCCACACTTTCTGTTACGCTGCTGTGACAAAGTGGCTTTTGAGTGATGTTCCTGGTGTTATTTTTGACTGCAGGTTCACAATTTCAGTCAGTTTGTTAACTTGCAGACATTTTAGGCTCCGAGAGTGAAAGTGCAGCAGCTCAGCAACGATGCTACTAAAGCAGTGGGGAACATGAGGAAGTAGCAGTAATCATCTCTGGATTATAGTCCTGCTAACATCAGACATGATCATGTACGATTGTTAAACAGAGACACAATCACCATGGATGAAATTCACTTAACTGGTCGTCATGTCTATTTGTTGTCTACTTTGCATGTCAGCGTATTGATGCCTCACCACGTCCTGCCCAGGATGTGTGATGTGTCTGTAGGCAAATGAACTGCAGCAACAGTAATATGTCCTGTGTGTAATCTAGTGTTTCCTATTTACTGCTGCTGCCGCCAACTCATCCTCTCTGATGACACACTCTGCTGCTTTGTCGTTTTAATACATTACAGAATAAATTGTACCATCTCTGCCAGATTGCTTCTTCCTGAAACTCTAATCATAATGAACATTTTCCTCATTAGAGAATGGGAGGAGGGATTTGTGGTCAGCTCATAACGGTCGGGTCAGGGAAACTGTTCTTATCAGATTGTGCTCAAGTCTGAGGAAAAACTCTCTTTTCTCCAGAAGTTAATCTTTGTATTTCACGTCAGTTAATTTGTGTTTACTTACGAGCATAGTTGTTAAATATGAAAGTTTAAAGAGAAGTATGGCGTGGGTAAGTTAGATTTAGAGATGTGGCAGCCTATCAAGGTTAACCGTGGTCGCTGCTGTTTGCTCACCGCCCATTATCATTATCCCCTTTGACCAAACTTGGATTTTTAGCCCCAGTGATGCCCAGATCTCTTTAAAAAAGCTCAGTAAACATCAGAGATGCTACATCCAATTTTTCTGTACTCTGGCACCAAGTTACTTTGGATCAGTTTAACCCAAAAACAGATGTTTAAGTATTACTTATTGCCAAAAATGATGTGTTTCAGTAATGTAGTAATGGCATTTTCTGTAGACAGGATTTGAATTGCTGACCTAAAAGCTGTTTTACTTGAACAACAATGAACATTTCTTTCTCAGTTTTGATTAAACTTGATTTTAGGAGTGACTCACTTCAGTAGCAATTAGCCTAAACTTCATAAAATTCAATAAATAAAGTGTGAAACTGTCCTTATTTAGTGACAAAAAAATGCTCAAATATAATTGTAAAAGTGGACGCATAACGTTATGTTTCCCTTATTTCACTAAATATTATGATTTGATACCAAACACTGAAGACTTTCTATTAATCAGTGTGATGCAGCAAATCAGTGGTCACACCCCTACTGAGTAATACTCTCATTAAAACTGCCTGTGGGCCATCTGTGGACACCAGCAAACGAGGAACAGTTCACTGTTGCTTATATTCATGTGTTTTGCTGGTCTGTCAGTAATGATGAGGGATTGTCAGGCACACTGTGCTGTTGTCTGTTTGATCTCTGGTCTGAGCTTCAGTCGGGTTATTCATTTGCATTGAAGGTGCGATAAGGACGGAGATAAAGGTCACATGCAAACACACATCAGTAATTATCTCCTCTCATAATAAGAACTGTTATTGATTTTATTGATTTAAGCTCACAATAATGAGTTGCATAACCTGAACATGAGTCATTGTGTACATACAGTATGAACTTTGACCTGTTGTGTTTCTGGTGTCACAGCAGGAGGAAGTTTGCCCGTCTGTGCGGGATGCAAACAGAGGATCTACGATGAGCAGTACCTCCAGGCCCTCAACACTGACTGGCACACTGTCTGCTTCAGGTACTCACACCCATCCTAACATGTTGACATGGACTTTACGAGTTCACATGCCTTTGGTACTTGGAGAAGAATAAATTGTGGACACAAGATTAACATAAAGTCACTTCGTGAACTTGTTTACAGACTGTTATTTACACATCCAGCAGTTATGGAGCAACATGTTACTGATGACCTGTGGAATTTAAGTCTGTATTCACTCTCTTTTAGCTCTGTTTTTGGTCTCCATCAGCTCTTAAGGGAAAAACCAGGCTCTTACACTGCTGAATGCTCCACTGTGTTCAGTTAGTTTGCCAGCTCTCTCTGCCTGGTGCTGTACAGGTAGTGAACAGTGGGATTTAAGAGGCTTTTATCTGAATTATGAGTGTGAACCAAAACAGTATATTTTTGCGGTGGCTGGCCAAACAGTGAGCAGTAACTCACTATGAAACTCTGTAAAGCCGAGGGGAACTGCAGATTCACATGATAATTCTTTGTTGATCCGTCACTACGAGCGACTCCTCTCACATTATCATTTGATACATTGTTATTGAGAAAATATTGATTGTAGCTGCTTTAAAATGCAGTGATGGAGCGACTCTCCTTGGATTGGATGAACAAATAGATAAGTCTGGGGACTGAAACGAGAAGTCGATTAATTGATCAGTTGCTTGACAGAAAATTAATAAGCGAGGCACCCTGGTTGTTCTTTTTTGCATTTTATTTTCATCTCTCTCCCATCCCCCTCTTATTCTGTTATCTTTCTACTTTTTGCTATCCAACGAAGGCACAAAAATAGCCTTAAAACAACAAGAATTTAAAATGAAATTTAATTAGAATCTGTTTTGATAATAAATTCATTGCTGCAGTCTTTTTTCCAAGAAAAACTGCCAAACATTTGCTAGTTTCAGCTTCTCAAATGTGGGGATTTGATTATTTCCATTGTCTCCAGATAACTTTTGGTTTTGGAGTATTGGTTTGGTAAAACAAGCAAATTGAAGATTTCTTATGAATCTTTTTTTTTTTGACCTTTTTATAGCCAAAACAATAAGTCAATTAGTTGAGAAAATAATCAGCAGATTAATCAATATAGAAAATCATTGTTAATCCTCTTTTCTTAATTAACCTGGAGATTGTTGATCTCACATTTCACTGCTGTTGTATCCAACCCCGTTTTCTCTCTGCATGACATCAGACATGTTTGTGCATGTGCTTTTGGCAAGATGTCAGAGTTAACATGTCTGTGGATGTAAGTGTGAATATATTAATGCCCATATTTGCACCTTAGTCTTGAAACTCTCTTCTTCTCACCCATCTTTCCTTTTCCTTCTTGTTTCTTTCTCACACATCTGGTCTTGGTCTTCTTTTGTCTTTGGTGACCTCAGGTCGAGCTTGTGATTATTCTGTGGGGCTTTCTTGTCTTTTAGTAGAAATGGTGTTACAGCTATCCCACATTTGAGCATTTTTGTTAAATTCAGTCTTTTGCCAGAAGGTTTTATATGTGGAAGCAGGTCATATTTGGACTGATTTCTGGCCTACGTGATGCAGGATATGATGTGAAATCGCTCAGGCAAGATATTGGTTTTGTGCAGTTTGTAAACATGATGCATTACCCAACTCATATGACTCATCTTTTTGACCTGTAAAAAATTACGACAGCATCTAACCTGTAGGTTGAGGGAACTGGCACAGGCTGAAGCATTACAGATGCTGAACAAGAAGAGGCAGATACTCAGAAACAGAAACACAGCAGTGGCTGTGAGCAGGTTCTGACTCATTCACAGTTGCTCTTCTTTGGTATCATATACATTTTACATACTGCTTAATGTTGCATGGAAGTGCTGTAATAACAGCCAAAGAAACAGCAAAAAGTCAAGTCCCAGACATCATCAGTTAATGTGTTTCAGGCCTCAAAACATGTTACATATCCGATTCATTTCTTCAGAACATCCTGTTGATACACACTGTGGTGACCAAAGTGACCACCACACTGTACTGATCAAGGTTTTTAAACGTATTATTGAGCATGTAGAAGTGTTGCCTGCTCTGGTTTAGTGGAATATCACAATAAAAACAGGCTTTAGTTCCTCTGATAAAGCTGCTTCTTCTTGTGTTGAGCTCTAGTATCAGACCTCCATGATTAACATTTCCACAGCGGTCTGTGTGTTTGGTTTTACTTTCCAAAGGTTTTGTTTGGAGAGAAGAATAGGAAGGTTTGTGTTTCAGTCTCAGGCAGGTTACTCTCTACATGAGGTGCCACGTTTGAAAGATGGAGTTCGGTACATCTCTGACACGTGATAACTGAAGCACGACTATAGACTGATATGATTTGAATGTGAATATGGGGACTGTGCACAAAATGTCTTCTGTTTCTTAGATTCTGGTAATTTATCCTGCAGCATGTTGTGCGTGTGGGTAGTGAGATTGCACATGTCTCTGTGTGAAAGAAATCTATTCACATTTTTAAATTTTAACCAGCATGTTGATTTTGAGTAGTGAGCACCAAGTTTATCTATTGAACTGATCTGATCTCAGCAGATAAAAACACAGGAGGTCTAAATGTTTTGGTGACGGATCAAATTTAGGAGCCTGTGCTGGACAGAGAGCAGCATGAAGCTAATGTATAAGTCCTAATCCATTAATTAATTAACGCAGTGTCACCACACAGAATTGCAGATGCTCAAATTGCTGTTTTTCTAATTTCTCCAGTTGCTTTACATTCTCTCTGCAGACGTCTTTATAAAAAGCTTGTGTATGGACCTCATTTGTGGCTATGGCTTTTTATTTTCCATCATGTTGTTCTGATTCAGACTTTAAAAAGAAAGTCTTGAAGTCCAGGCGTCTCTAAATCTTCAGATCAACACAGTTACCTCAGGTCATATAACACGATGCAGCCGAGCACGTGAATAAAAAGAGATTCGCAGATGTCTGAGATGCACTAATGGCTATCGATCCTTTAAGCACAACAAAATTCAATTAGCGAATTCCACCAAGAGCCTCTGTGGAGCTGGGGAGGAAGGAAGAAGCTATATATATATATATATATACATATATATATATATATACATATGAAATTTTAGATTCTTAGACATTGAAACAAACAACCATGCAAGCTGTTTTTATGGGGGAATTTCCCTTTATTAAATGGAAAACAGATATTTATTATTATATGTATGTAGCCCTCCTTAAAATGAAATGACAGTTAAAAAAGAAAACATGGTATAAGTTGGTTGATTTAACTGTTTTGGGTTTTGTGTGCTGTTTTATGTTGTTGTTTGTAGATGATATCGCAAGAAAAAAAAACCCAAGATCTTTGCTTCGTCAGTCTCATTAGCGCTGATGATCTCATTAACTTGAGACAGGAGAATTTATTCACTTCACAAAGTGGGGCAGTTGCTACAAGGCTGTTCTGTATATGATTATAGGACACAGTTGTTAGTGTTGCTGCAGCTTTTGTTACCAGTGGTCTTATGTAATGTTTCCTCCTCTTTCTCTCCTCTGCTCTCTTGTCTCTCACATCCTTCATCGAGTTAACCTCGTTTCTGATGAGCAGGAGATCAAACAACCTCTTGTCGAGGAGTTGTTGTCGATGTTTGCGGTTTTCACCGCTCACAACATTCAGAAATCAACCTGCATTTGATTCATACCCACGTAATGGTATGATAATAATGATAACGGTGCTTCACATAGGGAAGCAAAGACAGAAAGGAAATGGGGCCAGAAGATCCACTGAGTTGGAGTAAAGGTCTTGAAGACACTCTCATACAAGATGCTGTTTGTAAAAGTGCAGGCAGTGTAATGGGAGAAAACTGACTCAAACTGTCTGGGTGTGTGTGAAGGACATCAGAGAAAGAGGCGCTGGGACTAATAGAATCTCTTATTGACTCCACCGTATCAGTAAAATAAGATAAACGGCACTGGATTTACCAGCTGATCATCAGTTTTAAAATAACAATTCAGACTTATGCTAATGGGCAGAAATAAGCTCTGAGACAGTATGCTCTTGTATCCTTCACCATATTATTACAGCGGAATAAGAATTCCCTCCTAACCTTGTGATATACCTTACTGACTGAAAAGAGAATTTAAAGGTCCAATCAGCTCTTTGCAAAAATAGACTTTAATACATTAGCAAATGTTGCTGCTCAGTGGCTGTCTTTCCTCTGTTAACCTGAGTGGCTGCTGAGAGTTTAAGATGTCTTACATGGGTGCTGCATCACTGTAAAAATCTGGAGGTAGAAAACATTATACATTAAGGCTCAAAATGTATATAGACACTTCAGCGTGAGAAAATCACTTCTTTGTACCCGTCCTGAATAATACTGTATGTTCCACTTGGAAGTGGAGAGGTATTTGTACTATAGGGGAAATCAATGGCACCGTTACAAGCAGTTTATAATATTCCTGCACCCAGTATTTTCTGATATTTACTACTTTGTGGCTACATAGAGAGTACACGATTGCTACATCAGTGTTGGACATAGTCTCATATAGTTTAAAATGTTGTAGAGACTCTATTCTTCCATTTCGTGTTTGCCATCAACTTATTAAAACTCATCGTTAGTTTTATTGTCAGGAGACCTCTAGTGGTTATAGTAATAAAGACAGGAGCAGTTGCTTGTTTATCATTGTTACCATGACAACAAAAGTCCAGTACACCTGCTGTAGGGGTAGGGGCTGATATGGTTGTTAAGGTTGGAGGACTTATTGCAGAATAAAGTTACAAAGCTTTTTTCCTGATGCTTCACTTCTCCCACAGCCGTCCTCCTTTGCTTGGTTGGCAGGTTGGCTGTCGCAGTGTGGAAAACTCACCACTCAGTGTGTCATTATGTCTGAATGGGAAATCTGAGGAGTGCATCTGGGCACGGGGCAAAGTCCACAATGGTTTTATGGTGTGTGTGTGTGTGTGTGTGCAGATAGGGAGTTACATCTGGCTGCCTCAGCAGGGATGAAGGATTGCAGTAGCTCTCAGAGGATTGTGTGGTTTTTGTTTTTTTTTTAAAGTGTTAACGTTTCATTTTTGCATTTTTCTCTTTTGACTGTGTCTGTGTGTGAACTCATTTAAAACCTTTTGTTTATTTGCACATTCATGCACTTTGTGCTTTAGCTGAAAATTAAAGCACTATTTTGCATTTCTTTCTGAGTGCACTACCAAGTATGATGTATGTGCAGTAATGGATTAACCAACAGGCCTACCGTGCACAGACCAAGGGGCCCGAGAGGTCAGGGGGCACCCTGGCCCGAGCCTTTACGTGCGGTGACTGCTAATATTTCTTGTTTGAAAGTTATAGAGCTCAGCAGAGAGACAAAAAACAACCACAAAAACAAAAACAACCAGAAGGAGGTGCGAAATGGTCCTGAATGGAGGCAAATCGACCAGAAAGGCATGCAGAATGGTCAGAAAGCAGTTTTCATTTCACATAATCCGTCCACACTCACACTTCTTTAAAGTGTCAGATATCAGCCTGCAGCTTTAAGCCTTTCTGCCCACCATGTAGTGACACAACACATATCAGAGGTGTTGAATTTACAGAAGTAAAGCCAAGTCGGTAAAAAAAACAAAGAGTTATTGTCCCCAAGAATTGTGATGTCTCCTCACGGAGCACACCTCTGGAAATTAGGGGGAATCTTTTTCTGACCCAGATCCAAATCCTCAGGGGGGCCAGGATTGTCATGGAAAAGGGGGATTTAGGATGGCTTCGCTAGTCAGACAAGACTTCCGTGGAAAATTGACTTGTGGGGCTGGGGAACAGAGCTGAAATCCAAACAAAAATGTCCAACTGCAAGGCCCCGTGCTGTGATGGAGCATTAATTCAGTAAAAAGGAAGTGGTGATGAGAAGGGGAAAAAAAGAGGGGAAATGCAAAACGAAAGTGCCAGAGTGTTATTTTGAGACTTTAGGGAGTCCCTTTGGTGGGGAAAAAAATATGCTCCTCAGAAAATAGCAGGGGCTGCCTTTACTGTAGGTTTCATGGGAAAATGGAGCCATGCTCCCACTGTGAAATGTTTTCACATTGGCTGTTTTTTTCTGACTTCTGTTTGTCCCAAAGCTTCACTGCACAGACAAAACACCACAACACTCTTTATAACATTCATTCATTGCCAGGAATGACTAGTAAACTACCAATATGGTTTTTATTGATCTGACGAAACACTTTACAACTACACTTTGGCACTTACTTTTCCATCAGTCCACAAAATGTATCGATTTTTGTAATGTAGTTTTTGTGGTGGTGTCTCAGAGAGCTACGTGAGAATTATGAGTTTTTCTTGTTACATAAAGTCATCTCTTGGGTGCAGCTTTAGAGGCAGTACATACATCTATCTGGTTTCACAATAACATAACTTGAACTCGGTTTTGATAACATTTTACATTTGCTGCTGTGAGGTGCAGGAGTGGCTTTCTCTGGAACATGGAAACTGACTACAACAGTCCAGCAGTAGTTTGTTTATGATAAACAGTGAGGAGTAAACATGACCAGGAAATATTCCAATGGGAACTCCAACTATATGAATGTGACACTGAGGGCAACGCAGTAGTTTTGAACCGGCCTCTGGGAAGTGTAGTGAAAAAATATTAATCCATTCATTATTTCTGAAAAGGTTGGAAGGACTCAGACTAAAGACTCTCTGGAAGCTTCTCAGAGAGAGCTCTCATTGAGGAGCTCCTGGGAGAGTTTTATTGCCTCCACTGGGGGTTTTGATGGGATTAAGTTAAAGTAGCTCTTGACATTAGAGAAAAGACGACACCTGTGTAGTACGAAGGTGTGCAGCATCATTATGACAGGACTCTGGAGTACATCCCAACCTTGACTGCCTCCTGGGAAAGAGGAATAAGAGGATTTCTAGTGCTATTAGCATTCTGTATGATCCTCTTGGTTCCATGGTTTTTATTTACTGTATGGAATTTTCATTTTATGTTTTTGTTCTCTTATCTTCAGCCATTATTTAAATTATATTATATAGTCTTAATCATCAGCTTACAGCTTTGGGAATGAGCAGGAACCTGGATAAAGCAATACTGAAACAACTACTGTATATATGTTTACTTCAGCTCTGAAAACTCGACCTGTGCTGCAGTCTCTCTGCAGTACAGTGCTGCACTGTCCTGTTCTCAATAAAACTATTTCTGCTTGACAGTCACTGCCCCAGCAGTTGTCCCGAAGGACTACAAAGACTTGTGCTTTGTTAGCACTTTAGCTAACAACCTCTTTTTTTTTTTTACATCCACTGTACTTTTACCGATGACATGTAGAATCAAACGTGTGTTTTCTAACATTACTGGTGTATTAACGCTCGTCTGTGCATATTTTCATGTAGACATACACATAGCTGTTATGAAAAACTATGTGAGAGTGAAAACTGTTTCGTCAACACTGTCCTTTGTTAAGGACAAGCTGACACAAAGCCTGCAGCTCCCCTACTGCCTTTCTGTGCTGGCACGTTTCTATCTGCATATGTTCCTCTGCACCCTGACTCATTTCTGCAGGACCAGCGTCACTGCCACTGCCTCCAGAAAAACTTAATCTAATAATTGATGGATTGAGGACTGATAATATAGACTGAAGCAAACAAAAGATAATAGACGACAGCAGTCACAGTGTAGATGTGGGGGGGCCCGATCATTTATTGGTGAAATATCATCTGCACCAGATTTTACCTTCCAGCTCTTCTTGCAGTGAAGTTTTGCTCAGTAACAGACAGCATAAAGGGCCGCAGTGACTCAGCTGTTTCTACCTGCAGATGAACTCTGCCTGGTAACAGAAGCTGCAGGACGCAGTGGAGGCAGACGAAGATGATTCATGGAGTCTATGTGTCGGATTGTTTACTGAGCTGAGGTAGAAAATAAATCTTAATGCAGAACCCGGATACTGAGCTCTTACTGTGTTGATGGTTCAGTAACGTTAATGAGGTGAGATGATGAAAACAGTGAAGGTTCCCCAAGGAAAAGTCATTATGGTTGTTAATTAGCTTTGAGGTTTTATAAATAATCACAACACAGGAGCTTTGATAAACAAACAAAGCTGCGTAGTTTGAGTGATGTTTAGTAGAGCTAAAAAATTAGCTGATTCATTGATTAGTTGATTGACAGAAAAATAATCTGCCACCATTTTGAAAATTGTGTAATCATCTTTCTAGTCATTTTTCAAGCAGCGATGCCAAATATTTGCTTGTTAAAGCTTCTCAAATGTGATGCTTGATGCTTTTATTTGTCAGATATGATATTAAATTGAAATATCTGTAGGCGTTGGGCTGTTGGTTGAATAAACAAGGAATCTTAATACATCACCTTGGGCTATGGAACATTTATAACAGGCATTTTTCATAATGTTTTGACATTTAATAGCCAGTTATTAATGGAAAAAATAACTGGCTGAGTAATTGATAATGAAAACAATCGGTAGCTGCAGACCTAATGTTTTGTTTCATGTATCAAATATGGCGCTGCTTGTGACAGATGCAATTATATAAAATTAATGTGGTTTAAATTATGTAAAAACGTGCAAGAACTAAGATTAGCATCTTAAAACTTTTATGTTACTGACATTCTACAACACTGTGAGGACAATGTTTATACCTTTGGAGGAAAAAAGTAAACATATATTTGGTTATAAGAGAAATGTATTAAGTGTTATTATTAAACATTTAAAATGTTATTGGACAGAGTTTGCCCATCTCATTTTAACTGTGTCCGGGTGCTAGTCAAATAGCTGTTTGTGCAGCCCAACGCTGCAGTACAGTGTGAATATAGTGATCTATATTAATCTATAGAGATCATTGCTATGGTGATGTGTGGCTCAGACATCCATGTGGGATTCAACCTCTGTCATTTACTGACTTTTTCACTGTAACTCAAGCAATTAGCAGACATAACAAGTCGCAAAGGAAGTACTACTCACTTTACTTAAGTAAATTTCCACTAGGTTAATGCAAAAATATTCCATTACACATAAAAGTACTGCATTCAGAATCCTACTTAAGTAACAGCACAGATGCATTATTAGCAAAAAGTACTAAAATGATCAAAATAAAAGTCACTCTGTGGATAAAATACTAATCTATTATTACATACTATTATTAGATACTAACGCAACAGTGTAAGCAGCATTTTACTGTTGTAGCTGTTCGAGGTGGAGGTAAATTAAATTACTTTAGATACAGTTAGTTTAGTCCAGTGCTTTACACTGTGGGGATCTGGACCTGACCTAAAGCTTGAGACAAACCAGCCAAGACTCACTGAAACCTACAAGACTGTTTCTACCAATTTATGCTGTTTTTTTTTTGTTTTTTTTTTTTAAAGTCTATGACAGGATCCCTTAAATTCAGATGTTGTAACTGTAATAGTTGCTGATGGAGACATTTTACAGTTTAAAATAAACTTGTTAGTGCTGTCGTTTGTGAACTACCTCAGACACAAATCTGACATTTCTGTACTGTAATTTCTTTTTTCCTTATTTGCTGACAGAAACCAATGTCTGTCCGATGTTAAGGCTGTGTTGTGTTTCCCTGTCAGGTTGTCTGGAGATGTTTGTCTCAACAGTTAGATGATGACACTGACAGAAGTGTAGACGAAGTCTGACTCAGCTGATCTGTCTGAGACCGTTTGGACAGACTGTTTGTGCAGAGGTTACAGCCTAAATGAGATTTCATGGTGTATCTGTGATGTGAGGTTACACTTCACCTCATGTGATAAAAGAGGAGATGCTGTCTCACTTGAATCTCTGCCTTGTACTTTAGAAAACAAAGCATCCCAAGGCTCAGATGAGGAGGTTGGTAAATCAGATTATTTGAGAGGAGGTGGAAGGGTTTAATAGATGATGGATAATAGGCAAATCTTATTTGTGCCACCAGAATCTTTGAACATATTGAATAGTACAGGAAATGGGCAGGTTCATATTACATAAGGGGCGGATGGGGGCCGGGTGGTGGTTGGGAGAGGGGGTCTGGATAAAGTTTAAAAACAAAAAGAAATAAGCAACCATGTGGTGTCACAGGGTCATCGCTTCTCCCACGATAGGAAATAGTCAAAGAAGAAGCGTGACCCCACGGTGCAGCTGCAATGAGAGAGGAAGTAGAGGAAGGGAGAGACGCAGCACAGAGAGAGAGAGAGAGAGAGAGAGAGAGTGTCACTGATGGTTATGACAGCAAGGCTGTGAGGCTGGTTGAGCTGTTCAACATCAGAGCTGCTGACATGAGTCTGTCTTCTCACTGTCAAAACAAGACCCTCGCTCCCACGGGTGACATGTCAGCAAAGACCCGACGCAACGGGATGCTACTGCAGCGCAGAAAGTAAGTGAGTTTGATGTTAGTGGAGTGAAACTTTACTTCAAATTAACCAGGTCCGCTCACTCGCTTGTTCTTCCTCAGCAGATGTGGTTTGTTGTGTTATTATGAACCTCTAGATGTACAAACTTTCCAAACTATTCTGAGCACTTATAGGACTTCCTGTCCGTCTTATCCACAATCAATTGTGTAAACATTTGGTCTATAAAACATATGACGGCATGAAACATCTCATTTTGTCCAACTAGCAAATACACAACCTCCAAATCTGATCTATTTACCATAATGTTCATGACCCTTGTACGTGTTACTGCTCGACTTACTTTAATGTGTAAGTATGAACAAATTTGAAGTGAAAATGTAAGTGTTTTCTTGTTTCCTGATAGGTGCAAGTTACAACTAACAATTATTTTCATCAGTGGTGACATTTTCTTGATCAGTCAATTCATTATTTGGCCTATAAAATCCAGCTTTTGTCTAACAGAGATATTCAGTTTATAGAGACATAAAGAAAAGCAGAAATACCCCACAGCTGAGAAACTAAACTTTTATTGTTTCAGCCCTAAACCAAACTGTAAACCATGAACACTGGTGATCGGCTCTGTAAGTAGATGATCAGTCAGGTGGCTCAGATGACTGTCAGACCAGCTGCGTTTCACTTCCCATCATGACAAGACTGAAATTTAACGAGCAATAACTTCATCATTCAGTGTTTAAAATGCATTAATTACACTCATTGTCACACCTACAGTATCTTGTCAGAGGGATGTAGTTATTGAAATGTGGTTTAGATAATTTGCTCATTTCTCTTTACGCTGCCTTGCACTTCCCTAAACGTACAGCAAACCTTAGTCCATTGTGTCAGTCACAAAGCATTTGTAAACAATGTAGTAACCGTGGGTCCTTACCAGAAAGTGTTATCAACATATTTATTGATAAGAAATTTAGCACCCTCCATTACTGGGAGGGTGGAACTGCATTAACATAGGTAATCAGGTTCTTTTTTGAGGATTAAGTGAGATTTTCCATCAGATTGGCTCCCTTATAGTTGTCCTACTGTACCCACCTACTATACAGGAAGCTCTAATGATAATGCATGAATGAATGAAACTTAATTGAACAATGTTAACCCATAAGATCCCTATTTATTTTGATTTACCAACTCTAAATGTATAGTTCCACTTACTTTTAACAACTAAAATTGAAAAAAGGCTTTCAGATATGTATTATGTATGATCCATTTAGTCTGATTTACATCCCCCATAGTATATAATTTTCCTAAAAGGAAAATGGCTCTGGGCTCTTATGGGTTAAGGTAGACTATTTTAGATTTAAGATAGTAAAGTTAATGAGATAATTCTGGCCTGCTGTGTCACCATCAGTCCATCATTACATATTCTCATATGTGTGATATTAAATCTCCTCAGCAATGTTAAAGAATCTCTTTCGCCAGTGTTAATTATTTCCTTTTTTAAGCTGCTAGATATCGAAGCGAAGCCTGTGATTTTAAAAATAATTCATATTCTCTGTTCACACTCATCCAGTGACACTTCCCTCTTGTGTCTGCACTGTGTACTCCTGCTCCTCCTCACTGTTAACGCCCCAGGGGTTCATACCTGCTGATATCATTTGCAGAGGGAGAGAAAAGAGTCGTTCTGAGTGTTGGTGCATTTTGATTAATCGCCTGTTCCTGAGCTCTAACCTTTGGCTCACACCACAATTCTGTAATCTCACATTGAAAATTCAATTTTGTCGCTTTTGGAGTCCAGACTTAAACCCTGAATGTGATTAAAGAAAGGAAGATTAACACCCCCGTTCTCTCTCTATTTAATGAGTCCTCCCACTGTCAAATTTGACCTTGATCATTTTACAAAAAAATCAGTCTTTGCCTTCATTCACCTTTGACACTTTAAAATATACACTGTACCAAAAACAGGCTGCAACTCTTTCAGTTTTGCTGCACTGAAACTGTCACTGTTCAGTCAAGCTGCAGTTACTTTATTTGCATGAGACTAGTAGGTTTAAATTAAATAACTTAAAACAGATTGAACTTTGAATGATTGTTGACTGTTGCATGGTCAGCTCAGTCACACTCTGGTGCTTGGTGTGGTTTCTTTGTCGTTGCGACACCAAAGAACGCAATGACTTGACATTAATCTGGATTTTTTTTGGTTCCTCGAAACTGGCTCAAAATGAATGGAGCCGTTGGCAGAGGAACAAACCCTTCAACTCAAACCAGCAGAAGTGAAGCTCATTGACAGTTAACCCCATCATGACTGAGACATTTTAGGGTGAATCCCATACGTGACCTCATTTTTAGGTGCATTTACTGATAAGCACATGCTGGTTATTGTAAAATCACCAACATAATAACTCATCATGAAGAGTTCAAACAAAATGAAATAAATAACATTTTAATAAATGCAACTATTCAGAAATGTTTAGACTGCTAGAGTAGGGATGTATTTTCATGTGATATCTTAAGTTTGACAGTGATCAAATGAGGAAACAACGTGAAGCATAATGTAGGACAAATTACACCTTAACAATGTAGGAGGAAGCATAAAATAAGACTTATGTCTATTGATCTGTTCCCAAGACAGCTCATGTATGTGCACTCATGTGATCAGCACTCAGCCAATCAAACCCTGACCATGGTGACAAGACTATGCTCATTATGCCTTTATTTCAAAATAAGAGCGCGCAGTTATTCAAGATAACTTCATCCAGGAAATCAATCTTCAAACTTCAAATAACCAAATTAGCTAGATGAGAAACAATGTAAAAACTTGGTAACCACATACTAGACTGAGGAGGTGAAGCCACATTTTAAGAACAATGTTAATGTATTTTTCTTCGGTCCAGATCGAATAAACAGCACTACAGGTGTCAACAGACACTAGTTTCACTTCATGTATTAGGGTCCCCCCGATTGTGTTTAATCCTAGAGTTGGAAAAACAGACAGCAAGAGACCTGATAATGAGATGGGGGCTCTGCTGTCTTTCCTGAATCCCACTAAACAACACTCATCCTGGTTCCCAGAGCTCGCTGAAACCTTTTATCATTTCCCCACAGTGGAACAAGCACGAAGGCCCCAGACCGACTGTGCTGACGGTCAGCCAGCCCGGGGCGGCTTAACTGTCACAAAGGAAACTGCTGCCGTGCACGTCATGTACTCACAGTCTGCCAGGGCTCCTGTTTACTCACTGAATAGACCACCGAGCCTCAAATAAAGAGACTGTCTCCCACAGTCTGAAACATTTGTTTGGCAAAGCCAAAGCTATGGAGGACACAATTATTTCCACTGTTTAAAATGCACAACTTGCTCTTTCTCTGCTACATTTTGTATTTTTTAAGAGTAGCAAAAACAGAGCATTTGAGAGGTTAATGCTGGTGTCTGTCAAGGTCAGGCGAACACTAAAGTAGAAGGCCTGTCGAGGTTAGGATACACTGCTCTCACCAGATGTTTGCAAAGAGTGCTGCACATCCGTAAGAACAAAACTCACCTCATTAAAAAGAATGTAGCTGTGAATAATCCAAGGTGGAACCGATACCTCAGATTTATAATCAACCTACACAGGTTTAACGTTAACTCAATACTTCTGTCATCAATTCCTTTTTTAATATCTGCATTGGATGGATAGTTTATATCCTATGTTAAATTCTGCTTTGTCAATAAAGTAAAAAGAAAAGGTCAGGGGAACAGACTGAAGCCTGACTGGCTGAGGGATTTCCTGGCATCGCCCACCACATCACCCACTACAGAGCGAGGGGGGTTAGCAGGAGGCGATGAGGTAATGCCTCTTTTTTTATGTGAGAGGGTGACATCATGGCTGTGGCATTCTCCGTTGCCATGGAGAGGGAGGAGGGAGAGGGGGCTGATAAAACAGGGGGCACAGAAAGGGAAATGTGGGAATCAGACAAATGTGTCTGTGCTGGGTCTGTTAATGTGCGAAAGCAAAACAAATTATACCCGTTCATTTTTTTAATCACTTTTATTTCTAAAAATCTTAAAATATTTTACAAAAGAAAGGGGGTGGAGAGGAGGCAAACAACAATAAAGTGTGGGAACCACTTTATTTCCTCTGTTTACTCTATGACCTTGACTTTATCCAAAATTATTGTGTCCTTGTTTGGAGAGAGGGTGATCTATTTCTGCCATTTTATGAGTGCCCCTCTAATTCCTCAGGGAAAAATGGTTCATCACATTTTGGTCTTCAAGATCAAATTCCTTTTTCAATTTCTTAATTTTTCTACCTTGAATTAATATGCAAAAGGCAGTTATACCTTTGTTCTTCCACAGCCAAATTATTCTAATAGGTACTGTCTTATAAATTTGCCTGTGTGGACGTTTGGGAATCCTGGTTTCCTGAAAAATGTCCGAAGTGGAAATCTTGGCTCTGGATAAGGAATCCTGGTCTATTTATGTCTCCTCTGAGGGGGAAGAGAGAGGGGTCTCCCCCAGACAGTCTGCCATTTCCTCAGCTTGACTTTCACCCGTCTATGTCCGCGTGTGTGTGCCTGTTAATGTGTGTGTGTTCATCTGTCCAACCCACAACCCCCCTTACCTCTTTCCCAGAGGTTGTATTTTCTCTTTGTCTGCAAGGATTTCGGCTTAGCCTGCAAGTACAGTAACAGCAGCTGAGCGCTCTGACGATTTCATGCAGCAGACACATTTGTTTTTGTCACTGTCAGACTCCATTCTTCTGACATTTATTGTCTGATTTTTACTGGAAGGCTTGACCGAGCAGTGTATTGGCTTATTGATCATGAGTACTCAAAGCGTTTCTGCTGTCTTTGCAGGCAGAGGGGAGATGGATGTCCTTCTGAGCTTGACGCAGATGATGAAAGATTTAATAATTAATGAGGAGATACACACACGTATGTGTGTGTATGTCTGTGTGTGTGTGTGGATGCTTGAGAGGTGTGGTTCCTCGTAAATCTTTCAGCTTTGCATCTGTCAGTTAGTAATGATCCTGCTCCACACCTCTACCAAGGCACACACACCATTTCCCTTTGACTCCTCTGCTTCCTGTAGCAGTGTCAGCCTGCGCGTCATTTAATGACCTGTGGCTACATGTACACACACACACCCACACATGCATCATGAAATGCTGACAAGAACTGGGTGGTCAGCAAGGCTTGTGTGGGAGTCAGATTAAATTCCAGTGTTATTTTACTGCGAGGCGTTCGAGGGCTCATCTTAAAAGGACACACACTGAGATCAGAGAGTGAATGAAATACAAGAGCTACATGTTTGGGTGTAGTTCTTATATTGCTTTGCTCAAATTAGATCATCAATTGGTCAATTAATGGATTAGATGATCGATAGAAATATAAATGGCAACTTCGATTTCAATTCAATTAATGGTTTCAATCATTTTTCAAGCAAAATAATGAAAAGGTGCCACAATTCTTTAGTTTCAGCTTTGAAGATTTGCTTTGTTTCTTTGTCACATTTCATTATAAATTGAACATTTTTAGGTACTTTGATTCTTGGTGAACAAAACAGGACATTGAAAGACATCACATCAGGCTCTAGGCAGTTGCGATATAAATTTTTTCAATATTTTCTGACATTTTATGGATTGACAATTAATTTATCCAAAAAAAAATTCTCCAGATTAACTGATAATCAGAATAATACCTAGCTGCGGCTGAAGCTCAGATGTATACTATATACACGTGGCAGAAAATAAAGACACTGCATCATCTTGGTGCAGTTTTAGTTGAGCAGCTGCTGCATGGATTCATATTTAAGACACAGCTGACATGTTAAACCACAAAGCTCTGCATGTCAGTTCAGCTTCAGCAACAGACAGCTGATATGATGGAAACATTTACCCTTAGTAAATAATTAATTGTCTATCTATATGTCTGCCATTTCCCTGTATGTGTATAGGTGCGTGTGTATGAGCTTAACCCAGTTTATTTTCACAGACAGAAAACTGGCCTCCACCTAATGATTATTTTTATTGTTGATTAATCTGCTGATTCATATTCATGGATTAACTGGTCCTGAAAACAGAGAATAGTGAAAAAATACCCAAATCACATTTCCCACAGACATCTTCAAATGATTTGTTTTGTCCCAGTGATAGCCCAAAACCCAAAGATATTTAATTCATTACCATATATGACAAAGAAAAGCACATTTTAAAAGCTGGAACCAGAAAATATTTGACATTTTCTGCTTTAAAAATGACTGAAACTATGAATTGATACATTTTTTGTTCATCATCTAATTGTTTTATCTGCAGTTTAAACCCACATAAACAAAGTACTGTAAAAAAAAAAAAAATAGTGTAACGTCTTTTTATGTATCTTTTATATTCTGAATGATTACCTACTGTATGTTTATGCAGATGACCCAGTACTCTCATTTGTTAAGGCACCTGTATGTCATCGCGTCTTGCTCAATATATTTCCATTTTCATCTTCTTCAGCACTTCAGTCCCTCGGGAGGTTTGACTCCATTCATCTATTCAGACCTGATGTTTTTTCATTCAACTTCAGCCCATTCATATCAGCTGGGACAAATTAATCTTGTTAGGTATTGACCTGGGCCGGGCCGTCAGCATGATAAATAGGATGCAGGGTCTTTCAAAAGCACATTACATCATGAAACTGTCCAATGAGATCATCTCAGTGGGAATAATGAATATGAATAATAGCAGACTGATAACGAGCAGCACATGGATAACTCATCGAGCATACCACACAAACATTTTTTATTTATATGTCCACAAAATTTAAACATGTAATAATAACTTCTTTTTTTTTTTTTAAAGATTTCATTTAACATAGTGAGATTCAAAACAACCTTTTTTTGCCCTGTGACTTCTAAAATACCAAGAGTGATTTCCATTTGAATATTTTGGTAAAACTGCCTAATATTTTACAATGGAGAAATGTCAGGGAAAAAATGTTGAAATATTTATAGGCATGCCTGTGGACTGCAGTGTCAGTCGGTCCACCACGTTGATCCAGACTAAAATATCTCAACTACTATTGAATGTAATGTCATAAAATCTTTTGCAGATATTCATGGTCCCCAGAGGATGAATTGTAACAGCTCAGGTAATCCTCTGACCTTCCATTTAGTGCCGTCCGTCCAGTTAAAAGTCTAATTTTGTTTTCTCAAAGCCCCTCAGATTTGTCTTTTTGAACTGGTCGCCCGTTTGGGAAACACTGACCCAAAGATTTTCTCTATGAAAAGTAGCCATCACAAATTATAGACACTGAGTGACTAAATGTGACAGCACTCAGCCGGAGTCAGATGTTAGGTGAGAGGCCAGGGAAAAGGCTGCCTCCTTTTGACCTGGAAAAGGAATTTATGACTCTCTTAGACACTTTTACTAATTCCATCAGGGATTTGAGCTGGAGGAGGAGGAGGAGGAGGAGGAGGAGCGGGGCAGTTACAGATTTACTAACGTTCCCCCTTCGTTTTCATCTTCTCTGTCATTGGTTGTTTCCTGACCCTCAGGGAATCCAGCTGGGTTTCATGTCTGAAATCTGCTCTGCTCCCTCTCACTTGTTTGCAGGAGATACTTATGTCTGAGCAGCCTTTTGTTTGTCTTTGACTTTTTTCTTGTCGGTCATTATATCTTCAATCAATCAAACCACCCATGTTATTTAGTCTTTATTATCTTTTTGTCTGCCCTTTCTGATATTGCTTTCTCCCTACACTCTATTGCAGATTTTCTCAAAGCTCATTTCTCACTCTGTTGACCTTGAATATAATTATTGATTGCTAAGCAAATACACATGCAATATTTTGTTTTTGTCTACTTTTTATTTTTTCAGTTTTGCACACTAAGTTGGCAGAGCTTAACAGAGTGTGAGAAACTGATTTTCGGAGCATCATAGCAGAGTGGGCAAAGACTCTCATTGGGTCTTTCACACTGATAATCCTCTTACATGTCTGTGCCGACTCACACATGAACACAGTCACACAAAAAATGCCCAAATGTGAGCACACAAGCACACATTGACACACTTTTACTGCAATCTTGGAATACACGTTAATTTTTATTGTGGTATTCTTTCCATCCATGGGAGTTGTAACTGAGCGCTGCTGTCTGTTTCCTCTACCTCTGAGATAAGATTTTTGTCCTGGAGGTGTCTCCATCTGGGAGTCACTAATGTATTCACTCATATCTTTAATACTCTGCTGCCACTCCCAGCTCTGCTCAGTGCATTAAGATCACTCTTCCCTGTGTGTGTGTGTGTGTGTGTGCGTGTGTGTGCGTGTGTGTGTGTGTGTGTGCGTGCGTGCGTGCGCGTGAGAGTGAACGCTAGCACATCTACGTGCACCTTCGTGTATCCTCCCCAGGTATGACTTTGCCTCAGCAGGGGTTTGCAGGGTGTGTGTGTGTGTGTGCAGTGAAAGGCAGTTATTGAGCGGCAGAAAGAGCCAAGACAGCTGAGTAGTTCCTGACTCGGTGCTGCGGACGTCTTCGGAAAGCCTTGACCCACTTCCAAGTCCCTCTAAAACAAGCTGCATACTAGCAGCTCGCTAAATCTGCTGAGCTGCAGTAGCTCTGCGCAGACACTGAAGAGAGAAAAAGTCTGTGTGTGTGTGTGTGTCTGTCTAATAAATAAATTGTAGAAGTGGTCCAGTGCCAAGCCCCCCCCCCCCCCCCCCCCCCAAAAAAAAAACAAGCTGCATACTGAAGCAGCCCTGCCACAATCTGCTGAGCTGCAGTGAAGCTCATGCAGACACTGAAGAGAGTGGGTGTGTCTGTGTGTGTGTGTGTCTGTCTAATAAATAAATTGTAAGTGTGTCTGTATGTGCTGCAAGGTTATGTACGTGTACACGTGTGTATGTGTGTATGCACGGGCTCACAGTAGGTGCAAGACCTCGGGCAAAGTCATAGTGAACTGCTGCTTCTGCTGAATATTTTAATGAGTCCTTCACTAGTTACTTTTTCACCAAACATGTTTACCAGCAGAGAGGGAGGAAGGGAGTGGAGACATGTAACTGCAAAGATCCAGTTCAGATTTAAGCCCTTGCAGAGCAGTTCTGCTGCAGAGTGGAACAGTTTTTTATTACTGAGTAATCTGCTGATTATTTTGTCCACTAACTGACAAATTATTGGTTCCATCACTTGTCAAAAAAATAGTCAAAAATGCCCATCACGATTTCCTAAAGTCCAAAGTAACATCTTTAAATATCTTGTCTCATCCACTAGCAGTCCCAAACCCAAGGATATTCAATAGATTTTCCAAAAAAGAGAAAGAAAAGCAGCAATCCTCATAAATAAGAATCATTTCCGCACTGACTGTGTAAAATTAAGTGACACAAGGACAAAGTATGCATTATAGTTAATGTGTTATTGTAATTTAATGTTGAAAGTAATGTTCAGTTTTAACATTCAATGTTTCATGATGATATTCAAACCTGACCTGACTACCTCAATATATTTCAGCTTCTGTAGAGTTCAGACTGAGTTGAAGGCTATATTTCAAATTTGCCTCTCTACTGAATTTATTACAGCCACAAGGCCCTGCCCAGGCATTTGCACAGCAATATGTAATGTGTCAAGGGGAGAGTTAGTTACGGTCGGTACAGTTTACATGCACACTCTGTTTTAAATCATGGCCCATGAGAAGTTTGAACCCAAGCTGTCCTTAACCAGAAAAAAGTATGATTGATAGAGCATGAAATAACCTGTATTATGCAGATAAACATAATATCTTTGCTTTCTTTGGTTTCTTCAGCAAGCCAAAGCCACAGGACAGCGTAATGGTTTGTTTTGTTTTTTTTTCCAATTGGACATCACATCCAGACACCAAAAACCCCACAATGTCACTTAAATGAGCCGCTGAAGCCGTGTACTCTGATATTTTTAGAGCAGACAGGCCTGGGTGGTTTAAAGCTGATGGGAGGGAAGTTCCGCGTGAAGGACTGGAGACACTCACTTGGTCATGGCTGTTAGACACAGAGATTTAGACAGATTACAAACAGGCACGCACAAGCCTGCAGGCGCGTAAGCAGTGCACTTACTCACTAATGTATGAATGTTTATACCATACGCGAGGGGATTAGCACACAGTTTGATTTATGGACACACGCAGAGCTAATGTACTCGCTTACATGAAGATGCAATGTTTACAAACAAGTTATCAGTGGATATGTGCAGATAGAGACTCACTGTCTGGTCAGTTGGAAGATTGGTGAGGAGATCAGTTTTCCACTTGATGTGTTCTACAGAAACTCTTGAGTCATAAGAGATGGTTAACATCCTCTTTCCTGTGAAGTAGCTCTTACTGTTACCTACCAGGAAATAACCTTTATTCACCTGTTTTTATCATTATTTTTGAGCTGCATGTGCAGCAGCCTGTGCCACATTATCTGCATTGTAAGTGAACTCGGAAGGTGTGTGTGTTTGTGTGTGTGTGTGTCATTCATCCTCCACACGCACTCTTTATCACCGTATCGTCACCTTCTGTCTGTCTCCATCTCTTTATCATCCGCCCTTCACTCTGTCAACATCTGATTCTATCAGGCTGACGTCACTCTGGACTTTTACAGCAGTTTGTTATTGGACTCTGGTGACAGACCTGAGCTCACATCTGATAGATGAATGTGTCGTGATGCTGCTCAGTACCAGACTGTTTGTACAACAGGTAGACTGATGTGGTGCGACCTAGAAAAAGACAAACTTAACACCATGATCAGATTAACCTCCTACATTTCCTGTTGGATCCCTTTTGTACCTAAGTATACATACATCCAGAAACCAGCCACTGTTTTAAGGATGAAGCAATTAGATGATTAATCGATTGACAGAAAATTAAGTGGCAATGACTTTGTTGTGTTTTATTTATTTATTTTATTTTTGGTTCCATCTTCTCAAATGTGAATAGTTTTACATGACAGTGAACTCAACATCTTTGTATTTTTGACTACAATTTAAATATGCTCATTTGGGCTTCAGGGAAATACACTGACCAGTTAATTGATTATTAAGCTGTACTGATACCACAACACAGCATTAGATATTAACACACACACTCTCTACAAGTACAAGGCGAGAAGATGGAGGAGGATGGAGGACTCACCTGATATTGTTCTTTAGCAGCGCAAATTTCAAACAAATTTGTTATTAATCAAATGATCCAGACCCAATCCCCCAGACTGTTGACACTCTCAGCAATATCTAATATCTAGTCCTGTAACCTCAGCACTCTGTGAACGAGTCAAATTACAGTCAAAACAAGCATCAATGATAGGCAGTGCTGTGCAAAAGTTTTATGCTAGTGGAAAAACTTGGCAGGTACAGTATTTCTTTCTCCCCATATAATCCCAGTTTGACTCCGTGATGTTGAGGTCAGGACTCTGTGGGGGCCAGACCATCTGTTGCAGGACTACTTGTTCTTCTTGTCACTGAAACCAGTTCATCGTGACTCTGGCTGTATGTTTGGGCTTGTTGTCCTGTTGCAGGATGAATCAGGGACTGATCAGATGCCAACCGTGATGGTACTGTGTGACGGATCAGAGTCTGAGCATTGAAAGTACCTAAAACCTTCACACAGTGCTATAACCTGATTTCTTAGCAAACATTAATTTTAATTTTTGTTTAACTTTAAAATCTTTGACTTAATCCTGTATTTGGATCCCATCAGCTTCCACAAAGTGGTTGCTGTCTTCCTCGGGTCCACATATTGACGTAATGTTTAACCAATAAATATGGCACTCCCTGTGGTTGTCTGAGTAAACACACACACTCTGCTCTGAGAAGCATGTTGTTGTAGTTGACCGCAATGATATTGTTTTGTCTTTGTGTTCTTCCCTTTGGTCATAACTCTTGTGTTTTTTAAGGTTCAGTCATAGTCAAATGTTTTGGTGTGATCTCATTTGTCTGTTCCACCTCAGCTGGGGTGGTGTGTGATATGTCCACAAAGGGACTTATTATCACCATGAAAACTATAATTTGGGGCCCTGTAGGGTGGCATTAGGAGGATTAAAGAAGGGTTTACAGAGTACAGTACAACATAATATTCTCAGGACACAATAACAACTTCATTTGGTGTGCACTTTTTAAAGTTCTAAAGCTCTGAACACACTGGTGATGCTCTCTGCTTTTTCTGCTCGCTCAGACATAGAAATATGTCACAATTAATACTGAAAATAAACATTGATTCATCAGTTATTAATCAGCCATTGTGACAATAAATTAATTGTTTACGTTGTTTTCAAGCAAAATGATAAATATTGTCTGGTCTCAGCTTTTCAAATGTCAGGCTGTGCAGATTATTTTCATTTTGTATCATTGTGTTATTGTAAATTGAATACTTTTGTTTTACTTGTTTAAACCGATCACTTCGGGCTCTGGGACTTTATGATAGGTGTTCACTATTTTTGACATTAAGAGAGTAAATGATAAATGGACTAATCAGAATACAATACAATAGATGTAAGACATGTGTCATGCATAATTTGCACAGTTCTCTCTTATTTCTGCAGATTTCTATGTGTCACTCATGTTCAGTGCCGATTTAAATTTGAACTGACTATATTTTATCTTTAAATGTCCAACCGCTCATGTGCCTCTTTTCTCTTCTTCTGTCAGATGTTGTGAGTGCAGCGCCTCGCTGTCCCACTGGTATTATGAAAAAGATGGCCGGCTCTTCTGCAAGAAGCACTACTGGGCCAAATTCGGGGAGCTGTGCCACGGCTGCAATGATCCGATCACCACCGGCCTCATCATGGTAAGAGGATCTATCCTCTGACTCTCATTTCTCATCACCTCCCTGGTTCTTTGTTTGCTGATAAACCTCGAGTTACAGCTGAGGACTGTGACACTCGCAGCACACACAAACATGCAAGAGGATAAACACATGCACACACGCACACCTGCGTCCATACATTGACAGCCTCATTGATTGCCGTGTGCCAACATATGTACACACGCACGTAGGATCTGTGCCAGACCTGTAACTGACCCTGATGCCTTTGGCTGCTTTATTAGATTGCTTTACAGACCACCAGTGAAAGTCGGAGCTGTTGTTGTGACATAGGAGAGCAGAGAGGTTCATGTGCTGAATAGATGTTTGTCACAGCACCGGAAAGCAGATAAACAATAGACTCGGCCTCTGCTGATAAGTGCTACTGCATTATAGAGAAGACAAGATGCCAGCATCAAAGGAGAGTTGTGTCTGTTTGTTGATTAGTGATGGAATCACACACATTCAAAGCTTGAAAAGGCTGATTAATACTGTATGTCGGTGTAATAAGATACATTGTCTTTGTATTTTTGAAGGCCGTATTTTCCTAATGTGCAAAGCCAGCAGTAGCACAAATGCAGGCGCAATGTGATTTTCATTGGGCAGTGGTCTATTTTTGTGCCTGTTTGGTAATTTCCTTGCTCCAGATGAACTCACCTCTGCTGGGGTGGTTGGAGAGGTGCAGCTGAAGCTCTGTTTGTGCTGATGAGGCTGATTTTGGTGCTCTTTTCAGCACAAAAAGAGACTTACACACAGACCTCTCTGAAGTCACACACAAAACACCTGTAATGTCTGTAGCGTTTTATGTATAGTTTTACTATAGACTGAAATACAACAAACAATGAAATACAACTTTAATGCAGTCACACCTTGTTTTTTTTTAATGGCTGGAAAGATTATTTGCTCAATCAATTAGTTGATCAACAGAAAGTGAATCTACATCTGCAACTATTTTGATTGTTTACATCAATTTTTGAGCTTGAGTTCCAGCCTCTCAGTTGAAAGGATTTTTGTCTTGTCTTTGTCTTACATGGTATAAACAGAATATCTTTATGTTCTGGAGTATTAGTCAGACAAAGGAAGACATTTGAAAATGACAACTCAGGCTTTTATGAGTTATGATGGGGGATTTTTCTGCACAGGACATTTTAAAGATGAAACAATGAATCCAGCAATTGAGGAAATAATTGATTGATAATGAAATAACATTTAGTTGCACATGTTTAATGTATTTTGATGTACAGAGATGTTTTGCCAGTTAAGTTTGTCTGAAAAGTGACAGAGCAGTTGGACTCTGCTTCATGCATAATATACAGTCTCACTACCTGTAAGTAAGAAACAGGTGGGTGTATTTAGAAACATGGTCATTGTGTGGAGCTGATCCATGTTCAACAACAGCAGGATGTATAAAGTGCATATTCTTCCCTGCTCATTCATCACTGGGAAACTTTGCAGAGTTGGTTTTGGTAATCCGAGTGGTGTTCACACCACCCAGTGAGGTAAAATTAGAATTATCAGCTGTGGCAACAGACGATATGAAAACTATGTCAGCTGTGTGTGGAAACATGCGAGGCTCATACTCTGGGAAAACTACCGCCTGAGCACTTTGCATGAAGTTCATATGACAGGGAAATTATTCACAGAAAACGCTGGTGACTCATTTGCATTTTGGAGGGCGTCATTAGCCTCTGACAGTAAGTTTAAGTGCTATTTGAAGTGGGATTTTACATAAATTATCTCAAGTTGTAATTCAGTCTTATGCAATTAGTATTGTGTATTTAACTTCAAATTTTAGATGTAATAGTGTGTTGTTGTTTAAATTTCTTTGTAAATTATTCAATGATTAAAAGAAGTTGAGCTCACCCAAAATCAATCAATAAAACCCTGACTGTTTGTGGTCCCTTTATAGGAGAAGCATTCGTTACACATATAAACTGCCTTCTCTGACACGTGCGCCTCCAGGTCGGATTCTGCAGCTGTCATGTGTCATGGTCACGATGAGCAGAAATTATTCATGGCCTGGCCTTTCTCTGCATCTCTGAGTGTGTGTGTGTGTGTGTGTGTGTGTGTGTGTGTGTGTGTGTGCGTATTTTATCGTTTACATGGCCTCCAGACAGCTTGCCCTTTGCAGTGCAATCTCAGTAATGAAACATGTAGGAGAGTCTAAAGTGAATTAGGTGAAGAGATTGCTGCACCACCTTTACTTTTCTTTCTCCTTCTCTGGTTTATTGCTCCGTTTGCAGTGCAAAGACACTGATTGACTGTCTCTTCAGTTACACTTGAGAAAAATCTTAGATAGGTCAGCCAGCCAGGCTTTATTGCCAAGATGGTCGGACCAATTGTATTACCGACCAAGGTCAGCTCCCTACGTCTGCGCCACGCCCAGAGAGAAGGAGAAGCGGCACAATCCTATTTTTAAAATTCACTGGTGCCACTGCACCTGAAAAAGCTGCTGTCACAGTCAGTGAAAACACTTTGAGCTTCATGATGCAGTGATGAGTCAGAGACTGCAGACACAGAGACGTAGAGCTGATGGTCAGCCAGAAAAAAACATTCAGTGAGTAAAGAATGAGCTGTGTTTGCATTTCATGGGATGTCCACCGCAAAGGCTGAACCCTGCCTTGCTCTATTTAAAAAAAAAAAAGATTTGGAAATAGACATGGGCCAGTTACCTGTTTCAAGGTATACCATGGTTTGAAAAAGTCAAGGTTGAAACATTTAAGTTTCAACATTTTTAGGATTTTCTCATTGACCACTGTACTCACTTAATCTGACCTGTCTCCCCACAGTGTGTACAGTATTTATATACAGGTGAGAAAAAAAGTTGGTGTAGTCATCACTTTCATCCATCTTTTTTTGTGTATCTTTGAGTTTTTTATCATTATTACACTGATCATATCAAATAAAGTAACAGACAGTGAATTTCGTCAGGACAGTAACAGTAAGTTCTTTAATTTAATAAAACAATCATTTGTTTGTTGTTTGGTCAGGAGCTTTCAATTGTATTACTCTCTTACTTATGACTCTCTTCAGGAAGATTAAGTTTCCTCTGTTGGTATGGAACTACAAATGTTCAAACTTTCCATTATTCTTAGCACTCGAGGGACTTCTGCATGTTTGTTCAGTTGTTTTATGGTTGAAAACTCCAGACCAAGCATATAAGTTGACCCTGAGCTGAGATTTTTTTTTTTGTTTGCTGTTCTGAGGTCAAGAATGAACCGTTGAGCTCAAAATAACTTACTTGTTGGTGAACATAGACAATGTTCTCTGTTTCGTAGAGTTGGTTGTATTTACTTCACATTGTTTTGTCAGTAACTGCAGCTGCCCTGTGGATGGGGCCATTGTCCTAACTGATTACAATCTCTTACACTATAATATTATATTGAAGAGGCTGTCTGTGTGTGCCGGTGTGTGTATGCTTAGTTGCAAACAGGTGTGTGTCTACAACTTCATCTGCAGGCTCTGCTCCCATCAGCACTTTCAGCCTTGAGTAAACTGATAATAACTCAGCCAGAGGATGTTACTCAGTTATTTACTACCTTTACTCTGATTTGTGTGCACAATGCAGAGTTAACTTCTGTAATTGAATTTTCTCTTCTCCCGTCGCTCCCTCATTCTGTCCATCCATCACTCCTCCTACTGACAGATGGATGTGCAGTAATCCCAGCCGTCTACACATTCAGCTTAGAGTCAGTCAGCTTTTCTGCAAACAGCTTGTGGCTGAGAGCCAGCTGATGGGAGCGGGGCCAGGTATCGACCAGAGCCTGTTAGATGTCCAGAGTTTGGGAGAAGCTTCTGGTTTCACTGTTTCTCACTCTCACCGTGTTATCTTTGCCACACTGTTCTGTCGTCAGCCTGCTTTCCTCACTCCTGTGTGTCTTTAGAGTGGACATCAGTTCAGCGTTGAACGGTGAGACATTAGGGATTAATATCCATGGCTCTGAGTCAAACCTTCTTAATGATTGAGTGATGATGTAGGTGAGTTTATGTTGATGAGATGATAATAAAAAGATGCAGTGTGATCCCTGTGGAGACTCAGTCAAGGTCATATTGGGTCTATATTTATTTGAGATGAAGCTATGATTAGATTGGAAGAGGAGTGGAGGAGTAAAAAAAAAAAAAAAGTTGTAGTTTAATGAAATAATTCAGGAGTAACCACTAGTTTGGGATTAATTGTTAGCATGAGAAGTCAAGGCTGGGTTATGATAGAAAAAGAAGTTCATGTGATATATTGTGTGATCACGTTGGAAAGCAAAAGAGTATATAGCTGTTTTGAATGACCACACAGTGGCCATCACAGAAAGGCATGATGTGATGATGTGATAATCATTTATAAATGAAGATAACTGCACATTCAGAGTGTCACACCTGTTCACATGAAAAGTGATGGAAGTAGTTATGTAAAGAAAGAAAAAATAAAAGCTTTAGAAAGCAGCTCATACCCTCCTTACTTTCTCACCTCAACACACCTGGATAATTGCTGTGTAAAGTGAGTGTGAATGTCAGATTGTGAGTTTCAGAAAATTGCATAACTGGTTGGAAACCCCCAACTCTGGCATTGGAAAGGTGTTGTGGAGAGAGATGTTCCTGACTGGCATGTCTTATGAAGAGTTCTGGCAGCTTAAGGCCTTCCTAGTACAGATGCATTGGTTTAGTCCTGCCAATGAAACTCATTGGCAAGACTGAGTATCAGCCATGGTGTGACCAATCCACTTCTTCACTGTCATCATACAACAATCTCTGCTATCAGTTTCATTTATTCAATCATGGTTGGCCACTGACTCAGTTTTTACTGCCACAACAATCCCTGTTCTCATGTTACTTTATATAAAAATGATTATGAGTTCCACACAATGTGTTATATAGATTTTCAATTTGGGGAAGAGAGCACTGGTTTCATATCTGTACTCAGCATCAACCGATACCTAGAGTCCAGGTATCGGAAAGGGTATCTTGACAGAAAAAGTCAGATCAGTGCATCCTAACTTACTGAAATAGTGTTGGTTGGACATGAAGGTTACAAAATGAGTAAGAGCTAGTTTCTTTCCACAGAATAAGAATGATGAATCAATCTGACACTGGTTGATCCATATGGCATTGATTTTGTAGTGAGGACATTTAAACTGTCTATTCACTTTCCAGTGCCCTAAAACTTTCCAGCACCAAACCTGTGGCTGTTTGTCCATCAGGTCTCATTTTTGTTTTCACATGACCAATAATGAATTTGCTGTTTTTTGGATTGTCATCATGTTAGTGCTTTGAAAAAAAGCCTCTGTCAGATGGTTATGGTTTGGACTGACTGACTGACTGACTGACTGACTGACTGACTGACTGACTGGCATCAGTTCAGATCTTGGGGACTTTCTGTTTTCTGTTCCTTTGTTTCTGAGATTGTACAACAAGTACAGAAATAACTGAAGGTGGAATCCAAGGCATTTCCTTGAAATCAGAAGGTTTTTTGGCATCATGTGTAATCTTATGAAATGCAAATCACATTCTCTGACACAATGTTCTCTCTCTTCACCTCGTCTATAGCGAGTATTGTTTTTGGTTTCATTTTGGTGCAAGTAAAGCAGACATGGACATCATGTCCATCATTGTCCTAAATAAC
Source organism: Lates japonicus (assembly GCA_033238685.1). Classification (NCBI taxonomy): domain Eukaryota; kingdom Metazoa; phylum Chordata; class Actinopteri; family Centropomidae; genus Lates; species Lates japonicus. Next base: position 6,398,166 of record BRZM01000029.1, on the reverse strand, counting down.
AGACCTGACCTGGTGTGAATTTGTTTTCTTGAGTTTTGTTTCATTTAAAATGTGTTAAATTCTAAGTTTTATCCATTACCTGATTTTAACTTGACATGTTGAGTTGGAATAGCTGATACATAACTTTAGGTACTTTAATGATTTAACTTTTAAACCAGTGAAACAAAAGCAGTCGAACAGCGAGAGACATCAGGTTTGGGTTAAATGGCTTCTTTGTGTGTTTGTCATGTTGTATTCTTACTCTGTGAGTGGTCTAAACATAGTGTTCCCTACATGTGTGGTTCATATTGAGAAATAGAGATATTTTTTGGGTTGGCTGTCAAACCAATGGAAAGTCCCATGTTTAAAGTGAACTTTATAAACTCCCACTGGTGTGAAGTTGCTCTGTGTTTGAGTAGGAATCTGCCAGTTGTTTCTGTAAATGCCTGATGATGATGTTTTGCCTCTAAGTGAAGACAGACACGTGTAATAATATGTTGGGAAATGTTATTTGTTAAGATCTTGTTTCTGTTCAGACTGAGATACTGTTTACTTAGCAACAGGATCAGCTGTTGATGATCTCATCAGTGACATTGAACCCAGCGCTCTGTCACAGTGTAGAAAATGTTTTTCGCAGTATTTAGGTTTAGTTCAGAGGTCGTGCTCACATGCAGAGGAAGGATGCAGCTGCTGGGGGCTGCATGCCTTGCTCAGGGACACTTCAGCCTGATGTCTGCTCACTCTAATAGGAGTTCTAACTAAGGGTTTATGTTTTCTGTTTAAAATGTTGCAATCAGTATCTACACAGATCATAACCTGTCTGACAACCCTCAGCTGAGTATTTGTACATACTTGTTTAGCATTGCCTCTTTCCAGAGTGGAAACAGTGACGAAAGCAGCAGCCTCTGTGGGCTGAAATCTCCCCCCTGTGGCACACTTGTGGGCTGCTGGGTTTCACTTCTGAGCTGACTGCCAGCAGGTCTGACTAATCTTAAATTTTGGTTTTGCTATAGATTTTGGGCACAGTAAATTGTTAATCTGCTCAGGTAATGAACATAAAGCCGCTGACATCACGTTTCACTGTTTCACTTTAAACAATTAGTAGTTTGTAGCTTTGATGTCGGGGCTACTTTGTCAACAAATTGAGATGTAATGTTAGGGTTATAGTAGCAAAAGTAGAAAAGATTTGTAAAGTAAGTTTACATAAAATCCATTTATGGATTAATACCTTCCTGAAGTTTTCTAACATCAGCTAACAGTAGCCAGCATAAGTTTCTGGTCATACCAGACCAAGCACAGCTGTAGCAGCAAAACCCCTGAGTGTCGTTAGAGCGAGGGTGTGTTTCACGACTTAGGAATTTAAATTTTTATTTGTAAGAAGAACAATGTGTTATTTATTCTTTCCAGAGTTACACAGTCTCGCCTTAAAGGAAAGTTGCTTTTTAAAAATTTGCCGACAGATGATAAAAGATCCTTTTTTTGTTTTGTCTTGTTACTTGTTACATTTTTCAGATAACTGGCCAAATGCAGATGATGGGAGACAAATTATCAGTTGCCTGCAGACAGACATAATTTGAATTAAGAGAATTAAAGAAGATACATTTATTTTCAGACTTACTACAAGATACATGACATGACATTTGTTCTGAGCTTAAGGCACAACTGACGCTTTATCTTTTTTTTTTTACTGATGTCCAGTTTTGTTGTTTTAATCATCAGTAGAAATGCAACAGATTTATAACCAAATGCTGAATGCTTCAGTATCCAAACAGTAAACAATCTGATCATTCAAACTGAATGTAAACCCAATATTGCCTGCAGTGATGCAACTTCCATGACTCCCACTGTAACATAATCACGTCTTCCCCGCTAACCATCTGTCAGTCTCCACTGCTTTAACATAAGAACCACCAGGCAGTGCAGACAGAGAGTGCATCTGACCATCTAATAATATCTGCCCACTCAGATGGCCCTCCAGCGCTGGCTCCTAGCGCGGGGAGGGGTCGACACTTCTCGGCATGAGGGACATGTTATGGACATGAAGTGAGACAACAAGGACAAGTGAGGCAGAGTTAGAGGGAGGAGGGTGGAGGGTGAAGGAGAGAGTGACGCAGCAGCAAAGATAAAGCTAGGAAGAGAGATTGTACGATGCAAGAGAGGAAGGACAGGGCAAATAAATCAGCCGGATGCTATTAATAAAGATCACACAAGCAAATTATGTGTCTTAATTTGTGCTCAGTGCTTTGTGATTGCAGCCTGTACTTCCCATCTAAAGACAGAAAATACAGTATATCATTATTCTACATGTGACTAAAGGCTGCATCTCTGTTGAAAAGTGGAAATTTCTTATTTTGAAACCCTGCAGTTCGTCATCTGATCAGACTGGGACAAGAGACTGATCTTTTGTGACCTGTTAATCTATTGACTATTTATTTAAACATTTAATTAAGCAGTCTACGCAATATCAAACAACAACCTAACAAACAGTTTGAAGAAAAACATACGCTGTTCTCGTCAAAAATTGTAATGTCACTTTAAACTATAATTGAGACTAGTGCTGAAACTGTAATTGTGATAATTAGTGATCAGTTTTTGATTGGTAGTCACAGAAAATGCATGAAATTGAATTTGTTACCAAGGACTCTCAGGCATTTTTACACTGATTGACAAAGCAATAATCACTTAATTGTAAATATATTCTACAGACTAATCAATAATGAAGATAGTCATTAGCAGCTGTGATAAGGACATTTTATAGTGATCAGACGGACTCAAACAAAGCCTTTGTTTCAGTTTAACATAACAAAAGGTTCAGTACACAAACAAATAAGTAAAATTATTTCCTCACATAACATCCCATAACTCAGGCCTGTAACTGCCACTCGGTAGTTTTCACTTGTTTCAAAATGTGATTGCAGCATGGCAGAGGGAGGAGGAGGGGTGAGGAATTTACAGAAGACATCAGGAGCTGCGGGGGGTGGGGGCGGTTGAAGCCGCCGGCCGGCGCGTGTGCAAGAGGGGGCGGGGCCAAACAGGAAACGATGAGGTCATAGCAAAAGTGAGAGAGAGGAGTGGTGGGAGGGTGACACTGATTCAGAGATGAGCTCAGCTGCAAAGGCGTGGATTGCTCTCTCTCTCTTTCTCTCTCTCTCCCTCCGCCCTCCCCTCAGAGCTGTGTCTGCAGTGTTTGTTGACAGTGGGGAATCGCCTGCCTCAGTAGAATGAACTGAAACAGCGGGGAGGGCGACTCGCTGACATGGTGGAGACTTGTTTTCTAGACTACTGTCTCAGAGCTGTGGAAAGGGACAAGAAGGTGAGGCTGTTTCACTTCTGCTCCTGCTGCTGCTCTGGGATACCCGGTGTCTTGATGGATGATGTACAGTGCAGCCATACATGACTGTGGAGAGAGGCAGGGAAGTAACGAATAGTCTCAAAGGGACTGGCTGAGATAGTTTGCCGGTTGCTTCTGCAAGTCTCCTTCCATCTTTATCTCTTTAATATTAGAGCTGAAGCTAAAGCACATTACTGTACGCTGCTGTGTTTGTGTGTCCCTTTAAACTGGGTCAGCGTACTGCTTTGTAATTACAGATCTGTTCCTCTTTTCTGTACGGCACTCAGTTTTTCTCTTCTTTCATGTCATGAAAACTGATATGAAACCATAGCACATGAGCTATTTTAGAGAGCATTCTTCCTCAGATAAAGTGATTCAAAAGTGTGCAAGAGCGCATACAGGGATGGACAGTTGTCATGTTTAATAACTGTGTCCACGCAGCACTGTGTTATTTTATTTACCACCTCGGTACACACCAAGCCCTGTAGGCGTTTCTCAATTTCACCACAGTGGATGTGAGAGGAAGAGGCTGAATACACATTAACAGCATTTCTAAAGCTGAGGGCCTGTGTATACTGTATTTCTTCTGTTTGTATGTGAAGGGGAGTTTCCATTCGAAACATGAATGTGACCTTCTGTCTTCTCCCTTAGGCTTTCAGATCTAATTGTATTTGACTAAATGATATGTTCTGTAGCTAGAAAGTCTATAAGGAGTTTTGGCAATCAGGATCGTGTCTACCTTTGACTTTATTTCTGTTCAAAAATATGATTACGGCTACATTTTTGATCATACATTGTGTATTTAAAGCGTTAGGAATTCCCTTCCTTGTTTCTGGAATCCCAGCCCAGTTGTAGGTCTGTCTCTGTGGGGAGTATCAGGTACCTAATGCGTGTTGTTTTACTATTTCTTCAAAACATTCACATGAGGTCTTTTTTTTTTTTTCAGCATTTCTTAAACTAATAATTCTACAGGCTTAGTCACATATGGACTGTGTTTTGGTTCTAGCCAATGAAGAGTCTCTGCAGTAAGTTCCATTACATCAAACATGAGGTTAAGCGGAACCAGATCTCCCATCATTAAGTCAGGCCATTCAGGAGCACCTACAGCAGTGTTGATATGAGGTCATTGTGCCACATTTATCCGGAGGCGGAGTGAAGTCAGAGGTCGGCTTGTGTATAGATGTGGAGGCAAAGGGAGTCTTCGAGGTTCGATGAGGGTCCTCCCTGCGTATAAACATACGCTTTACAGTCATACTCAACATACAAGTTAAATAAATGAAATGTGAGTGAACACAGAGTAATCTGAGAGTTGAGACAGTGGCTGTGCACAGCTAGGGGCAGCTTCATTTGATTACTTTACATTACAGGTACAAAAACACCCCCCAGTCACAATCATTCAGTCAATAAAATGTCAGAAAATAATGAGAAAAACGTTCATCACAATTCCCCAGAGCTGACAGTGATAGCGCTGAATATCTTGTTTTGTCTGAACAACAGTCAAAAAACCCAAAGATATTCATTTACACAACATAAAAGGCTAAGAAAACCAGCAGGTATTGCATTTTTGAATATTTCATGTTTAATTTATTTTCCCGTTAACATTTTCCTCACATGCCAGTTTCATGTCACAGACTATTGTGTTTTAAAATGCTTGGGTGGTATCGATGCATCGAGACTCACACTGATGTCAAGAACTCTGTTACTTTAGTTTGGGAAGTGTTAAGATGCTAGACTTCATGATTTTACAAGACTACTCAGAATTATCAGCACTCAACAGATGGCAGTCTCCTTTTCCGTCACGTTCTTTATTATTTGTGATTGAGCGATTGGCATCTATTGCTGCTCTTCATCTTTGTATTTACTACCCGGATCTTTGCCACACCCCTCTCATTACCAAACATAATCAGCAATGTTGTTGAAGAAAATGAGAACTATGTCATAGGAAAGATGTGTAATTTATTCAAAGAATGTGTTATTTGGACAACAAGACTTCAATGATTTAGTTTGAAATATACCAAATATAAAACAACTAAGAAGTAGAAGTGAGATTTTCATCCAGCTGTTTAGAGCTGAGGAAAAACAACCAAAATTGACATTTTCGAATATTTTTACAAAGTTTTCCATCCAGAGTCGGACAATGTATACCCAGCTAATTTAATTTCCAAGTTGTGATTATCCAGACTGGCCAGAAGAAGTTAACATGGATGATTGATATCCTAAAGGGTGTCTAGAAACCCTGTATGTTTCTTAATATTTCAGTGTCTCTAAGGAGCATTGGCGGTCATAAATTCCTCCAAAAAGGCTTAAGGGTCTCTTCACATTCCACAACAGACTTAGGTCACATACATATAAATCATTAAAACAAATAAAGCTTGGGCCCTGACCGTAATGCGACAGTCTCTGTGTCTGACCATTGCTGGCAGTTTTTTATGTGTGTGTTGCACCACTAGCCCCATCATTCCTTGTAATTTGAGCATGTTAAATGTTGAAACAATTGTTCCAAAACCATTTAGTGCAAATTCACTTTATTTTCCTTTGCTTTTTCTTTATTTCTTTTGATCAAAGGCCAGAGACTGCAGCAAATGTTACTACAGTGCTTTAGAAGTGACCACCATCAGTGTTGTCCCTTTCCAAATAAAAACCAAGACAGGGCTTTAACCTGGTAATTGAGACCCTCCAGGGGGTTAGAAGAGATCTAAGAGGAATTTACAGATGATTGATGGAGTAAGAAACGAAAGCTAGTAAAAAAAAAAAAAGACTGCTGCTTGTGAAATAATGTACAGTCTTATTTCTTAAAAGCTGGTAGCTTCCAGCTCTTCATATGTTCAAACTCAGCCTAGTTTGTGAAAGTTACCTATCTATATTAAAATGGTTACACATAAAAAGAATAAATATATGAATATGGCGGAAAAATAGCCAACGTAATTAGCTAACTGACAAAACACTAGCTTACTAACATATGTTTTAAGAGTTAAGGCGTGATACAGAATATAGTCGACATGTCTCTCAGTGATATCTATATTAATAATGGATCGAGTTACGTTTAATATGCATCCCCCAAAACTATGTAACCTTGTACGGTGTACAGTGACTTTCTGTTTACATAGTTGATTATTTTCAACTCAACAGTGCAAAAATGATTCCTTACAACAAATTACTTGAGCCACATTTCTTGAATCATCCCATATTCTGGGCACATTACCTGTTCTAAGTCAAGGTACTGTATATGACCCCATGATTTCCATCACCATGGGCAGCTGAACATTGTTGCTTCAACTTGACCTGGAATGCTCCCTGAACATTCCTCAGCCTCTCTCCCCAAGGAACACGTGCACACGGTTTGGTTTGTTGCCACTGAAGCGAGGCCACGGCTACAGGATTGACAACACGCGGTGCACACTTTCATGTCGCGTGATGGGCAAATCTGCAAATAATGGAATACACCCTCACACACACACATGAACACGGGCTTCTGTGTCGAGTGAAGATAAAAAGTGGAACTAGTGGTGCGTTAATACATGTGATGTTTCTTGACTCAGTCTTTTGAAAGGCGTGAAGTGGTCACATGGTTTGACATCACACAGAGTGACAGTTTCTTTCCCCCTATCTGTCTTTGTATCTACACTGTGGAAAGGAAGCATGTTCTAAATGTGAGGGCAGCAGCTGTCGCCTGTCAGATGTGGTTTTAAAGAGGGTGTGTGTGTGAGGCTGTGTCCATGTGGGTGTGCGGACATGGGTGTGTGTGTGTGTGTGTGTGTGTGTGTGCTGCCTGGATGGCAAGCAAATGGCAGTCAACATGTCAGGGTGTGCACAGCCACACACCCTTTTCATCTCCAAATCATGTCACCTTTTCCTGTCTTTCCCATTTGTAGGGCGACACCTAATTACACACCACATACTGCCAAAAATCACAGTTATCCACGTGAAAAAATGTTGTATTTAACTAACAGTCCCAGTATTGTTAAATAATACTTGATTAACCACCGAATTCTGTTTATCCGCCCTCTCTTTTGTACTCTACTTTTCCAATGTATTGTGTTTACACTCACTGGAATGTTTGACAGTAATTGTTTTATAGCTCCTTTTTATGCAGGCTGCTTGGAGGACAAATAAAGAAATTAAGTCAGTCATTAAAATTTCTGACACAGCTCGTTGCCTTGTCCTTTACACACATCTCATTCTCTCCTCCTGCTCTCTCTGTCTCTCCGCCATGATCTTGTGTTGTTAGCATGGCTGTTAATATAGCAGCCGCAGTCGAGGACCCTGCTCTGTGGCTTTTTATCAGCAGCAGTAAACCTCTGTCATTTACTCCAAAACAGGAAAAGATTCAAATAAGTCAGGTGTTTAATATCTTCCTCCTTGTATCAAAGCCAAGTGGTGGTATCTTTTCATAGTATTGTGGAAGAGCTGCTCTATAATTACCAAAAACTGTTCATTAATAAGCTTGTACAGTGTCTTCTCCCTACGCCTGAGGGCCCCTTTTATGTATGTTTATCTGTTTGTGCGCTCATGGTTTCACTGCTGTTCTCCCAGGAGGGTGGGGCAGCAGACATGTAGCCATAGACAATGATTTTATTGATTCTTTGATCTTAGTTTCTCCCCTTTTGTCTCAGTTTGCCCATTTAGTTTCCTCTTATTGACCGTTTAGAAGTAGCTCTCTCTATCTGGGCAACTTTTCTTGATAGCGAAAGCTCACAGTTGTGTAGCTGAGTCTATCCAAGTCTGCATCCATGGATAAATGCATCAATTGATTTATTATAAAAGTCAAATGATAAAAAAATAATAATAATAATGCTATTTATAATATCTATTTATAATATCTGTCAAGTTTCAAGAAAAAACATCAAATATACAACTGAGAAGATGGAAACATTCAAAGTTTATCAGATCAGTTTTCTCTTTATCGACTAATTGATTGTACTGACTCAGTTTATTTAATATCCTCTAAATGTGCATTTTTTAAAAAGAAATATTATATAAGTATCCTCTTTAAGTCATGGGACTACAGACTTGAAGATGCTCGACTCTTAGATTTTCCTTTGCTAATTGATTATTCTGCATGCATTCCCCCTCCTCCCGGTCTTGTTGCCTAGATGTATTGCAGATCATTTGAGTTGAGAAGTGCTGTCATGGGGCCTGCTCCTCCAAAATTTTTGCCACTCAAGCATGACGTGTAGCTCATGTTTAATCCTTAGAAACCGCTGGGCGTCTGGTGGGTGGTCAGCCCATGATGGTAAGGCGGTACCTGAAGGGTTAAAGGGGTCGATGCAGTATGTGAAGGTGTGGGCCACTCAATGGAGTTTTCAGTCGATCAAGGTGCGTAAACAAGGACACAGATTTAATGAGAGCAATGGTAAAAGTGGGAAGCTCAAGGTGAAGATGATACAGCACTGATCTTTTCCTTTTTGTAAAGGATTTATCTGATTTTAGCAGCCTTAGATTGTCTCCTGTTGCTCCAAAAAACGCAGAAGTAGAGCCTCAGCGGGGCACATCCTCTGATGGGGTGATTAATCCTCATTGCCTTCATTGTTGTTTGTATAACTCAATTCCCTCTCTGTTTGCAAGCACCAACTCTGGATGGGATCAGCTTCGAAAAGCAAACTCAATCTCAGCTTGTAACTAGAGTATTAGCCTCAGCAGCCAGACCTCGCCCTACTTCTCCGACCAGTTATTAAAACCTCATGCTGCCTGTTGCTCTGAATCACATCAAAAACACTGTTGTGAACTCCTGCCCTCAGTGTTTTCTCTTTAGATCAGAGAACAATCTATTCAACATCCTACCGATACATTGGTTTTTCACTCAGTGCATTGTTGTTTTACGCAAGTTTCTGGGAAACAAATTGAACAGTGTTGTTTGTGTATGCATGTGGTTTTCTCTAACGGAGTCGCGGGGAACAGAAAATATCACCGAATGCTTCACCTGTCTGAACTTTGGGGCGTTCATGTTGATGGGGAGACACATACGCTTTGGTGGAAGATCAAACTCTACTGGTGACCTCAAACACTGTATACAAAAAAAAAAATGCATAAATCCTGTCAAAATCGACAGACTGTAACATGTCTTGGTGGCTGCAAAAGTAGGTTGGACAAATTGTGGTAATTAGGTCCAGTTTAACGCTGGCAATCAGTAGATAATGCAGTTTGTGCTGTATTTCCCCCTGACTTACCCAGCTATTACTTGTTTTAGTTAGTTTCCTAATTCCTCTTCTGCCACAAGCTAATCCATAAATTCCTTTGAGTGTAATAAAAACCACAAAAGAAGAAAGTAAAGCTGCCATTGAATGGCAAAATCTTAGAATTCCTTGCAGGTTATATTGGGCTCAAAGAGCTTGTTAATGACACTGTGACAAAATGTGGTGAGAGGCTGACACAATGCTCGGTGGAAAAATCCTTAACCACCTCTTAACATGCATGTTTGAGTTTATGGCTTAAATTTAGTTTTGTACACTAAATTTTTTCAGCTGAATACACACAAGAACCTACTCTTATTAGATGTTCACAGCCGGAGATGTACTATAGAAAATCGACTCCAGGGAGACAGAAGTTCCAGAGAGATCGCCGATGTCTTTTCGGTAAACCTGCAGATTCAAATCAGAACATTATGAAAGTCGTGGTCTCTCACAGATCCTGTAACATTATAACAGGTTCAGGTTGTTCTTGACTTGTATAGCTCTGGGGTCACGGTAGTGTGACTGTTATAAGCCAGACTTTAAAAATGAGGTTAAAAGCTGCACAACACAGAGATACATAGAGACAGGGTAACCTTTGTCTTCGCCTCCAAATTGGAAGTGGATGATGTTTGGCCTGTGTGATTGGGGTCAGATCATTTTATTTATCGAGGATTTTGTGTTGCCAGACAGATGATTCAGGCAACAGCAGGAAAATCGTCTATTACGTAATTGGTGAGGATGAACGAGAGAATGGAGTGCACTCAGTCATTGTAACAAATAGGAAGATGGATTTCAGATTAGGTTCACCACTAGTGTATTGGTTTTGAATCACTTCATAGTTTTTTTGTGAGTCATTCTTAAATTCCCAGCATTCTTCATGTTTTGGGGAAAATAAGTAACATTTGTAAACCAACATTGAGGTCTGAACAATGACTGCACAGTGTTTTCCCAAACTGGAAGCTTAAAAGCACATCATCTACGTCAACAACAATGTGATGCTGTAAAGATGTTGTAATGAAACCTAAACGTTCCTCTACGATTGCATGGGTAGCTTGTAAAGCCAGAACCCTCACGAGGACTCACATTTCTGTACTTAGCGACTTCTTTTTTTTTTTTCTCCATTTCTTATCATTCATCATTCCTTCTCCCCTCATCTGTTTCTCTCTCCCTTTCTGGTTTACCAGTGGTCCTGCCTACCAGACCATACGTCACCCAGTGTCGCTGCGGACTCACCATGCTCGCAGATCTCCACACACAGTCACGCTGGTGTCCAATCCCAGCCTCCGCCCGGGCAACACTTCGGGCCCCGCAGAGGCGAGGGATTTCTCTCTGTAACCCATCGACCAGCGCTCCAGCCGACCATGACCCAGCCCTGATCATGGACACACTGTCAGAAGTCTCCCAGTGAGTCCATGTTTGTGTGCGTGTGTGCATGTGTCTGCCTATTTTGCGGATGCAATGTCATTTGTGTTTGCGTGGGTAACAAGAGAGTGAACAAAAGCACAAATTGGAAATGAAGAGGGAAAGTAGAGAGGTCAAGTGGTGAGAGGACAAAAGAATGAAGTGGGAGATTAAAATGGAGAACAGGTTGATGGTGAGATTCATTTAAAATGTATATTCAGTGGAAGGAAAGGAAATGAGCAGAAATCTAAGTCTGTTATTCAAATGAGCTGAGAAAGGTGTGAAGAGTTCTTTTATCATTTTTCTGCTGTTATTTCCTTTATCAAATTGGACGCAGACTGCATCAGCCCAGATGTGAAAATTCCATTCATGTTGGAGATAGGATCATGATCAGCGGGGCCCACATTCTAGCGTTCCTCTGGATGAGGTATTCATCCATAGTATTTCTGTGGCTTTTCCTTAACAGACAAAACCACAGTGCCTTAAATGTACAATACAGTATTTACCTAAACTAGCCAGCTATTGTTTGTATTATCTAGTGAACAGAAACTCTAAAAACTAGTAAGAACTGTCAGTTGGTACACACAAGACGGCAGCCCAACTTCAAATGAATTATCTGTGATCTGCTTAATATACCTGTTACTAATGGTTTTATGGTTTAGCTCTCTCAGCAGCGGTGAATATTTCTCTTTTGTAAGAGGAAATCAAATATTAATCCATGCTTGAGGGCACTAAGCAGCAAGTGAATGTTTCATCTTGTTTCTGAACTTACAAATAGATCGAGCCCAGGCATTAAAAACCTTTACTTCATCCATTGAACCGTTTCTTCAACTACAAGAAAATGTCAGCTGTTCTAATTTTGGTGCTGACCAGCCCATCTTAAACAACCCCCTCTTCCTCCAGATCGACCTGCTGATCCAGGGGCAGGCAGCTACTGCAGCTCACCATCGAGCATCAAATAAGTTTTGTTAACATACACTACTGTTAGCATTTTACAAGCCAACAGGTAAAGGACATGAATCCAATTTATAAATCTGTTTTATTCTCAAAAGTAATCAATACAGTATAATTGCTATATTTTTGTATAATTAACAAAAAAAAAAAATGCCTATTGTTAATTTAGAAAGAATATGTTGTCTTAGCCACTGAGCTGCAGCGTCTGTTCGTCTTATAAAAAGTGAATCAAACTGCACATTTTGTTCTCAGTAAAGAGTGGTTTTGTAGGCAGGGAGACTACAGGCAGTAGCAAGTCATCTTCTTCCATAAACAATCTTTGGGAGGAAGTTTGCCCAGCACGCACGTGGTGAAGGGCAGAGCCCCCCCAAGTTGTTAACATGTGGGGGGCGTGGCTGGAGGATACACGTCATGGACAGACACTGAAAGCTTTCCACGAGCGTCTGAAAGGCCAGGGAGTTTGTTTTTATTTATTAATTTATTCTGTATTTTTACGATACACAGACAGGCGGACTGAAACACGCAGGTGCACGGTGTTATAGATGCACAACAGGTAACATCTTAAGGGCAGCGGGAGCGAGGGAAGAGCAGGGCAGGGGAAGCCTGAAAGCCAGAGTCACTTGATCCCCACCGGCGGACGATGTCAGGTCATTATGTAAAAACAAGCCTGGCGCACCCCCACCCTCCCACCCCCACTCGCCACCGCCCTTTACCACCCCGTGTTTTGTTTTTCTTTTGGTTTTAAATGTTTAGTAGCAGTGCGTGCAGACGGTCAAAAACAGGGGAGAGGATCTGACAACTTTACAGCAATGCTGCTGTTGCACACTAACAAGCCTGTCTATGCAGCAGGTCTCAATGCAGTAACTCCTCATACTGCAGCAGCCCATGTATGTTTAATAGCTGCTGGACAACTGTGACTGAACTTGGACTTACAAACCGAAGGAAGAGTTAACGAAACTCTGCAACGAGTGTGCACACAAAAACCGAATATGAAAGTAAAAGTAAAATATCGCTGATTTGCTGATAAATGTCCCTCTCGCTAGTTGTAGACATATTTTAATTAAAAAGCAACAAACCGGCGATGTCCACAGTCCAATTTGTTCATGAATGGCGCTGATAAATGAAAGATAAATAGAGTTTGTGTTGGCTTGGAAAAAAAATATTTCACAAACACATTTTGTTGAATTACTGAGTGTGATACGATCAATATACCACTGTAGGAGCAACATAAACTATATTTAATTGTAATAAAATACCAACTTACCACGTGCTTTCTGTTGTTGCTGGGCTTGCAATTCCAAAAACTTGGCTGCTTCCAAGAGCGTTTCGATGCTCATCTCTGTCCAGTTGGAAGAAAAAAACTGTTTAAATTTTTCTAAGAGAAAGGCGACAGAGCAAATGCGATACGCGCCCTTGTAGCAACAGGGAGAGGTCCCCAGTCTAAAGCTGGAAAAAAAGGGTAATCGGACACCCCCTCAGTAGAAACTCTACCACTTACGTAGAGGAGTTACAAACAAGATGGCGCTCAAAGTAGTAGGAACAAATAAGGTTTGTGAATCACGCACCGTTTGTAACCGCCCACAGACACACTCCCTCCCAGTGACAAAACACGGAGCGCGGCTCAGACGGGATTCACCTAGTCATGTGAGCTGTGGGGCTGAGTCACGTCCGTCACGGTTGTAAAAAAAAAAAAAAAGTGTTTAAACTCGGCGGACCGCTGTTAGTTTGTTAAGTGTGACAAAATGTCGCCAAAGAAAGAAGCCGTTCGCAGCCAACCGCTGCTGCTTAGCAACCGCTAAAGTTCAACAGCTAAAGTTAACCTACATAGCAGCACGGAAACGGTCGGTAACGATTTATAATCACTGTGTATAGCTTTTTACGTAACTTCAGTTTTAAAGTAACATCCTACTTGTGTCATCTTTGTCGAAACCCTGACCCTGTTAAATTTCACTAAAATAGCTGTTTCTCCCGACAGAGCATTAGTGTGTTAGATTTTGACACTTGTTGCCCAGCGACTGATCAATGCGGAAATTGTCTCCACAATTTACAAGTAACCTGACTGCAGTAAATTTACATCTCATTAATGTCCTGGTCAGCCGCCAATCAGCGTGAAGAAAAACAAGGTATGGCTCTGGCACACATGGATACAAGCAATGCAGTGTATTGTATTGTACTACATCTCCCGCGTCCAAGCCTCAGAGGCAAGCTGATACTGTTACACAGATTATAATACGATACATTAAAAACAAAACGTGACAATAACCAAGGCTAAAAATGACACCATGTTAAATCAGTGAGATGTGATGCACTGTCCTCTGACCTGCAGTATGCTTCCATGACCTTTTTACACATTAAACACCGAGGCTTTAAGCACAAACTACAAGCACATAGGCAGTGGTGGACTAAGCACATTTACTACGAGCTGTATTTAAGTAGCCTACGGTTTTGAGGTACTTAGACCATACTTAACTACTATTATACACTTTTTATACTGCTTCTTTTACTTAATAGATCTGAGTACACCTTTAAGCACTGAGCATAGTGTAACTAATTAAGACTATTAATGCATCTTTACCAGTAGAAAATATGATAGCTATTCTAAACCACAGATTTATTTTGAGAGGGGAAATACAATTAGATAATTAACAATGGTGGATTTATTTGTTTAATTACTCATGACATTCATGCCATGACTGATTCATAAAGTCAGTTTACCTATGAATCAAGCTTCATCTTTATGTGTAAATGTGAAGAAGTAACTATAAACCTGGTGTTTCTTAAACAGCATTAAAAGTACACTTCATTATCGGTGACAAAAGGACACAAAGTGCCTGTTTCTAACATTGCTGTTGCTCTGCTTTTCCCACCTCTCACATGACTCTCACACTCACACAGGCTGGTGGAGTCAAAGTCCTGGCATAACCAAGGGACATGTCGTACAACTGGGGACTGTTTTTGTCTTTGACTCTTCAACAGTGAGTGCACACGTACATACACACAGCCCTGGATATTTAGGCCTCTCCTTCCTGTTATTCACTCAGCTCTGGTCAGGAAATGTGTCGGCTACAGAGGGGTAATAATAGTGGTTACAATACAGAAGGTTGTTCAGGCTGAGAGGCTCTAGGAATATCCTGAATTACACAGGGCTTGTTTCAAATTCAAGACGTGCTGACTGCCAAGCCGAAGCCATTCACAAATACAATGTGTAAAACACAGTAATTAAAGGATTTAATCTTAATACAAAAGATCATGTTGACATGCATTGTCCCTCATCAAAGAAACACAAACAGTGGCGTCTTGTGGCCGTTTAAAGGCACTGCATCAACATCAAAACACTAAGCAAAATAGAAATAATCACTGTGTATAAAAGAAACATGAAGTGGCAAACATGTTATAAAAATGCACATTTATTCCAAATGTTTTGAGGACAAAATATCAGTGTACAGTATGTTCTACCTTAAAAGGTAAACTAACAAGTACAAGAAAATCTGATATAATGGCAACACATAACTGTGACTGTCGGCAGGCACAGTGACTTTAGCCTTTTCCAAGCTTCTCAAAAGCTGCATACAGTTATACAGAGAAAAGTCATTGTAACTGTACAAAAATAAACTTCCCAACAGACTGACACTCAAACTAATCTCTAAAAATAATGTTTATCGTCGTTTCACACCTGAACATAATGCTCTCTCTCTCACTTAGGACTTTGCGATAGACTTTAAAAGTGTGTTCTTTAGGTAAGTGCACAGCTGGTTCATCAGGTCTTTGTTCTGACCCTCGACCCAGTGCATCTCAATCATCACATCCTGCTCGTCCAACATCACGTTCAACAGACACTTAAACAGGAAGTGTTCGACTGCTCCGGGGCTCAGGGGTCGTTTTGAGGGCGGTTCACTTGACGCGGCAGGTGTTTCCTTCAGGCTTGTAGACTCCATGTCCACGTCTTCACCGGTTGCATCTTCTGAGACCTCTTTCTGTTCTCCAGTCGTGTTCCCTGTTACATCTTTACACGTTTCATTTAAAGAAGAGCCATTGGCAGTCTCCTCTTTGAGCTGCTGTTTAGCTAGCTCCTGCACAGATGTGGTTTTGATTTGAGTGTCCTCACCCTGGGTGTTGCTGTGTTGTGTGAAACCAGGCTGGTTATGGGAGGGCAGTGTTGCGGTGGGAGCCTCTGAGGCCACAGTGGTTTGAGAGCTGGCTCCAGCACAGTGAGGCGCCCTGGGAAGCTCTCGCAACTGACGCTTTTGTTCACGCCGTTTCTGTCGACCGTGGATCCAAGTGTTCTCCACAGCTGTCAGAAAGAGACTCTGCTCCTGCTCTCTGCAGGGGACACGTTTGTGCAGCACCTGTCACGCAAGAAGAGAAACAGATGTATGCTGAGGTGGCAGGAGAGTGTGTGATGTACCAAGCCGATCATTTACTTTTACTGGATTAATTCTGCTGCATATAGAGGAATGAACAGTACAGTAAAAGCAAAACATGCACAATTCAAGTCAATTGCTTGGAAGAATATATTCGTCCAATTGTCCAATCCTGGCTGTTGTACTGCACCATATTGTACTGTGAGGTATCCCCCATGTAAGGAAGACAAAATTCATCCTCAAACAGCTTGGGGACAAACACACCACACGTTAGAGCACTCTGCTTGGTTTAGGTACTGGTGAGACACTGAAATACGATGCAAGAGTTTGAGTAACAGATCGTTGAGTTTGACAGCTTACAACATGGCACAGCAGTTTATTATACTCTGAGACAGGACGTTACAGCTCTGTAAGGCTCACCCTCAGGTCAGTGAGTGTCCTCTCCAGCAGAGCAGTGATGCTGTCCACAGGGCCGTGGGCAGTGCAGCCGATCGCCGAGGCTTTGACCTGGAGCTCCTTCAGTCCTGCCTCAGGAAGTGTGAATGACAGGGGTTTCCGCGACTTCTCCAGTTTACGCTTTTTACTGGGAGGAGACTGGGGGAGAACCAGAGAGAATTTAATAATCATCTGTACTGGAGATTATTCTGGACATATTTATTTTAATCGGGAAACAATGGCAGAAAAATCTAAAGGTGTGTGTGGGTGAGATCGTTAATAATATTACACATACACATGATAAATTCAGAAATATTAAGATAACTTTGATTGTAAAACTTGCACAACAATAAGTACATTTTTGTTTTAGCCAAAGAAACCTCTAAATTATATGTCAGAGAAACACAAAGTTTTGCTGCACATTGTTCGTCTCACTACTTTGGAAATTAACTTGAGTGATAGTAGCAGTCAAAAAATATTTTACCCAGCAGAGGGCAGTGAGGGGTAGTGGTTTACACACAGTAACATCTGTATCACAACCTGCAGTATTTGGCAAATTTTAAAGTCTGTGACGAGACTAAATGTTTTCTTAGATTCCATATGATTAATAAGAGACACCTGTAAATTCATTTCTTTCTACAACTTCTCTAAACTGAAGAATCTGTACTGCTCCTGAGGTCTAGGACAGTCATCTGTGTGAGATTCACTAAAAACTAAACTAACTACTCAAACATTAACCACATTTTGTTTTGAACTATTATACATGAACTTTCAAACTCTGTGACACCTTTGTTGAAAATAAAGCTGTCAGTCTCGTGTCCTTTGTTTGAACCCACAACTCTGCTCGTCATGCATTATCTCATATTTCCACCATAACTAATAAAAAGTCAAGACTTTGCACTCACACAACAGATAAAATAGCACACATACTTTGGACATTAGGTATAATAAAACATGTACATGTGTCAAACCAACGCAAATATTAGAACACAATCGTAAATATAATAAATATTACACTGCTTAAATGAGGAAACGGAGGCAAATCACAAGGGCAACAAAAAACTAGTAACAGTGACTGAGCTTTATTTAGATACCTGAAGTGAAAGAAAACAGAACAGAGAGGGACTCGCATTTCGCAGGAGATGTCTGACTTGTATTTCACAGATTTGTCTGAGTGGAGATTTGTCTTTAAACTATCAACTTTAGATCCTGTTTAGATTCCTTTCTTTGTTCCTCTACTCTCTAACAAAGACTTACAATACAATAAATACTAAGAAAAAAAAAACACGAGCTAGCATTAATCAATGATTATTGATTATGTACAGAGGCCTCTACAGAAGTATTAGGCACTTTAGATATTTATGCTGCATTCACACAATGTAGGACAAATGAGAAGAAGAGGGAAAACACCTCATTCCAACTTGGGAGTGTCGTTAATTATTCGAAGGTGGTTAATAACGCCAGCTAAGCAGCCTGAATTAAATTCTTTTGAAGCTGTTTTTACTAAGTGAAGCCTGATACAAACACGCTGTGTACAGCTCCTGTAAAATGAGCTAAAACAATTGTACTGGTGCTAGTATTATATTATTTTGGTGTAACTGCCATTTTATTGACGAGTCTGTCGTTCTTTTCACCAAGGGTGAGTGTGTCAGAGCCTGTCGTCAACGGCTATTCCCACTCAGCTGCTCTTAATTACAGATGAACTGACATTACATTTTTTTCACATAGCACCATCAGGGAGGTGTCTGATCAGTCCCAGATTCATTCTGCAGCATGACAATGAGCCTAAACTCACAGCCAGAGCCATAAAGAACTATCAGCAGGGACAAGGACAACAAGGAGTCCTGCAGCAGATGGTCTGGCCCCCACAGAGTCCCGACCTCAACATCATGGAGTCAGTCTGGGATTATAAGATGACACTGAGACAGAAGAAGTGTGGTAAATTGCAGTTGCAACCACCACAGTACACTATGTATGAAAAGCTTTCTCCCTTTTTTCACTATTTTCTGTCTTAAGTTTTAAAAATGTAATGAATAATGAACCTGGTTAATTGTTAGCTGAAGCTGGGATGAAGATGAATGTCAACTACAAACCACAAGAGGGCGCTCAAACCACGTGAGCTCCTTCTGAACCTGCAATGAATTAAACACAGTTCCTTGTCTCTAATCCCCTCTAATGTCACACTATAATGGCGGTGGAGGTCATTACCCAACCGTGTCTGAATTCGGGCAGACGCTCTGCAGCGATGGACCGCTACATGTCCACCGCAGCCAATTTTTCAAAGCTGTGCTGGCATGTCACTGCAGGCTGACTGAAAGTGGGGAGACAGCGTGGGAGTGGGGGAGTGAGCGGGGTCTTCTGCAGCACCGTACAGTGACAGAGCAGACAGCATGGCCGACTGACCTACAAACAGCAGAGGGATGGAGCAGACTCTGACCTTCACTGATTGTTGATTACTTGATCATTTTAGATCATCAGCCTAAAACCATGTGGTCTTTCTTATTACAGTTTATAATAAACATTTGTTTTCTCTTTTTCTAATGGCTCTGAAGAGTAACAGAGAAATGCAGTATGATAAATAAATCCACACATATCCCCTCCATCTGTTTCATTATCACCACAGAAAAGCCTCATTATTCACTCCCAGTAAAAGGTTTTTCAGTCTTGATCATCAATTGATTTTTAGTTAAATTATGGTCCTTGTAAATGCATGTTTAGAGGAGACGGACATATTTAATCAATGGGCTGATGATGGATGCTTCCTCATCCATCTGGCTGATTGTCAGAGCTTCTTATATTTCTTATTGTTCCTCACAGACATCTCTCTCCCCCATTTTCTCCATGCTTGGCAAGCCCTGCAGCCCAACGCAGGAGAGGAAATCAATAAAATCTATCAGGCCAAACCTGTCTGTTTGTACCGAGCATCCTTGACACAGATTCTTGCACTAATACACTGGTTTATAAACACACGCACAGTCAACACGCACCGACACAAACACAATTTCAGACAAAAGAGTCTGAAACCCACATGTACAGTTTTAAATACACAACCCTCCACTGAATCATATCCTCCTCTGACTCTGGTGCACTTTCGCTCCATTATTAATCCCACTTACCCACTCTCACCTCGCTGCATACTCCCTCCGTCTCTCACACACACACAACACACACACCTCACAATAAAAGCTTAGCCCAATTTTGAGAACTAGGCTCGGTAAAAGCCTTCAAGTTCAACGAGAGCTGTTCTCTCCAGATATAATGTCATTCAATCATCTATCTTGACCTCCTGAGTGTGTTCGCGCACACAGACTGCAGAAACAAAACGCTGCCGATTTCACCTTCAGGCAAACACTGTAAATCATTCTCTGATCACTCCGTCTTCTCTCTACCCCCCATTTTCCTTTTTGTAAAGTGCCCCCTCCCCACACCCCCCTGTATGGACCCCTGATCTCTGGACCCTCCTGAACCTCTTCCTGCCAGAAGCCTGTATGAGCAACAACAAGAAGAACCTGCCTCAGGGCTCAGATTAAGTCAGGCAGTCTCATTCTGTCTACTGGTCCTTTTATTCTACCATCATGTGCATGTCTCTATCCTCCTCTTTTGTCTGTATCTACTCGATTTCATTACCTTTCATTTCCTTCAATACAATCCATCCTCTGCTTTCTTTTTTTCCCCCATTTTCAACATTTTGAGAAATAGGTTTATTTGCTGTCTTGTCTGTACAGTTCATATACAACTACAGCTATCAGTCAGTTAGCTTAGCTTAGCATAGACACTGGAATCACTGGGATATCACAATGTCCCAGAGCCCATATGATGGTGACATCCAACAGTCTAAAACCCAAAGATTTACAGTTATTTACTGTTACGTTAATGATAATTACACACAGTAAAACAGTGAAAGCAGCAAATTCTCACATTTGAGAGCTAGAAGCAGCAAAAATGACTGAAATGATTAATCCATCAAAATAGTGGCAGATCCAAAGACTAATTGATTAAATGACTGTAGTCCTATTTCTGTGCTACTGTCACATTGATGTTTCCAGATTTGAAATGTCAACCAAAAAGTATCTTTAAAAGCGTTTCACATATTTAAAAAAAAATATATAAATAATGTAATGTTGATTACTGACTCTATTATGGTGTATTTATTAAGTTTATTCTGAAGACAACTTCCTGGATGAGATGTAGGTCAAACTTGTGAATGCAGATGTTTAGATTGATTATATTGTGGCATTTCACACCTGTTTGGTTAAATAAAGTTTAAACCAGCCAGAAGGAGGAAGAAAGAGAAGCAGTAGTAAAAGAGAGAAAGAAGTAATGGTGGTAATAGGAGTCTGCAGGCTGACCTGGCAATAAGGATATTATGTAGGTCATGTCACATATGTTATAGTCTATATGTAACATTCATGAGCCCCCCCACATGCACATACATTGTACCAGACCACCATAGGAGCACATGCATGCAGGCAGAATTAGGTAGTCAACCATGCAAGGAATTACACATGCAGGAACTTCTGTCACGTAACCACACACACACACACACACACACTCACACACAGTAAACACACGTGCTTGAGGGGTCTGCCTGGTAACGATGGCGAGCAGCTCCCAAGTGTAAATGACGGTGGATCTGCGTGGAAGTGGAGGAGGAGGAGGAGGAGAAAATGTAGGCCAATGTTTCTGCTCAACTGCTTTATGCTGAAGAGTCCAAAACACAAACAGTTGTCATCGTACATACAGCCTCTCCTGCACCTGCTGACCACATCTTCCACCTTCTTATTTGTTTTCAGTCCGTCACCACTGCAGAATCACCCTCGGTCCTAAATGTGACACCTTTCACTGTTTCGGCTTTTTCTGTTTATCTGCAATCTCTCACTGTCCACACACGACAATGGTACTGTGTGTGTGTGTGTGTGTGAACAGTCGTGCCCTGGCAACTGTTGCCTGGCTACGGCATGTTAAAAATCACATAAACATCTCCCCAGAGGGAGGAATAAGTGCATCTAATGGAACAGGGCTGCAGGGATACTACAGTCTGGAGAGAGGCGAGGGGATGGAGCGGGGACAGAGGCGGTGCATTATTGAGGAGGTTTTGGAAACAGGCTGCATTTGGGGAGCTGCTGAAGGAGTAAAATGACCAATACTGGTGAGATTGCTTCCCTCGGTATTAATATGTAGTACTGTTTTTCAGTAGGTATCAAAGCAGAACATACTATAAAGGTAGTGGATTTAATAACCTAGCCACAACAACCACAAAACCATCTGTTGAGTCTGATGTGGGCAGTTGGCCTGCAGTTCTACCAAAACACTGGGAGCAGAAATAAAATCTGCGCGGACTTACCGGGACAATGACATCATCGGAGAAACCCAGCCAGCGCCCACCGCATGGTCCGTCCCCGCAGAACTTCAAAAGGCCACTTTAGCACCTTGAGCAAAAAAAAGAAAATTGAAACAAGCTCAGAAATAGCTACATGCAGCAGATGATTTCACAGTGCATAATGATGAAACATTATGAATGCCTCCCAGGAGTCCTTCAAATTATCCCTCTTAAGTGTCCTGCCACCATCAGAACGACCAGAATATGTGGTATACTACAGTACTAGTAGTCTGTCACTACATGCTAACAGACATTTAAATAGACTGGGTTTACCAGTAATGTAAATTTAATACCAAATGTCATCAGACCAGAGCGAAGCCTCTACCGGTACTGTTATTGAGTTTATCATGTCTACAAGAATGATTTATTCATTCAAGGAAACATGGGATTACATTGTTCCATCTGAACTATCCAACCCAGATTACATGAAAATAAATACTCAAAACTCAAAATACTAACATCTAACAGCTGAGCCGCCAGCACAGGCTGCCCTGAGGAGGGTTTGGTGATATGTACAGTCGGTTTGTGTGATAAACAAACAGCTCCACATAACCAAATCACCTATCAGTTTTCTCTAAACCACTTGGTGAATCCTCGACATGCACAACGCCTGATGGCGGAGGGAGAGTCTGATTAACATTTTCACTGTGAGTCAGCTTCCACGCTCTAATCGCTGGTGTGAGAAAATTAAAGTATGGATCCATGATGAGACATGGTGTGAAACCCTTTGTGCAAATAGGGCACTTCAACAGCCTCTGAGGACTGCTTTGCAATAGGAAGAGGAGGGTCACTTAGATAAAGGTTGAGGTCAGACAGCTCTGTATCTGAGGCAGGTTTTTCTAAATTAAAAACAATACAAAGAGACACGAGGAGTCGCTGGAGACAAAATCGAGTAATGGGTGATAAGGCATTAGCATTAACTAGTCGGCTTCTTCACACCCACTTTAAAATGAGGATACACACCTCCCTGATGTTAGCTAAGGCTGCACTCACCTGATGAGCAGCGACAACACCCTGAAACCCTGGAGGAGATCTGAGGGATGGCAGGTGCAGAGGAGGTGAGGAGGGTGGGGGACTTGAGTCTCTGTCTTCTTTCGCTGGCGATGTGGTGGAAGGACTGGCATTATGACCAGAGGCCCGCAGCAGTCAGGAGTCGCGTGTGTTGGGCTATTAGTTAGGCTAACGACGCTTAATGCATGTTAGCTACAGAGTGTCGTAAGATCCAGCGCCGCGCAATCACACAGAAACGCCTTATTCATGGCTCGCTTGTGACATTGCTTAGCTGGCATATCAGAAAGAGCTGATCTGTTATAGTTTTCTTGACTTGTCTGCCCCTCCAGCAGCGATGGCCTCCCTGCTTTAACGCTACCACTAATCCCAGGGAGTGTTGGTTTGAGATGGAGGCAAAGATTATTATAACGAGCCATTATAGCTCATGCAGAGCGGGCGCAAGGCCACAACATTGTACTAGCACTCACTGAAAAGCAGGGATGCAGATGGTTTTGTTTTTGTTCTGGGTCTCACTGGTTACTCACCCCTTGCTTCCTCAGCTCCTCTTTCAAAGGTGCCAGGCTGCATTTCTTCCCCAACATGCAGCTGTACCACCTGCAGAAAGAAGGATCCATATTAACCAGCTGTGTGTGACTGTGAGCAGCAGACGGCTCGGGCGTGAACTACCAAGCAGAGATCAAACGAGCCGAGGTCGGGACTCGGGGAGCAACACAAAAACAAAGTACAAACACAAGAGCTGGAAAAACATCTGTGTGTGTACAGGTCCACAGTGGAGGAAAAGATGTTTTGAAGTTGTCCCGTGGTGGAGGCCTGATCAATAATCTCAGCTGTGCAATAAAGAGATGAGGTCGGTTCACCATCAAATAGCAGGGTCCAGCCGGGGAAGATGGAGGAACAATAAACACATCAGGGAGTCAGTCTGAGGAAAGATCACGTTTCACAAAATATCGTCAGGGTCTGTTGCTTTCAGTAGACACTAATTAAATCTAATCTTCCGTCTTTACCAATGGCTACAGCTTGAAAAACAAATAAATCGTGATAACAACATGTAAAAGGTGGGGATATTGATACTAAACGGAGGGTGTTGTCCATCAGAAATCTTTTGCTTAGCCACCTCGCCTTTCCGTGTTTGATCACGATTTAAACCTCCTCTCACTGTCCAGCTGCCAAAACTAGACTAAAGAGATAAAAATCTAGATTAAAGAGGCCTGAGGTGACTTGAAATGTTCACCGACCACCTGAGTCGCCTTCCAAATGCTCTGCTACAGCAATAAACTTTTGAGCAAGAACAAGTAATTTGTGATTTTTCCTGGGCTTTACCCTCAGGCTACCAATCCTACAGGTCATACTGTAGACTCTGCTCAGCCTGGAGAAAGTAATTCAATTTCTTATCTATCTTTTAATTTCTTATTATTACTGAAATTATTAAAACAGTTGAAACAATTAGGTAAATCATCTATTTATTACTCAACAGAAAATTTGTCAGAAAGAGAAATTTTATAGCTATAAATCATTTAAACAGTTTATGAACACTCTGCTGCATCTGCTCAGATGCATGATGCTTTCTGTTTCATTTCATTGTAAATCGAATATTTTGTGAATTTTTAAATTGTTGGTTGATAAAACAAGATCTGAAGATCTCGAATACATTTTACGGAATATTTTCATTCTCTGACATAAAACTAAATGGTAAACTAGTTAATCAAGAAAATAACATAATTGTTATTTGCAGATCTACATATTTGAACATCAATTAAAGCTAAAGGACACAGTTTTCTGTAATAAAGGACAAGAACATACTCTATATTAAGTATCAGGTCTCTGACAGGGAAACCAATTATGAGTTTAAGTAATGCTATGACATTAATAGTGAAGCACCCTTCTACAGCATTTCTTTCTTTAATTTACTATGATGGAAATCACCTTCTGAACCAAACCTATACCTTGAACACAGGCATGTGCCTGACTGTAGTTCACAGTACAAAACCGCAGTCACAATTCCAACTCCACAAAATTACATCTAAAAACAAACATTAAACTCATGACTGACAGTATGGGCAATTGAAATGTAATCAGGTTTGGGAGGTAAGGAGGATGCCCAGAGGGGTGAGGGCGTGTAGATGGGCTTCCAGCCGCCAATGAAATATTGAGCAGCTCTATTATTCATACAGATGTTCCCATTTTCACAGTGAGGAACACCCAGAAGCCCACCCATTACCCTCCTCCCTTAAACGGGTTGGGTCAACATCCCAGCTATGCAGCTGCATTAGCATCCATATTCAAACCGCCTTTCACGCTTCTGAAGCACAGACGGTGATTACATTCTTATTACTAGAGACTGTAATTTTCATATCATCGGTATGATAAATGAGGAGGTTAACTCATTTATAACTGGGACGGATGGCGTCACTGGGAGCTGAGGTGGCTCGGCCCATCCGACAGTAATTACACTTCACAGAGGAAAGAAGAGGGAGAGAGGAGCGGTGCGACGGGCAGCAGAGCTGCCCCTAAAGGACCGACTGAGAAGCTGGCAGTGTTACCATGACACCAGGCTCTGGTGTTCCAGCATGCTTTTGGGAGTGACAGCTAGCCTGCTGGTTTGGCCCAGCCTCAAACCCACAATGAGACTAGGTTCATTCTCGCCCTCACTACACGAGAATCACATCGTGAGCCACACAAGAGCAGGCAGGTGTTAACATCAGTCCTCTCTGGCTGCTCATCTTCCACTGAAGCATTATGCAAACACACATATTGCTGCTTTACACACGCACACACACACACAACTGTCCTGCACTCCTGTAGGAGAGCCAAGGTAAAGCGTTCAATCAGTTAGTGCCACCTTGCAGCTCCCTCTACCAGTAGCCCCAGTCCGCTGCCCCGTGACAGCCCTCTGGTAACGGGGAGGGTAGCGGACGGGTTGGAGACACCTCACCACCCACCCAAACACAGCTGTTCCCTGTGGGCTCCGGAGACAGCGCAGGGTGGCTTGCCAAATCATTAAACCAACTGTGGGTGACAGCGCCCATCAATGCGCAGCAACCCATCTGCCCATTTCACCTCTTGGTGTCTCCACTCGGGTGCTCTCAGCGCCATTTGCTTCCTCACAGCCTCTCCAGAAAGAGCGAAGCTGCAGCGCCTTGTACATCCATCTGCCAATTCAAATATGTAGCTCAGGTCCTGAACACTAAGAACCCTTGGCTACGACTGGCCTAGTGAGTCTGGTTTAGATTTATTTATGACTGAGGAGAACAATCAGGCGAGCCAGGTTTCATTTTGAAGGCTTGCCCTGCTCTTTCCCTCACTGCAGGCGCTTGAGAGCTGCAGATCATCATGAATGATCCTCTCTGACAAACCCAGTTCCCCGCCTCCTCCGCCATGATCTCCGCTACCCCACCCGTGGTTCACTGAACTGAGGAGGCTGCCGAGTTCCTGGAGTTTACCTCTGGAGAGAGACAAAACAAGACAGACAGAGATTAAGATAAAATCCTATTAGAAGCCTACTATTGTGTAAACAAAACAGTGTTTCATGTTAGAGAAGAGAAATCACATGTTCAAAGAAGAATTCAACCAGATCAGCAGAAATTATTTGCAGTGGAGGAACACTACCTTGTCGTTGGTTTGCAAAAAGGAGGGCTGCACATGCAGTAGGGGTCGTAAATGATCTCGGGTTTCTTCTTTCAAGGCGTCCATAAGTAAAGTCTTCTGAGGAACTTTGACAACTGGGAAAGTAAAAACAGATCAGAGCAGAACAATTTCAAATCATATGGTCAACAAACTGTAAAACACTAAACATAGTTTTATAAAACCTGCAGATGTTGGTATCAAATGTTTCTTAGTCCCGATAAAGACTTAGACCCCAAAGATTTTCAGTCATTTTGGACATAAGATATAGAAAAGAATAACCTCATAATTTGAGGCAGGAACTAAAGCACATGTTTGGCACTTTTAATTCTTTTTAATCGATTATCAAAAATAAATCTAGTGACAGTGACACAGCGGAGACCAAGACTTGATCTTCCAGTGTGTTGCTGTTGTTCGCGTAAGGACCTTTCAACAAGACTTATAAACCCTTTAAAAAGGAAAAAACAGGGTTTACTGAATTGTTATAATCAGTAGCTTGTAGAGGCTAACATTAGCTAACACTGGGCAAATATTTGTGACATTACTGAGTCAGTTCACCGCCTTCATGACTCTCCTTTCATCAGACACTACATTTTTAGTCCTGACAGTTATCTTGACAGTTATCGGCTGCTGTTCAACCAAGGCTACTTTAATTCCCCACTAGGTGACACAATATTGAAATACTACACTGAAAAGCAGCTGTTTGAATGAAGCATCTTCAGGATGAGAGGCCGCACTTTACCTTTAATGAGGTCAGAAAGGTTGTTCTGGTCCACGTTTTTCGTTGCATAGTCAAAACAGATGTCGTCCACCTCTGTGGCGAAATACTAGCCATTCATTGTGGCCCCTACAAAGGGTAGATGCAAGACGCCTCCCAGTGCCTGAGGAGACACACACACACACAGCAACATGACACTGAGGTACATACTGATGATGAATGGCTGCGACTGAGTGATCGCATAGAAATATTCTGGGATGCTGTTTGAAGTAGGGAAGGGAAGGCTGTCCTATTATCTTTAACGTACGGTAACAAATGCTGCCCTGCATAAGGATTGAATCATTCACATCTAACAAGGACCAAAGCTGCATAATTCATCTAAGCTCAGCAGAGGTGGCATCAAGCAGCAGGAGAGATGCCCAGGTGATCCACTGGGGTAGACAGCTTCCAATCTGCTTCCACAAAAGCACCGGGTCACCAATTCATGACCTGAGGTCTAAAGACGACTCACACAAACACACAATAGTACAATCACAACACACGCAAAGACCACAGCTCTTCTCTGATAGACAGAACCCCAGACAAGCTGTGATACGTGGATGGGATTTGTTGCGCCGAGACGCACCGGGAGTCACTGGGGTGACGGGGGCCTGGTGTACCAGCTGAAGCACTAACCGATTTCCATGTGCGTCTCGGAGCTGCTGGTAACCACATCAAGAATAAACAAGAACAGGGGTTCCAACCCAAATTAACTCCAGGCCAACCACTAACTCTCAACAGATTTTTTTTTTTTTTTCTCTCTTCACTGAACTTCAACTACATCCAGCCCAAAGCTGAAAGCAACTTGTCTTTTCCTCTCCTCTTTCTTGTATCCACATTATTCCAGTTTCGCTTATAATCATGGGAGAACAACAGCTTTTTAAACCGCCTGTACTCCCTCACGTTTAAGGAGAGATATGTCAGTGTGTAGCAATCTTGAAGGGGCCTTAGTTTTATTAAGGAGTAAGAAAGTTATTTTTGCTTCCAAGGTAACAAATCAGTGCAAATACTTGATCAATGAAAGCCAGTTTTAGGTCTCAGATTTTGCAGCTAGGTCTACAAAAATCACTAACACAACAGATGAAGGGAAAATCTAAATGAGAATAAATGAAAACAATTATTTTGTAGCTGTATTTAAAATAAATACTAAACATGTAAGGGGTCTTATTAAATTCTCTTGCAGGCTGAATCTGTAGTTTGAGCCCTGAGCTTAGAGAATGGAATAACAGATATGTTAAGTCAATTTGAACATAGATCACAAATGTTACATAACTTAATTTAATAAATAATTTAATGAATACGAATCACAGAGGAAAATTAGCGAGGCCAGGACTGAACAGCGAGAAATCCCTTGGTTACATGAAAAGCAACGCCAGTCTAATTTCATTGGGAGCATCCTCAAGCACGGATAATGGTAAAGTGACACCTATCACACACACTGTAAGATGAGACATGTACAGTAAATCCACAACCAACACAGTAGTGGTAGTACCATGTCGATGCCCCACGTGGCTGTTTCTGGCCATCAATCAGGTCCCACCCAGTGGATGTAGTTGAGGCGCAGGGGGACAGTGTGGGCATGAGGCGCTCCAGAGGATCTCGATGGTCAAACCAAAGTCCTCCCTTCAGCAGGGTGCAGGTCAGAGCTCAGACCACCTCGCTTGAAATTCACACTAGAGGAGAAACAAACGTGGCTGAATGAGTTCAAGTAAACATTTTAATCCTGCAGTAACACACACTGTATTTTTGGACCAGAGAGGTACTAATCATCAAGAAGTACGTGGGTCAGGAAGCTGAGCTAGGAAGACTACTCTCAACAGACAGGCTGGGTATCAAGCGCCAATCTCTGGCAGTCTGGACTTGTCTAACCATTTCTCGCCGACCTCTTTCGTCTTCTCCCATTAATGATTAAAGCCGTTCCCCACATCTCAGCAGCAGTTATTATTGCTGACAGGAGCTGTGGCCAACACTACAAACATAAGGCAGAGGTTGTATGAAACACAAATTTCCCTTAAGGATCATATCAATCCAGTCACTTGCTGATCCTCTTGTTTTACCAGTGAGGGGACCTGACGGCAATTTAATGCAGCATCCCATTAAGCTCTGCTCTTCCAGCATGGTGCAGCTCTCTGCACTGAACCCCATTACTTCACATTAAACACACACACAGATGAAGGACAATAGAGAGATAAGCAGCCCATCAGTTTCACAATCCCCTGCTAATGACAATGGAATTCACATTTTCAACACTACTAAGACCTCCCACTTTCTATTCCCCAATTCTCAGTCCCACTCATTCGGCTCTCCCGTCTCTTCTTCTCGACGTGTTTAATGATTCCAGCTGTCATACAAGCAGGCACACAAAACGAGTGGGTGATAGGCACTAAAGCTTTGCTGAAGCGCTGGCACCTTTGCAGATGCAATTAGACACATCCTGGTGACGGAGCGCCTGGCGCCACATGAGTTTGGTGTGAGCATATTTCAGAGAAATAAAAAAAACATCTACTGCTGGTTTGGATGGAGATGACACTGAGATGCAAAGCAGTAAACGTCTGATTTTGTTTTTGTTTTCATGTCTTCAGTGATAAACACTCAACAAAAGTGCATTCAGATGCAGAGAGTGAGATCCATTCATTCATTAAGGTGTGGTTGTTCTTCTTGCAGGTAGTAGTGGAGAGGGGCAGAGGGGACAGAGAAACATCAGTACCCTGGACACACCTGGGCCCTGTGTCAGTAATCTCATAAAAACCCTCTTCAGAGCCCAGTTCTGGCTCTCTTCCTGAGAGACACCCATTTGGTTTTTGTTCAGGTTTGGTTTGCGTTGCTGCACCACAACACACGCCCACCATGCACTCAACTACGCTTATTGATTTTACTGACCTACACATGCCAATCGCTAAGTTTTCAATTTAATTCGTCTTTGAAATAAAATCATTTGTTAATTGATCTGTAAAAGTATCTCCTTTATCGGCAGTGTGGCTCGCTTGTATAAACTGGGTTGTGGCATTCATCCAGAAGCTACGGTCACGTACTAACACTGATGAAGACCAAGCACAGCCTGCTTCCCCATGGCAAACACACTCGATGTGAGCGCCCCACGCAGGACGGCAGGCTCCACAAAAACTGCTCAGAAATGTCTTCATGAACACAACAAAGAGCCCAAGGTGTTGACCTGGCCTCCGAACTGCACATTTCATCTCTGCCCCTCATTTACTCTCATCTCACCATCAGCTGTTTACTAAACAACAAAAAGCCCTGAACCTGAGACCAAACCGGGAGAAACCTTCTCACTGCTGAGCTGACTGGTCACTGAACTCTGCATCTTCATTCAGGAGAGCTAGCAAGACGTAACGACCTCCCAGCCAGGTGTGAGGCGGATAAACGAGAAGGACAATGTAGCGCCAGATATCATCTTACCCAGTTCCCTTCACTTAATGAACATATTAGGTTAATGGTCCAGTTTAATCAGCTGAAGGAGTGAGACCAGAGAAAACTAACACCTGGCTCCTCTGAGGACGCATTGTTTCATTTACAAAAAGACGGATCTGCACTTTAAAAACTGGCCTGAGCTCGGGAGGAATCAGGCCACACAGGCCACGATCTGATTCTCACATATTCTGCCCTGTTTTACTTTCTCCCCTAGGCATCATTAGATAAGGATCAATATTCAGAGAGGGAAGCTGCTCAGGCCAGCTCTCTATTTTTAGCCCCTGATGAGTGTGTGTTTATGGTCGTGTGTGTGTGTGCGTGTGTGTGCAATGCAGACCGATCACTCCCATCAGCAGCACTGCGAACGTCTCCATGGCAACCCCACCTACTGAACAGATGAGGAGAGCATGCAAATCCGGCCACGCTGGAGCAATGGCTGATGCCAGACGGAGCGTGCGAGTGCTCGCGATCTACGTCTCTGCTGCCAACGTAGGAGTACCGCTGCGTGCTTACTACATTAACACGGCTGATGGGATACAGCTTGGGACAAACATGAGGAAAAGGATGAGGGACGAGATATGGCGTGCTGAAATGACATTAGAGAAGCTGAGGGGGAAAGAGGAAGGAGCCAGGAGTCAGTCAGAGCTCAGAACTTGATTCCAGCTTGAGTTCAGGTAAAATATGACAGGAACAGGTGAGGAGGAGCAGAGGGAGGTGTAGAGTGAGACTCTGCAGGTTGAGATAGAAAGAGGTTTAAGTGCTGAGAAGCAGAAAAGTCCTTGGCTCAGGTTCAGATGGATGAAGAGGACGACATCATGTTCAGGGAGGGAGTTACCGCCGAGACAAACAGCTCGCTCACCTCCACGTTACATGATCAGCATGAAAGCACACACAGTAACACACACACACACACACAGTAATACACACACAGTAACACACAATTTCTGTCCACAGAGAGGTGACCTTCAAGGTACATCTACCTCACTCTGAATGTGCTGGGAAAAATTTTGTGCTGATTAGCAGAAAGCTCTCCTCCCATGTCAGGTGTTTTTTTCTTTTAAAACACTGAGTGAAACACATTTTGAGTCCTCAGAAGAGCTGAAACTGACTTTGAAAACCTCTGAGCTCATTTTGTGATATTTTGCAAATCTGCAGATATGCTGAATGTATAAAAACGGTCATTAGGACTCGAGTAACAACCAACAATTACAACTGAAATGATTATTGTTCTGAATGTTTTTATTACGTTTTATGAATTAAAGGTTCTGCAAGTCGTCAAAATGTTGGGCGTTTTGTAACTTTAATGTTGTGATAAACAGGGGTTATGTATTTTCCATCCAGTTTCCTGGAAACTTTCCTCATAATTTCCTTCATTTCCTGAAAATTAGCTGGTATTTAGCTGTCAAATACTGGGATATATCTCCATGAAAGACCAACACAGCCTGGTACTACTTATATGGGAAATGGAGAAAGTATTAGTTGCTTCAGTAACAACTCAAATATACAAAGGAAGTACTTAATAACTGTAGCAACTAACACTTTCACCATTTCCCTTATAATTACTACCAAAAGTTCTAAATATCCTGGTAAGTTGCAGCTAAACAACACCTACTTTTCAGTAAATTATGTTTCCAGTTCCAGTTTCCAGAAAATTAGCTGAAAAATATGGGATCTGTACAATCAGGCATTACAGATTATTTATTAAGTCAAATATGACGTTTTGTTTACGTAGTCATCAGGGTTTTTTTTGCCCTTTTGCTGATTAATTTACTTTACTGATTTACTTTTATTTTTGCAAAATTTTTAATTGACTGAGAACATAAGACGCAAAATAAGAAGATGGGTTGTGATGAGGTAGATGATTAAACACAGACAAATACATGTGTACACTTCATTATGCAGAGGTTTAGTTGCACTTGCCCTTAAAATATTGAAAGAAATAGTTAAACAAAAAAAAGTAAGAAAATGATCTAAATCAAGCACCTTGAGGCAAAAATGTCTGAGAATTAACTGTGGAAACAAAAAGGGAACAGATCTGATTGGAAATGTATTTTTTGTGCAATCTCTGCATGTGTGTTGCCATTTTCAGTTTAGTGACAAAAGAACAAATATTTTCTATTTAGGGATTTGGGGTGAAGTTTATCCAAATGAGCTATTTAACCAATCACATGAGAATTTAGATAATGGGGTCTGTTCATG
This sequence comes from Lates japonicus, assembly GCA_033238685.1. NCBI lineage: Eukaryota > Metazoa > Chordata > Actinopteri > Centropomidae > Lates > Lates japonicus. Next base: position 6,365,138 of record BRZM01000029.1, on the reverse strand, counting down.
TCAGCTCAAGAGAGCTAACTGGAGCGGTTTACCAGAAACCCTCTGGCCAGCCTCAAAACAGCCCCAATTATACAGCTCATAATTAACTGGTTTTTCAGATAAACGATTTGGAGTACAGACATGCTTCTACCTGGATATCAAGGGCACGGCTCAGCCTCTTCAAAGCAGATGTAGTGGGTGAAATATGTAAAATTAATGTCCTACCTAAGACAGTGACTTTCCCTTTTCTCTCTCACATCATGGTAAAAAAAAAAAAAAAAAAAAAACTCAGTATGTTAATGGCTCTGCTGGGCTTTCCAGGGAGAGAAGTGCTGCAGATCATTGTAGGTTTTATATTTATCAATTTAAAGTGGCATTGGAGGACAAAATTATTCATTCATTTATCCTTTATTGCCAAGAACATGCTTAATAATATATCTCATAGAGCAAAACTGGTGTGAAAACTGAACATTTCATCAATTACGGAAGTGAAAATCCTTCTACAGATGATCATCTCCCAGCTCGTAAAAAAACATGACTGCCAAATTAAATGTCACCAGGGCTGTTGCATTTTTAATACCCATTCATGCCTCCTAATCCCACTCCTCTATCTCCCTCTGATCTGAGCCCCCCAGCCCCACCCTCTCTTTCCTCCTTCCCCCAAAAACTGAAACAAACCAACAGACTATTTTGGGGTTTATCTGCTCCTTACTTCATTTCCAATCACATCCACCATATTTCTCCTCCAGCTGCCTCTGGTCTGAGCTCGACTCTCTGCCCACTGCTATCAGTCTTCCCCACTGACGGTCCCTAAATGAGGGGAGAAGTATCTCCCCCCGAGGACTGAGTGAGTGTCTCCCCAAGATTACTCTCATCCCCCAACTCGCCGCTTAAATACTTAAAAACCCAGGAGATGAATTCATTGTGAAATACAAAACCGCGCTAATCCCTCCACTGATGGAATGACAGACTGACGGGGAAGAGGAGCCAAATTTCTGCAGACGGTTAACAAGAGCTGATACCACATGCAAACTTAGACCCAAATCCTGGACATCCGTTCATGTTGTAGGAAAAAAATAATGAACTGGCAACTAACTCCAGCCTGTGCTCCTGTTGTGAGGCAGTGTCTGATCAGTGAGCAATGTCGCTTCAACGATGGCTTAAACAGTTTGTCAACAAATCTTCTAGAGAAAGGTGACGATGTCTGGGCAAGAATCATCTTCCAACACTAACTATATGAAACACTGAGGCTCCAATAACTTATAACTTAATGGACACTCTTGGACAAAGTTTCATTCATCAGTCACATTAGACCGACTGTTTGGAATGAATGCGTACCTTGATAATTCACATTTCGAGGCACACGTGTAATTGAGGAGGTTTGCAGAGCCACTGGTTGGAGCTGACAGAGAGTCAGTCTTTACAACAGACAACATGTCGAACCCTGAGGAGGATGGGATACAACAGTAGAAAACCTTGTCTGGCTCCACTCCTGTCAGCCAGGAGCAGAAATCTGAGGCTGCAGTGGGAACAGGTTCACCAAAACTGGACAGCTGAAGACTGGAGGAAAAAAAAGCAGCCTGGTCTGATGAATCTGGATTTCTGCTGAGCTGAGGCACACAGATGGTGCCCACTGCATCCATGGACCCAACCTGCCTTGTGTGAACAGTCCAGGCTGGTTGTGGTGGTATGATGGTGTGAGGAATGTTTTTCTTGGAGAACTTTGGAACCTGTAATACCAGTAGGGCTGGGTACCGAACTTTGGTTCTTTTATGGCACCGGCTTAAATGCTTTGATACTACCTGGTGTCAAAAGACGCTTTGTTTTTCGGTGCCAAGTTTCGATACCAAGGAGGTTAGTCATGTGATCAAGGTCTGATAATGCTGCCGGTGAACGGCTGTAACGTTACACACGGTAGGAGGCATGCAGGAAAAATATTTATGTGGTTACGCCCACAGACGGGGTTCACGTGTATCTGCGTTGTGAACTACAGTGAGAGAGTGTGTGTGTGTATGTGTGTGTGTGTGTCGAAGCGGTTAAAAAAAATGCGACCAAGGTCAAACGTGTGTCTCCATTTTAGTGAGATTGATGCCAACAGTGCACAGTGCAATATTTGCAAAAAGGACATTGTTGCTAAGGCAACACGACCAATTTGATGAAGCATTTGAACGTGCACGGAATCAATTTAGGAGCAGAAAGTTGCTCATGTTCAACTGCACAAAGATTTAAAGGTGCTTAGTATGCAGCAGTGAGCATCAGACACTGACTGAAAATTATTTGTTGTATATTTTTTATGTTAGAAAACTGCTTTGAGTGGAAAAATGGCAAAGCTGAAAAATAAAACTCAAGATTTGTACCATAATATGTAATGTAATTTTCTTTGTTGGAATTGATTTGATAAAATTGGTATCGAAAAAAGTATCGTTCAGGAACCGGTATCGAAGTCAAGGTATCGGTACTGGTATCGAAAATTTTTGAACGATACCCAGCCCTAAATACCAGTCGGTCATGGTTTGAATCCCACAGCCTCTCTGAGCATGGATGGTGACCATGTGCATCCATTTAAGTCCACAATTTACATGCACATGACAATGAGCAGACAAACAGGTGACTGGCAGAATGAATGTGCAGCTGACAAATCAGCAGAAATGATGTGCTACAATCATGTCAACATGGACCAGAATCTCAAAGGAACTTTTCCAACATCTTGTGGAATCTATGCCATGAAGAACTGAGGCTATTTTGAGAGTAAAAGGGAGGAACAACCCAGTAATAATATAGTGGTGCTTGGCGATAAGTGTAGACTATGCTGCCTACTTCACTGCTGACTCCTTTCAGTTTTCTGCTGCCTTAAGGAATGACACACACAGCTAAAAGCTACGTGTTTAATTCTGTAAGTGTCTAAATTCAACTTCCACATTGAATGTCTATTGTCCAAACACTACCAGCCCACTGTCTGTTGTCTGTTTGTCTGTCAGGGAACCACAGACAGACACTGTGACACCACAAACCGATAATTAACACCTGTCACAAACGGACAAGTCGAGATTTACAGCGTGCCCACACACACACGCTCGGCCCACCATAATATGATTGACTGGCCACCTCTCAGCCACAAAGGATCAGCCCACACCAATATGTTCGCAGTCGCACACAGATGTTCCGACTCGTCGCAATGACACCATGTCCGCATTCATCTGCATAACACTGACAATAACAAGCGATTTCCTCACTGAGCAGACGTGGTACCTGTTTCATACAACACAAACAAAGAGGGAGGAGAGTGTCTCAGTCCTGACAGATGAACAGCAGACCTCAAACACAAGTCCAACAATAACTGTCAGCTCTTACATTCAGGCTGGAGTTTCCTTTGTTTGTCCTGACTGAGATATTAAAATAAATAAATAAATCAAAAATAAATATGATAAGCAGACATGTCATGCTAAAAAGACTGGAACCAATTCAACCAAGTTAAATTGTAAATGCTATTATTAATCGATCAATCTTTGGGTCTACAAGCATCAGAACAGTGGAAAAATGTGTGTAAAATTATGTTAGAGCTCAAGGTGACGACAACAAATATGTTGTTCAGCCCAAAACCTTGAACATTTGATTGACTATAATGTCCAAAGACCAGGAAAAGCAGAAAATTCTCACATTTGAGAAAAAGAAGCCGACAAATATTTGGCATATTTGCTTCAAAAACAAAAAAGAATTGCTTGATTGTCAAAATCGTTGCTTATTAATTTTCTTCTCATCTACTTATTTCTGAAACTCTTAACTTAAAAATCCTCCTCGAGCTCATCTCCTGTCACTCCACTGCATTTCTCCTTTATGAGGGTTTTATTAGATGAAGCAGAAGCAGATAAAGAAGTAGCAGAAACAGAAACATCTACCTGCAGGTGCAGGTGCATGACAAGTAGAGGTGGCTTACTAACTGCACAGTTGTAGTTCATGTTTCTTTCCCACAGCAGCAGCAATCATGAGCTCACACTGTTTGACGTCAACACCACTAATCCCACCAGACATATTCTTCCTTTGTTCTCCTGCCTGGACTTTTTCACATCATGACTTCTAAGAAGCAGCCTGCTGAGAAGGGCGTACACACACACACTCATTTAATTTGCGTCCGGTCTGAGTGCAAGGTGAAACCAGAAGCTTACTGCTCAGTTTTTGATTGACACGCTAACCTATTTTTAAAATTGGGATGTCACTCATAAAAGCTTTGTGAAGTTTCTCTAATGAACAAACAGAGGATGGAGGAAAAAAAGAAAAGAAACTGTTGTGATGTTGGGTCCATTAATCATTTGTTGTTGCTGCTGTTGCTGGAAGCTGAGTGAGCAGTAAAGATCAGATCGAGTCAGCTGGGACATGAGTGGTGCTGAATGGGATCCTCAGGGCTTGACTGAATCAGACTGGCATATTGGTTTGTGCACAGGTGGCCAGAAGTATGTGGACACCTGAATCTCTCATTCTAAAACCAGAGGAGCATTAGTGAAGACAGCCACTGACGTTGGGTGATAATGTGGCATTCACATTACACGGCATGGATGGTAGAGATGGACAGTTTCCTATAGGTTTAGGTTTAGTCCAGTTAATTCTTATACACTAGCCAGTTGAGAAAGATGGTGCATGAACAAAATCAGAACATATTCACGCACACTTCTATGGCAAAACAGAACATTAACTCAGGCAATAAACCACCTAAATTTAAACTCTGCTCCTCCAAAGGCATCCTTACAATGGGTGACATCTGGGGTCCTATGGGCATTTTATAGTTTAAAGGAACATTTCCTTTCCCAGGTGCATCGTTTTTTTCTGAACTTGCAGTTCATATTATAGTCTCTTTGTTTTTGTTTTGTATATTTGTGTTTGGACACTTTTTCCTCAGTTTATTTGTTACAAAAACTACAAGCTTTCAATAGAAACTTGCTAAAAAAAGAGAGAGAGATTAAACAGATTTCCATGCTCATTACATGTGAGCGTTAACAAATAGGTGAGGATAAAAATACTGTGTATTGACAAAACAGAGCTATATCCATTATATCTGGATGATAAAGTTTGGTTTACATGGAACAGTGACATACTGTTTTCCTAGCAGCAGCGTAAAAAATTGACATATGCTGCTGCGGAGTGTTATGTGGCAGTGGGAGAGGAGTGATGCACCGTTTATAAGCCACATACAACATCAGTGTTAATGCATCATAATCAGCTGTGACATATGTCAGTAAGAATCAGGAAGTGGTTCATGACCGTTTACAGTGGCACAAGCCTGCAAAACATCAGCAGCAGGTCACTCACAAAACAATCATTTTGCCTTTATATCACATTTGACTAGAAATTCAAACAGTTGCTGTGAGAGATTTGAGATCAAGGACGGAAAACTCAGACAGAGAAATACTGAACACACACTCTGTGAAGTCTCAGGTACTTACACGGGTCGTCCTGTGAGGCTGGTGTGCACGTGCTGTTGGAAGTCTGGATACTTGGAGGCCAGGTAGGCGAAGTCAGGTGGTCTGTCTTTGTACCGGTTCCGAGGATGCATGGACTTGTTCAGAGCCATATTCTGAGCCCTGGCTTCAGGACAAACACAAACACCAAAGACATGATTATGTGTGGGGTTTGGAGCCACAGCAGACACAGAGATATTACACAAACACTGGTTTATTAAATAATAAAACAATAAACTGACGTTTGATCTGAATCTGACTCTAACTTTGGAAAATATTAACATTACACATCCACCAGACAGGTTTCGCAACTTATAGCAGCGCTGCTGCTGTAACACTGCGTCTCATAAATAACTCTGGCTACTTTGTTTTACGTTTAAGTGGGGAACAAATTTTATTTCTCAAACTTTGAGTAAAAACTAACGGAGACACGGAGCTCGTTTGGTGCAGCAAGCTAACTCTGGAAGCTAATACGTAGCTAATACTCCTCCGTGCTTACCTTTACAGTAGCTTAATGTTGTTGTGATGATGCTTGTTAATATTTTACGACTGGCGCTGACTTGAAAAGAAATTCGCAACGGTGAAGTAAAATCACACTCAACTCACGTTGTCCAAACGTTTCCCACTCTCTGCAACTCTCTTCCTGGATGCGCTCGACGTCATCGCTCTACGCCGATGCGTCATTACGTCATGAAAAAAGGGTTTCAGTTTTTCAACTGAACTTTTTGACAAACAAAATTGCTCCTTCGTCTCTTTTACAAAGAGCAGACGTTATAAGCACTAATTAAAGCGGCCTGTTTAAGACGTGATAATATATTTTGAATGTAAAGACGCAGATTAATTCATAGTAAAAGTATACACTTGCACATTTTAATCTACTTTTTTGTTCTTGTCCATTGTTCAACATTCATGATGATGAGAATAGAAACATATTTTGATCAATTAAGTTTTGGAAGAAAAATACGACCTTAATTATTAAAAACCGTTTTTGGTAAATCTGACAACTGTCGATGACATATTTAATCACTTCTTACATATGCTATGATTTTTATACGATTTAATTGTGTGTTAATCATATTTTTATTGACCCAACTTCAAATTAGACAGCAAAAACTGAATTCAATTTATGTTTGTCCAAATACACCACTGTTCAAAATACAATGGCCCTTGGTTTAAGCTCAAAACAAATGAGCAGGAAACACAAATGCAGATTTTACTTCTTTTATTATATTGCAAACAATAATGACATCCAGGTATATTGTTAACAGTTTGCTGAGTGAAGAGTGAGACCATAGTGGCGAAAACATCATGAGCTCTCCTGTAGGAGCTTGTTGTGCAGTCTGAAGCCCTCAGATGTGGTTCACAGGCAGGTTACAGAGGACAGGTGGACTTGAGGCCAGAGGAAACGACCCACAGACAGTCAAAACCTGTCTGTCAGTCCCTTCACACACCAGACCAGAGCAGCACAGGGATTGCTTGGGACCTGCGAATGGCAAAAGGGGATTTTCTTCAACAGGGCGCACGCCTGCAAACAACACCAGCAGCTGTGTTGTAGCTTTTGTCTACTTTTTCTTACAAAAGAAACAGAACACACATCGTCCTGACCTTTGATTCACCACCTTCCTTGAGTAAAACCAAGGAAGGGAAGAAGTTTTTAATTTTAATGGTCTGGCATGTCATAGCGTGATCCTGAGGAGACAAGCATCATTTTTCAAAAGTTGGTCACACAGCATTGGACCAACAAGAGGCTGATTTCTCCAGATAAACCAGATTGTACTGACAAATGTCTCCATTTTTGGCTTCAGCTAGAACATTTAACACATTGGCATCTTCATTAGCCATGCCAAATAGTAAGTACTACAAAATTAGCCAATTCTCCACCCAAGAGAAAACAGCTTGTAGAAAAAAATAAAACCTTTGTAAGGGGAGGGCGCACACCAAAGGGAGACACCAGTTATATTCCCTGAAAAAGAGGATTTCTCTTTTGGGACATCCTAGTCTGCCACAATCCCATTGCATTTACAGAAAATGGAGGCCATAAACCTCCTTCAAATAGCATCACACACAACAAAACCAGCCTTTCTACAACCATTGTACAGAGCTGTCTGAACTCAACCAAGGACACAGTAATGTAAGTGGAAAAAGTCTGGCATTTTGGGAAATAAACCCGTCCACTTTCTTGCCGAGAGTTAGACGAGAAGATGGATACCAACCTCATGTTTGCAGGCGGTTAGCTTAGCTTAGCATAATGACTGGAAACAGACGGAAACAGCTAGCTTGGCTCTATCCAACGGCAGAGAGCAGTTGCCAGGCAACCAGAGGTACACCGACAAGTTACTGAAATTCATGCCGCGTTCTCGTTACATTGTTTAAACCGTAATTTTGAGCTAGAAAAAAAGAAAACGTCCACATCTTCCTCATTGTAATTACTAGTGGGAAATATCAGGAATGTCACACAACAGAAATATGTTCTAGTTAATGAAAATAACTTAACATGTCAACAAACCGTTGGCACAATGGCTAAAAATAGAGCATCGCTACCCCGTACTACAGTCCACTCACTCGGTGACAAACTTATGGATATATGTGACGAAACAAAACTAGCTGATTTAGGCTGTTTATCTACTGTGCCTGCGAGGTTAGCACTCGGGCTAAACAACCTGGAATAACATTTAAACACTCCCATGTCGAAAACACGAGTGTTTTTTTTCACGTTCCACTAATTCTGCGGACATTGCGTGAATGCAATATTAACCAATACAAGCGGCTGTCGTATGAACTTCTATCGTGGTGTATTTGAAAGTAAAAACCCAAGAATTATTATTATCATTATTAGAACTTTAATAATCTCACTTGGAAGGATTATGTTTAGTACTATCCTTTTCTTAACTACTATTACACAAAAACAAAGAGTATCTTACATTATAATTGCACGTTTGTTGCTAGGAGACCAATGGATAACCCTCCAGTTGTGGTTTTAGCTGCAGCTTCATATTGACAGTACAAATACGAGTGGTATGATATTCTCGTCTCTCAGCAGCAGAGCAAAGAAGAGTATTTCCCAAAATGTCAAACTACTTTAAATACACAGTTTCGCACCTCATTATTCAATTCAATTGTTCTCTGATGATAAGGCTCCAGTATATTAACTTTTTTTAAAGAATGCTGTTCTGACAGCTCTGCCTCTGGTGCAGGTTTACATGCAGCAGTGCTACATCAACAGGTCACATTAGGCTCACAGTAGCCACTAGCAGGAGCTTGAGCAGCAGATCACCACATCCAGTACACACAGGAAGAGGAAAACTTGGCAAAGAAGCTAAGATAAGAAGATCAGTTAAGCAGTGGAATTCTTTATTAGCCAAGAACTGCATTGGAATGAAAAGGCTAATCAGAAATTATAGGTTTATGCATTTATCAACATCATTAAATTTTAATGTTGTCTTTGATCATCATTAATGGACCAAAGATTTAGTGAAAACAGGGATGTGCAAGATTAATGAATCACCTTGCCAGCTACATTTAGAAGCAAGATGGTTCATTTTTTTTGTCCTCCAAAGGGAGTGGAATGGTTTCTACAGCATGGACTGGTTTACAGTTTTCCAGTCTGTCCTGAAAAATCGCCCCATTTTACAGTTACAGCTCCACCAAAATCAAAAGCTGAACATTTGAGGAAAGCCACTCAGAAGACGTTTGCATATGTGCGAGACAGTCTGTGGGGTTTTGTCTGCAGGGATCCTTGCTGCTCAGGCTTTAGCATTCTCCCTCCATTATCTGATCTGGGAGCTGCACCTCCATCTTTTACAAGCGAGGAGCTCTTCACAATGAAACTCACACCTCAGCATCAGACCCCTCTACAGACAAAACAGCATCAACAGATCACTTAACATGTCTGCCGCTAGCATTTCCTCACTAATTCTAAATTCCCATCCAGTTCATCCTTTAGTGCGATAATACAAAATTGCCAAATCTCTTAATAACAAGCTAAATTTACATTTCATATTTTCACAGAAAACTGATTTTTTTTTTTTACTTTTTTACTCAAAACCATTTTTTATTATGCAGAACATATATTTCACCCCTCAGAAATTAGAGATCTTTGCACATCCCAGATATCAACCCAGGGGGCTCACTTTGACTCCTCGTCATGCCTTTACGTTTTCTCTTCAGCAGGTTTATTTCACACGAGACATCTGTTTGTTGCTTTAAGAGGCACCTTAGATCAACTGAGCATCTTCCAACTTTACATAATTCCTATGGTGCACCAATCCCTGCCAAGACTGACTGGTCAGGGCACTGGAAGTGGACAGAGGGTTTAGTCTGTCAAATTTCTGACATGCAAGGTCAGAGGAAATTGTCTCGTAAAGGGAGACACACCCAAGGTCTTTATCAAGTGCTAGAGATTAGACAGGTGTAATCCCTGAACTCTGCTCAGGTGCTGCTGTGACCAAGGGCGCTCACTGACAGCAAAAGCCAAACAAACTCGCTCGCTACATCGTGGCTCCCCGTGAAAAACTCTGCGGTTATTCACGAAGCCGCTTTTAAGCATTTCAACTTTTTACTCTTTGCTGCAGATTCATTAAATGGGATAATTCATCTAAAACCTAGCAGTGGTTCATGTGCCACCATGACAAGAGTACAAAGCTGTTTTTAAGCCCCCAAGGTCCAAGGACAACAGTTTGAAACATTCGTATATACAGCCATTAAAATATTACCTAGTTCCACATGAAGAGAAATGGTATGCACACTTGAGAAGTGACGTTATAAAGCTACAGATTATTTCAATAACAAAGCCCCACAGACAATCGTATCTTATCGCGTCATATATGCTTTTCCTGCCTTATCTCTCGAAAGTTTCACCAAGCTAGGCACCAACAGACTACGACAGTGAAGGAGAGAAATAACAGAAAAAAAATCCTAAATAAAAAAATAGACAAAAATAAATCTTACACATAAAGACACTGTCATTTCTTAAATTATTGGTTTTTAGTGCCCTACATTTTACACCCAGTCAAAAACATCTGCCTTCGGTTGGTCGGTAAGGCTGCGTGACAGACGGACAGCCCCGTGTTAAACCTATGGTACTTCTAGACAACGTTATGTAAATTTACAGTATACAATTTTGGATTACCATGCAAGAATACTTTTTTGTGTAACATTTAATAGCTCGATCTACATCCAGGAATAATTTACATAGAAGGACAAAAGTTATTGGACCAGAGAGCGTGATGGGTAAATAACCATGGTGGTAAGTGCAGCCAGAGGAGATGAAGATTTGCGGGTGAGGTTTAATGTTAGGTGTGGGGGGTGGGATGAAAAGGGAGGTGAGATGGCAGGAGTGGGGGAGTAGGAATCCAGAGGAGCGCCTGGGTAATTGGGGTGCTGGTCCAATCTGCCAAGGTCCAGATCAGCGGCACTCCCACACTTTTACTGTTTGATCTACGCTCCCGGTGACAACATAGGGAGCAGCCTTGTGGAAATCTGCAGAAGAAACAAAAAGACGGTCAGAACAAAGCACAAGAGAGGAAATAAAATACAACAAGTTCCAGTTTGGTATCCAGACCTTTCCACAACACAGCCAACTTTACAGAATCATGACTGTCATCTGCTCATGCTGCTGTAAACACAGTGATTCTGTCTGAATTAGCAAGAGTAGATGAAGAAAACCCTGTTCCTTATAACAGGATTTAGAGCAAACTGGGTTAAGTCAAACTGAATTTATGACCTGATACTATTGATTCAATGGATCACCTTATATCTGACCAGCTGATACTATACTTGGGTGGGTCACCAAAAACAAAAGATAGCACTTGTCATCAAGTTACACTGTCAAACATTTTGAAAAGTGTCCTTGTTTCAGACCTCTGAGCAGGCATTCAGAGAGGTTTGGTGTTGTGTTCACTGATGGCTGTTTACTCTAGTAGTTGGAAAACAACCAAGCCAATCAGAGCTTAGTAGGTGAGGCGAAAAATCATCATCTTCCTGTGCCAGAGCAAAAAAAAAAAAAAAAGGGCAAAAATTGGTACAAAATAGGGACAGGTACGGATGATGTTGTTACTGAGGTTGTAAGGTTGGCCAAATGCTGACAATGTAATTGCAGCGATCCTGGTTCAAGTACAGCTGAGAGCGTTTGTTGGATATCATCCCTCCTTTCTTCCTTCATCTCCTGTCAGCTCTCTACTGTCATTGTCAAACTTTAGTTTTAAAATTAACAACCTGTAACTTGTCAATCTGCATATTTCTCCACTTGTTGTGAAAAACAACAGCAACATCCGCTGCAGTGTCAGTGTCGACGGAGACTGACGTCAGAGGGATAGATACATCAATCGCTACTGATTGGTTAGGGAAACATGAACAACTGAAATTAAAAGGAATTTCAGTCTGATTATTGGGCTATTTAAAAAGCAGACTGCAGACACATTTGAGGAAAAGCACTTAGTGTTGTATCATACACACAGACAGGACAATATTTTGTTTAGAAAAGGTGGGGAAAACAGTTTTTTCCAGTAATTTCAAACAAAGGTGCTTTGTCTTTTCCACACCGCTCCAACATTCATCACATCAATAGCTCACAGCGATATCCTCTTTGGCTAAAGCAGGATTTAAGAGGGCTGGGTTTCAAAAGGCTTGCCAAGGAAAAGTTGGCTGAAGAGCTCCTCAAGAGAGTTCTCAAGCCTTGATCTGCTGAAAAGCCGCAGATACGAGGAGGGGGAGGCGGGAAAATCCTGGAGGGCTTGTCTACCTCTTAAACCCCTGCTGCCAGCAACCCTCAGGACTCTCAGCGCGCTACCGGTGGAGAAGCTGGGCTCCCTTACAATTATTCAACCTTTCTCGAAAGCAGATATTTGTGAGCTCAGCTCCACTGTCCAATGAGGGTAGAGGTTTCTTGCTGCACCTCAAGAGACCCACTGGTCAAACAATAACAAGGGTGAAACCTTTTTTGGGGGGAGGGTGAGGGGCTGCTTACCCAGAGAGGTAACAAAGTGTTCGTGGGCACACAGGGTTTTCATGCAGCGCTTGTTCTTGTAGTCCCAGATCCTTAAGGTCTTGTCATCTGCACAGGTCACAATGAACTTTCCTCCAGGGTGGAAGAGGATCCCACGCACCCAGTTGTCGTGGCCAACCTGTGGAGACAGAGAGATGATGATAATGACACCAGTTGCAAACCAATTTCATCTCACTCATGAAGCACATTTTTTTCAGTCTGGAGGCTATTAGTTTAAGATGGTCCTCACCAGTGTCATAAGGCACATGCCAATGCTAACATCCCACATCTTGATGGTTTTGTCTCTGGAGCCAGACAGCAGGAAGGGGCCTGGCTTACCACTCTTCTTGGACTGGTTCAGCACAAAGAGAGAAAAATAAATAAATATCAATAATTGTGCAAAACTAATATAGCATGTGTGTAATTCAGTTTTTCTAGTTTTGATTAAAACATTTTTAGTCAAGCAAAGAACAAAGACAATAATACACATGTATCTGATTAGAAGCCTTTTAGTCAGAAACATTAACTCACAAGATTGTCAACATTTAATCTGATATTTAAGGTGGGGTCAAACAGGCAGGTGCTTCTAAGCAATGATCAGAAAAAATGTAAAGGAGTTGTTTCACTGCTTTGGTGTATTTGTTCATCCAGAGCAGCAGGACATCCCAAATAAAACACCTTTGGGTGACCGTGTGTATTTTACGTTTCTGACAACTAGTTTGAGAACGCATGTGCAAACATCTGTGAGACAACAGCTGTCTCTGTTTGCTTAAAGTCAACAACTCCATCAATCCATTTAACTGGCAGTGATACTGTACATGACTTGTGCATGTTTCACTTAAGTTTAAATACAAATCAACCAACATGAAAAACCAGCTTCTGTGCAAGTGAACACTGTTTTTCATCACACACAGGTTAGACTGGGACAAACTGCTGCGAGGGAAAATGTTGTTTTAATCTGACAAGGCTACAATTGGACACACTTGAAATCACAAGGCATGAGGAGGGAGTGTGGGCTGACTCTAGGCCATGCTCATACTCTGCCTGTGTATGCACGCACACGCACTTCATTTCGAGTCGGTCTGTTCACATGGCCGTCAGTCTGAGCAGTGACGTGTGAGACCCACTGACATGGCTACGCATGTAGAGAGGGAACACATTCTGCATCATCTGATAGTGAGAAAGAGCCACTGTTTATCGCTGAGTGAACAAAACAAATCACTAACTTTGTTCACCCTAGTACATAACTGAAGGGGTGTAATTACATGCACATCATGTTGAGGTGTGAGGCTAATGAAAAGCACAGAACTGACTTTATTGGGTTATATATACATTTTAAGATACTTTTTATCAATTTAAAGCTCATATTTTTCATGATTATAAACATATTGTTGATATTTTTTATGTATAGTTGATTATTTGATGTATTGCCTCTGTGCTTCCACTCTTTGGGATGTACCTTCCTGAACTGTTGATTGCTTTTGAGATGCCAGGTTGATGGCTAACCACACCTGTCATCACAGAGCCTGTCATATAAATGGGTATGGTGTCCATTTTTAAGCATTCTGTCCTAAAGAGGATCCAACTGGGATAACATTTTTGGAATACATTTTGTGGTTTAGAGTCACTGATATCAATCTTTCATTGACACAGCCTTGGTGCATGAGTCTACAGGTGAGATCTGGTTTCACTTCAGGATGTACATGAGCTTTATCAGTGCGCTCTGTGGGAGACCGGCAGCACATGGTTGTACAGTAACGACTGCCCTCTTTTTCACTATTCTATCTATCTCTATCTCTCTATCTAGGCCAGAGTCTTGAAAATATGTTTCCAGTTCCATCAATCGCACTGGATGCCACCTAATGCCAAACAGATGCCACCAAACACAGGGTGGGTTGGCCTCTGAGATACAACTTCCCAGACCTGAATAAGTTTTGGAGAAATGAGAAAGGGTCTGAGCAGTTCTTCACCTCAGAGCCAGTGGCTTCTAGGATGGTGGGGTAGGCGCTCTCTGGTGCCCAGGAGATGCACTCCACCACATGTTCGTGCTCCCGCAATTCAGCCTTGCACTCTTTGGAGGCCACGACCCACACGCGCACCGTCTGGTCATTGGAACAGCTGGCAATCAGTGTGCCGTCCTGGTTTGGCCGCACCATACGGACCCACTCCCTGTGGCCTGTGAAGGTCTTCACACAGTAGCTAATGGGCAAATGACAATAAAGGAGTTATCAAGTTGTCAGGGGAGATGTGATTCATGAAACACAATATCATCTTTCAAAAACAAACAGTGGTTTTGAGGATGATGTTTTTGGATTCTGCGTACCCAGTTGCCACCTCCCACATTTTTATGGTTTTGTCCCTCGAGGCAGAAACGATGTGATCTCCATTGGGCATGATGGCTACAGACGAAACATTGTGGTCATGTCCTGAAAAACAGAAAAGACAAAAATAAGATCTCAGGAACAGCCAGAGTGCATTAGAAAAGCCTTCTGAGCAATACAACCCAATGCAACATTTGAAACTAATGCGCAATTTAATTGTATCATTTCAGATGGCAACAAATGATCCCTTTAATCTTTCCTTCTTTACTTTAACCGAGGAATCATACTCAAAATTCAGCAATGGTTTTTACACATCTTCAGCCACTAACAGCGCCAAAAAACGACGGGTTTGGTCGTAATTAGCCAATTAAATGACAAGCGAGGCAGCCAATTTGCCTGGGCTTACTTTGTTCCACAGAGAATAAGAGATGCCTAATTACCTAGATGCTGGGCCATATTTAAGCTGCTAAACAGATGAAGACAACAGTAAGTATACTCTAAAAGGCCAGCTTAACTGTGTGCGTGAGTGTCTGTGTGTGTGTGTGTGTGTGTGTGTACACACATGCCATCAGGCTATAATAATGGGTGGCAGCCACACAGAAAAGTGCTATCTGGTGCTGAAGAGGATAATTAAACTGCTGTCCAAATCGGCACTAATCTACTTCACCAGTTGGCCCAGTTGTTTTTTTCTTTTAGATATATATAAAAAAAAAAAAAAAAAGTAGGAATGGATGAAAAAGGGAGAGAAGGTTGAGTAGATGAATTAAAAGTGAATGGAGATGGGGGTAAAAAAAAAAAAAGAAGCATGGAGGGGAAGTGGTGGGGAACAAATCAAGACAGTGGGCTCGGTTTAAAAGAAGGTTTTTTGACAGTGATCTCTGCATTTAAATGTTTTCCTGCTCAGTGTGAACGCGGCTCGTCTGTTTGAGGAAGCGTGCCAGCAGCTCACACCCTCATTTACAACAAAAAAGATTGGCAACCAGCGAAATCTGTTGCTCACTTGCACAAAATGCAGGATTTACAACTCCAGCATAAATTTAAGAAGGCCAGAGCACTTTGTGTTCACTAAGCAGGCTTCTCTAATTCATGGATATTCATTCATGTCTGCTTCACAGTCAGATGTTAATGGACACTTCTAGCAAACGTGTGAAGAGGGGAACTAAATGTGAAATGCTGAAGCTTCATATTTGTTTGGGCTGCTGCTGGCTGGTTGGTGGGGGGGGGGCTTCTCTCAGTTCAAATAGGAAAATGAAAATTATTCATATGGTGGTCCCTAACATCAGTAGGGCCTGAGGGCACATGTAGACTATACAGCCATCATTTACTTGGCAATTAGGGTGTAAAGAAAGCGAGTGTGTGTGTGCCTAAGGACAGCTTCAGTGATGACGTGACCAATGGTGAAGTAGATTCTGGGATAAGAAGAAGAATATAGATAGGCTTATTAAAAACCTGAACCAATTCTTTACCATTTAATCATTGTAAATGATTACATTTTAAGCGGGGATATACCACAGTGCCTGTAGGAGTACACTGTACTGTAGAAGGGAGTACTGTGGGTAATATGAGAGACATGATGGCTAAAACAGTCCATTTGTCAGAGATGGTTATGAATCTCAGCGTGAGGTGCAGTGAATTGGAGCAGATTGAGGCTGATCACCAGCATCAAATGTGATAATGAACAGCATCTGTGCCAGCTGAGTCCTGCGTTAAGTCACAAGCTACATTTAGACAGCAATGACATGGAAATCCTGACAAAGTGTGTTCACAAAGATGATATCTGGCAGCAGCTGTGATGTGCATATCTGGAAATCAGATTTTTATAAAAAGAAGTTTTATCTTCTTACCATGCATGGTCCTGATGCACTCAAAGCCTTGGAAATCCCACAGCTTGATAGTCATGTCTGCAGAGCAGGATGCTAGCAGTTTGCCGGTCTGGTCAAAAGAGATGTCCTGCACTGAATCTGTGTGGCCTTTCAGTGTGCGTTCAAAGTCTCCTGTTTCATAGTCCCAAACCTGGAGAAAAGAGCATGTTTATACATCATCTTTAGAGCACAATACAAAAACCAAATCCCTTTCCAGGCCGCCAGCAAAGCCCCAACATGTCACATCATCTGTGGCCCCATGTCACTTCATGTCTCAGCTGAGCAGCTCAGTAGCCAAAACAAGCTGAGGAGACAGAGACAGACAAGCTGGCCAGGGAAGTCACATTTCAATCCTAACAATGAGATACACTGAGGGCAGAATTATTACAAATGACCACACTGGCATTACACTCGTCTCAAGAGCTCATACAGGCCTCACACACTCAATGATGAATCTATGATGCATTACTGTTGTTAATGGCAGGGATGCATGTGCCAGGATGTCGATTAGGGTTACAGTTAGGCCTGATAAAAGCCAAGAGACAGTTAAATATGATGAGAGCGGCAAAGTCATTTGGAGTACAGACAGAAAATTGGGTGAAGAGTAGATTTTCTAGCCTGAGAAAGCTGTTGCGTCTCTGGTTTTCAAGCAGACAGACGGTTTGTCACAGAGGGATAAACCCTCAGTGGTTCCTCTCGAGGTGGGGGATTTTGGGCAGACGGTGACAGGAAAACCCCACCCTCCCCTCCCCCTCCATCTAGTCCTTCTTCCTCCCCCCAAAAGGAGGCTACAGACAGTGCAGATGGCCGTGAGGTGCAATGTGTGCAGGGGGATTTATCCTGGAGATCAATGGAGTTAATGTGTGTGGAGGTACACCTGGTCAAACAGTCTACACACATACTAACAGTATTCAGCAGCAGCAGCATCTAAACCACACGTAATCCATTAACTACCTGTAACTCAATGCTACAAGACTGATGATTCTTCCTGGAACTTCTCCAGGGCATTATTTAAGCAGCTGCCAAAAAAACTTGCCCTATTTCATGATGATTAATAGTCTTCATTCTTTAACAGAAAATGCCTTGGATTTTTGTCATTCAAAGGCCAAGTGTAATACAAAGACTTTCTTTGTATGTCCCATTTATGAAGAAAGCAATGGGTAATCTGATACCTAAGCTCCATGGTCTTGTTTAAATGAACCTAGCCTGTGGTTGACATGTCTGAGTGAGCACAGCTCTACACTCAGGACCTGCTGATTTGCATATTGTGAAAGGTTAGAGCTGAGCTCAAGGTAACATTTTGTTGGGCAAAGATCTGCCACGTTGGCAGAGAAGAGACAACAAGGGATCAGAGGGGGTGTGTGAGGACCAGAGAATGGCAAAACTAACAGAGTGAGGGAAAACACACACAGAGGAGTGACTAAAAAGAGAAAAGGCAAAAAATAAGAATTGTTTGGCAACAGAAAACTACACACTGTTACATTTCACGTTACATGCTGATGAGGGATTCACTGAATAAGGCATTGTTCCTTGATTCGGCTTCTCCAGCAATTTATACAGATCTAATGTTGTGCCCTCTCACGGCTGTTTCCAGATGGCAGAGAAACAACTGACCAAACAGAGGTTTGTGGGTGCAACTAAGAATGTCGACATAATCTGTATGACTTGCTATTTAAGTAGCTTCATGCATCAGTGAACCCTGTACACCACAGTTTTGTACGGACTAAACAAGCAACACACAACATGTTAATTAGTGAACTTTAGAGGTGGTGGTAGGAAGATTGTTAACTTTTGACAGAGCCATGCCAGCTATTAGTGCTTGTTTCCAGTCTGTATGTTAAGCTAACTAGCTGCTGGTATGTATAATTTCTCAAAGCCTAAGGTGATGTCTTTAATATGCTTGTTTTGCCTGATTAACAGTCAAAACAAAAGTCAAAAATTTACTGTCATTTAAGAAAAGCCGTTACATTTTAGAAGCTGGACCCAGAGAATGTCTGGGTGTCAGGCTCAGGCTGACTGAATGACATGAAACAAAATGGCTGTTCTTTCTGATGCATGAGGTGGAAAGCTGAGGAGCTTCTCAGTCTGTGCTTCTCAGTAAAAAGAGCACAAGGTCTACTCCCCAGTTAAAAATTTAACAGAGCTGTTCAGGAGGAGAAAAGTAGGACACCGGGGGAGACAGGCCAGGCCAGAGAGATGCGGCAGCCAGGAAAGAGGCAAGAAAGCAGGGCTGAATTTTAGATTTTGGGCCCAGGTCTGCCTCCTCCTGAGGGATGGATGGCTCTGATGGTGGGGTAGTCATGATGGGGCATGAGGCTTTAAGTGGAAGATGAATGAGGCAGGGTGCTGGGGGGTGGGGTGCAGAGGGAGGGGTGAGATTGGAAGAGGAAGAAAATGCCAAAATGTGGAGAGGGGTCCCTGCTGTGTGGGTGTAGCAGAGGAAGAGATGTACATGTGTCTGTTATTGTCTCATGAATAAAATATACAGAACAAACAGCTCAGCAGAGTATTGGCATTGTGCAGTGAAGCAAGGGAGAGACACTGCTGTAAAAATAGCCCAGAGACAGACGATGGAGTTTATATATGGGATCTAGGGATACATAGATGACAGAGAGAGATATACTTGTGTAATCCAGGGCGTGTCTGGGAAGAGGGTTAGAGTAGAGCAGGAAATGCTCAAGAGCAAGGCATAATAGATGGAAAGGAGGAGGAGAGAAGAGCGGCATTCACCAGGCTGAGCACAAGCTGCCACCAAGCTGGCACTAAATTAAAAAAGACCACTCTGTTGATTTTATTGTAAAGTGAGAAGGGGGTGAGAAAACAAACAAACAAAGGACACTGCAGTCTGTCCCCTGCAGGAAGCTCCAAAGTCAGACAGCTGATTAATCTTCATTAAGTGTTTTTGCCTTTGAAACCAAATTACTGTACATGCAGTATTATGTTGGAGCATTTCTCACAAGCAAAAATGCTTTAGTCCAAACATATTCAATGAAAACAATAGCATACTCAAATATTACTGGTGCCGAGCCACAGTGCTGTCTGTGTAAGCTGGGAATGGAAGGCGCTGTGCACTGAATAATGTGTTTTGTAGAAATATGAGAAAGTCAGAGCTGAATGTTGCTGCATGCCAGCACTAGAAACAGACTGTACAACACCTTGCCTTCTGTGTAATAAATACAGTAAAGCTCAGTTTATATTTTGGTTTGGTGTAACAATTTGTGGGCTGACAGAAATGCCACATGATATTTTGCATTTATAGTTCAGCTGTTACCACGGAAACCAGACGTCCAGCACAGACAAGTTTTGTTTACATTCTGGATGCACTGGACAAGGCTGACATTTTATGTTTTCAGTGAGAGAGAAAGGCAAAAGAAAAAGTGATCTGAGTCTGTCGTCTAGCTGGATAAAAATAGGATCCACAGAGATTTTCATCTATGCATCAATGACTAGGGTACTCAAACCTGTCTGACAGATGTTCAGAGAAACTTACCATCAACACAAGTTGAACCCTTTGCTTAATGAACACCCTAACTCTACAACCAGCTGCGCAACACACGATGGCATCTGTGACTTAAGCTTGAAATCAGTACTGTTGTCTTACCATCATTAATGTCTGACGATGAATCAGCTGACTATATTTTGCTTATCCTTACTCCCTTATTACTGTCAAACCTAATTTAATCTGGTTATTATGACGCTTCATTTGAGCAAATGCATGTCCACAGTGCATAATATCCTAAAACCCAAGATGTCAGATAAGCATGGCAGCTGCTTTTCAACCCTGAAAAACTGAAAGGTTTCAGCTCATCATGAGACTTGTGAGGATTATTATCAGTGTTTCCATTATCTACTGTGGCTTTGGAAACTCTGAAGTGTACATCAAGTGCGAACATGGTTACGTTGAACTGTAAACAAACACCAGTAGATACAGTACACTGAACAGATCAGGGTTATTGCATCATGTGCAAAGGAGGCGCACAACCCTGCAGCTTTCATAACAGACTTCAGCAGTGATTTTACTTGTTTGCACATCTTCAGTTCAAAAGAATAAACTAATCGGTAAAATCACCTGCTGCAGCTTTTATTTGGGAAACCTGCAGATGTTCAGCTCTCAACAGGGACATGGTTTGAAAACCCTGACAGACAGTTGAAACAGCAATTCAAAAAAACTGACCTTTATTGTGGCGTCCTCGGAAGCTGACACCATGAGACTGAAGACTGGGTGGAAGATGACGCGGGTGACTGGACTGCGGTGACCACTCAGCTCGTACCTTTCTGGCGGGCGTGGATCCACTCTTTGGGGTCGCGCTTCTGACTGACGGGCCCTCCCAGGGTGATCTCCTCTTTAGCTTCATTCAGTTTGGATTCAAGTTCCATCACCTGCCCAGAGCATACAGGTACAAGTTAACAATGTAGAGGCAGGAAGTAAAGTATACAGGAATGTGCACGTCTAGATAGCCGGGTAGGACATTGAGTCTGTGGCGCCTGTGTTTTAAACAAATTATTACACATTAACAGTGGGGTTAATGCTTTCCTTGGTACATTTCTTTCAGTGTTAACATGGATTCAGCAGTAATGTCATGAAACATTCACAAGACTACAATCACTACAAGCATTTCTTTGAGAAGGAAAAAACCCCACAAACCTTCTTTTGTAATCTGATGACTGAGGTCCATTTTTTTTCCAAAAGGCCAGCGTACTTCTTATCCAATTCTTCATTCTGTGGAGAAAGGGGGGGTAGAGGGGAAAAAAGGATATTAGCAAACAGGCAAAGAAAGCCAATCAAAGTCGTGGGCTCAGCATAATCTGTGAGGCCTGTGGGAGAGGGGCCAGCTGGGGTGGCTTGTTGAGGTCCTTGGCTATAGTAAGAAAGAACAGAGAATTATTTACACACCCATCACAGGCCAACGCTGACTGCCAGACACCGCCAACCTACTGTACAACACACACACACACACACACACACACACACACACACACACACACACACACACACACACACACACACACACACACACACACACACACACACACCCTAGTCCTAATCCCTCTCACACAAGCTAATCTCCTGCAGACAAGGAAGACTTAGGCTGCTTATAGCCACACACCCCGTACTGGAGGCAGCGGTGGAGGTTAACTTGTGGCAGTCCTGGCAGACAGAAGCCTGATTCCACCTGCGGGCTAATACCACAAGCTGGCCGCCACCTTTTTACATAATCGACTCATATCGACAGTCTGTTTCTCATCGCTGAAAGAAACAAAACACTGGAGGCATGTTTTTCTGTCGCCAATGCATACAACTCAAAATAATACTGAGGCCTGCAACTAACAATTAGTTTCATTATCAATTCATCAACTAATTACTGTCTTGATCAATTAACAGTTTGGTCTTTTTAGAAGTCAGGTAAATAAAATATGCCCATCACCATTTGCCTGAGACAAAGGTGACACTCTTAAATTGCTTTCTTTGCAACAATCAAAGATCGTGACACAAAGCTGGAATGATAAACGATTAATCACCAGGTATTTTGGTGATGGTTCCAGCTTTTAACAGGAAACTTTGCTGCTTGGTCCAACATTATAGTAAATGGAATAGTTATAGGTTTTGGAAAGTTGACGATAAATGAGGCATTTAGTGGTGCTACTGGTGCTGCAGGACACTGTAATAGAACGGAATCGTAGTTCTTGAGTATTTTACAGACCAAATGATTAATCCAATTAATTGAGAGAATTATCAGCAGATTAATCTATACAATAAAAATAATTGTTAGTTGCAGCCCTACTCATGATTAAATCATTGAAGATAAAGAAAAGCAGCAAAACTTCACATTTGAAAAAAAGTTTGAATCAGGAATTGTGAATTTCGCTTAAAAAAATTATTTAAATGATTAATTGTTTTAAAGATATTGAAATTATTTTCTCCGCATTCTCAAGAAACCAAAATTCATATTAGTTTTCTTATTTAAGAAGGTCTACAGTCAACTGTGTTTTCATGTTGAAAAAATATAATGACTTAACATTTTAAAAATACTGAGAGGGGTTTTCTTTTCCTTAAATGGAATTAAAATACAAAAGTAAAAACAGTAAGATAAAGCTAAGTTTTGCCTTGTGTAGTCTTATTCTACTCAAGGTACAACAGTTTTGGTGGTAATTGTGTGAATATCCATGCCTGGAGTTGCTACTAACTACCAAAGCATCAAAACTATACCGACAGGAGCTACAGTGTCACTGAGGGAGAAAATTATGTTTCACCCACTTCACAGTAGCTCAGCCTCAGCTGGAAACAAAAGCAGACATCCTGAGGTGTAGAGAGATGCAGGCAACACTGCTCTCATATTTAACACTTCCTAATGACAAGAGGTGATTCTTAGACTGTAAATACGAGGTGTATAAAAAGACAAAGATGAAACTGAGGTAACGGGAGAATGGAGGAGAAAGAAAACAGAGGGGGAGAGAGTAGGGAACCCAGGTTTGACAAGTCTGCCATCATCTAATCTGCCATCTGCCTGGACACTCTGCCCATTTCACCAACACGCACACACACACAAAGAGACAGAGACACACACAAAGACACACACAAAATGGCAAGTGCCAGACTTCACTGCAGCCTGCCAGCCTATTGGCACTGAGTAATAAACGTGTGTGTGTTTGTGTGTGCATGTAGGTATGTGCATTTATTTCACAAGGCAATATAAAACTAGAGCATAACCTCTATTAATTATTCCTACTATGAAAACCTGCTAGCGTACTCCGCCTCGCATAGCATTAACTGCTACTCAAATAGCCACAAAGGGCCAAGGTTAAGAACATTTAATTCACTCTGAACAAAATATAACCACATTTATTAGACATAAAAACCACCTAGGTAATGAATGTCTAATATGGCCTCATAGGGAAACAGAAAAGCAAAAATCATTTGGCTGTTTAGCTTGCTGCTAAGGTGTGTGTGTTTGGCTGAGCTGCTATCACCAACAGGGTGAACCTATCCCCTGTGCCATCTATCTATTATTCAGCCTGCCTGCACAGGGCTGCCACAGAGAAACGTCTGAGGAAGAGCAATAAAGACACAGAGGAGAAGGGGGTGGGGCACTAAGAAGGCAAGGTGAAAGAGGAGGTACCGCAGAGAGGTAGAGCAAAAATAGTGACTTTAAAACAAATAGTAGATGAAAGGCTTGATATGACTTAGTAATAACACGTTAGGACTAACAGTTCGCCAAAGAGCACTGAGAACAATTTGTTGAAGCACCTTTCATTACCACATTCATGTTTTTGATTTTGCATAGGGCGTGCACAACAGCACATTTTCATTCACGCTTTGGCCTGGTACCACAGTACATTATATGAAGATGAGGAGAGTGTCAGTTCATCACAGACTATAGACATGCTACTGACTACACTACTAACACACACTTTACTAATGAAAAATAGACTTAATTCTATTCAATTCTCCTAAAGTGTTTGGAAAAGGTAGGGAGTACATGTAGAAAGGGCTACAACTCACAGTTTTATCTGATGTGGACAAACACTCTTTTAAAATTATAGCTAAAAGTTGCCAATAACCTCATGGTCATCATTTCATTTCAAAGTCAATGAGCAGGAGTCCAAACAACAACAAAACCCCTATTATGCTAGCTCTACAAAAATTTTTGTCAGGTTTGAATTACCACTGATAAAATGGATGCACTATACCATTTTGTGCAAGGACAAAAAGAGGAAAGGTACAAAAGGACAAATGATAAGTGAAAAAATTAAGGAGAGCAAAATACACTTTTAGAGGCTACTTGATTAGGTACACTAGCACAATCTGTTGCAGTTCAATGCATTAACTAATTCCTACCAATGTTTATACTATATTTTTTTAATTGTCAGAATGTGAAAAAATTTTTATGTTTATTATTGACACTATAGGGACCAGAATATTAGGAACACCTCTCAGTAATGAAGCCCACCTTCACCAACTATGACCCTAAAAATAAAGTAACTAATAATTTATGGCACAAATTTCATTTCATCAGAAAAGGAAATAATGTTTAAAAACAAAACAAAAACACAGTATATACATGGTAGGTTACAATGGAAATGCAAAATAATATTTACAAGTGATAAAGCTTTTTTCAAGATTAGTTAGCAGAGCATGTAGCATAGACCCCCTAATCAGACACAGACCACCATACTGCGTAGGTGCTCCCGGTCACACTCGAGAACATGCGTTGATTCATGAGAAATAAAGTGGAAATCAAGGCATATTGTTTGTATAAATTGGTCTGATTGGTCAGCGGATGTATGTGTCCACCCCTTAATCTACTCACACATTCTAATTCATTCCTTCTTGAAAGTGATATGCTCTTCATATCCATTGAACGATAATCGCTATCGCTCGATTGAGAAACAGACAAAGGGGACCTATAATTGTCTCTCCTGATTAGCAGACAAGATAGTTGTTAAAGTGCCACGAGAAACGATATGAGTAATGGAGTTGTATTCAACAGTGTAAAACAAAGACAGAAAATGAGTGCTCAGGAAACGTGGTTAGACAAAGATGTAAATTTTACACTTTTCACATTATCTAGACCACGTGGTTTAGCTATATAATAAAAATGCTTGTATGCATAAAGTCATCTGACACATTAAATTAACAATACACACAGTCTGTTGCTCATACACACACACACACACACACATATACAGCCCCTTCCACCCATTTGACAATAAACGAGAACACATCTGTTCACTTTATAATGAGCTCTTGTTGCTGTGGGCAACAATAGGAAGGGATGACCCCATGGTGTGATATGGGAAAATGAGCTGTACATCCTACCACTGTACTCTACATACACAAAGAGAAAGACAGGTATCAATGAGGCAGTGATAATCCTGTGAACTGAATAAGCTCCTGGCTATTGATATTTTTACTCCAGTCTCCTTGTCTGGCATATGTCAGCAGAGACAAACACTAGAAGGTATCAAAGACACCAGACCTGTCGAGAGCCGACTGACGATGGTGCAGCAGTGGTGTAACTGTCTTACTATTTCAAATATGTGGAGAGATGTCCAGATAGGGACAGACAATAGACTTAGACAGGCAGAGCTGAGAGCGAGAACAGAGGAGGCCACTTCACCCTTCCTGTTTTTGTCTCCTGGGCTGCCATATGGAAAGCCCACACACTTACTCAATACACACTTTCTGCACACAGACACACACACTGGTTTACGACTGCAGCCCCCAGCAGCAGCTCAATTTACTGAGAGTTATTAATGAGGTTCAAGTCAAGTTAATCTCAATAGTTCAGGCTTTGACTTCCATCTAATTAGATTCTCATGAGGGTGCAGAAAAGTGAATTATTTATTTGACTTCTTTTTAAACCAAACGCTCTGACTTAGTGTGTGCATGCACACAGGCACGACTGTTGTAATTCTGTTAATGTAAGTAGAGGTAAAAACTTGATTTAGGGCATAGTTCAGTATTATCCTATATCAACTTTAACTGGACAGTAAACACACTCAAACTTTTACATTACATTCTTTATGTTTCTAAATGCAAACCATGACAAGATGGTGTTAATAAAATTTTTACATTATTCAGTGAAACGGTTGTGGTACGTTTTAGCTCTGAGCTTTTGCAGAGTTTGCCCATTAACACAAAACTTTAGTCAGAATAACTTGCCTCTGTTGATTTTGATCTTGTAGTTTCAGTGTCAAAACAATCACGTGAACACTGTTTTTATTCTTCAGACTGGTTCTTGGAATTGTTTTTCTTGCACCTTCAGTTTCCTTCTACTGAATACCAGACTTAGCAAAAAAAAACTGACTAAAATACAGAAAATGGCCTAAAGAACACACAAACAAAGACACTGAATTCATGAATGTCTGATATAAATGCAATTTTCTAATAGTAACATGGATTCCAGCCTCCTGTGTTTGTGCACAGCAACCCCACCATTAATGCCAGGAGAAGCCAGGACAAGCTGTCAGGCAGCAAAGCTTTGAGGTGCTAAGATGAAGGGGTGGGGGTACACCTGTCAGCCCAGCCCAGCCCCCTGTGCCCTCTTGGTCAGTGTTGAGCACTGAAGCCCCCGACTCCCTCTGCCCACCTGAATCCCCATGACAACGGGACCAGACCTTATTACAGCTCAAGGTTAGCAAGAGGTTATCTGCTCCTCTGACAGCTGGCCTGCTGGAGGTCTACAAAACTATTGAGGGGGGCTGAGGTGTGCTAGCATGTCTGAGAGAAAGTGTATAAGCAGGTGAGGGAGGCTGAAGCACAGAGGAAGCTTTGATGTGGCAAGGGTGTGTCAGTCCAGTCTGTATAAGCAGGTGTGCTTCCATCAAACCCAAAAACAACAACTTACACTGGACAACCTGAGCTCCAATACCACTTGCTCCAAAGTCTTATATATCACCACTAAAATGATTGTTGGAAATTAAGGAAATCTTTGTTCTTATGTGAGGCAGCCATCTGTTACCGAGCCTCGATGCCAGCAGCATCAACACAGAGGATCCACCCTCCCTGGCTCCCACTTCACCCTGATGTGCCAAACAACACCAACATGCAGTTTTCAATATAGGGGTCCCCAGACTGTGTGGAAAACGGGGGAAAGAGGAGATGTGTAGTAATGTCGACAGAAGGAGAGCAAACCGACTGGTTTCCATGGCTACTAGCAGCCCACAGCCAGATGACGCATGGGGAGATAGTGAGAGAGAGGGCAGGGGTGAGTATGGGACAGAGAGGACAGATAGAAGAGGGGAGAGCTGCAAACCCAATTTCCGCTTCAGTGGGATTTTTAAAAAGATTCTCTTGTGAGGACATCATTACTGAAAAATCATACTCATCATGGGCGGCACACCGCCTCCCATGCAAGTAATCTCAGCCCATGTGAGCCTCTGTAGCACTGTGGTTGATCAGACCACTGGTACAGCGCCTGCTCTCTCGCTGGCATTTCATAAACCCTCAATGGAGTGACACAAACAGAAAGAGAGGGATGGGGATGAGGGAGAGATGCATGATCTCATCCTTCAAGAAGAGGGGTGAGCTGACATCCAGTATGTCTGCTACTGACATCACTTCCTCCCAGTTCCGCTCCATGATCATATACTTTTGATCACTGTAGACATGAGCAACACTTATTAACAGATCCTCCACCTACTGACAGACTTACCATATTCTGTCTAAATGATAAAAATGACCAGGTTTATTGTGAATAATGAAACATTTAACTGTGTCTAGAAGTGGATCTTAGTGTATGTAGTTAAAAGTTATAAATTGTACTGGTGGTGACTGGTCATTATGTCGCGGTCATTGATTATTGATTATTCAATATTTCTAACCTGTGGTTTACATTTTTATTAAACTTTCCAGCAGTGCACAGCTGAATTAACAAAACTGAATGTTAAAGAAGTAGGAGTAATTTCTATGACAACAAACCGTGGATCAAAGCATACGCAGCTGCAACAATCACTATTTGATTACTTGATTGACAGAAACTGATCTGTAACTCTTTGGGTACCTACTGTCATAGCTACTTATACGATTTTTTGGTTAAATCAATTTTAAGATAAATACCCACACCAAGCACAATTAGAGAGTCAAGCGCCAATTATTGTTTTCACTTACTGATTAATGCTTTGAGGGTGAAAATGGAAAAAGCCTACAAAGAAGCAATGTCCAACAGCTTAAAAATGTCAAAAATGTAAATGCAATAGCTAAATTTATTTGTTGCCTGGGTCTGCATTTCATGCAAAGTCTTACACGTAAATGGCCAATAAATACAGATGAATTTACCAAGAGCACAGAATTAATCAGCCAGCAAACGCCTGTCTTGTTAAAGCACAGATTATGATACATTTAACTGGAGGATACATTAGGCACACAAATACAGGACTGCTACATAGCACTCTAACCAGCTAGACAGAATTTCTAAACGCCTAATTAATCTGAAAGGTAGTAGAGAGTTTTGCATGCCTGGCTAAGCCGGTGCCCTTTACCATATATCTATCTACAGGCACAATCCTTACAGAGGCGTGATATGTAGACTCGATTTGGCGTATAGCCCTCTTCAGTCCTTCAAAACTGGTGATGAATGTTTTAATAGGAAGAAGTTGAAGGGTACGCCTGAAAGATCTCTCTCAGCACATATATAATTCACCTTCCTCTGGATTTTTTTCACAAGTATATATCACAAACATTAGGTTTACTAGTGAGTATGCCCAATCTCTTTATACATGTGCAAAATAACTGTACTACCACCCTCTCAGTGAGGGTAAGATCAGGCTCCAAAAGTTTACAGTGGTTTTACCAGTGCTTATTCTCTGAGATGATAAAACACTGTGCAAACATCAGTGGATCTAGAGGCCAGTGCTGTGGTGATGTAACCACCATCTCAGCTAAGTCCATGTTCCCATGTTAACACTGGCTAAAGAAAAATACTGTCTCAGTTTTTTTTAGTGATACAAACTGCCACTCTATGTTTCCTTTATCCTCATCTTCAAGTAAAGATCAGTTCAACCTGGTGGGGCTTCCTGTTAGAGCTTAAAACAGATTGCCACACATGCAGCTTTACAGATATTTTCCAGATTTTCTTATGTTAGTTTGGCGTGTGACCAGGACCAACTCTCCCATGTCACTCTTTCAATTCGCTCTTTCAAGACCTAGAAGAGGCAGCAGATCTTTTTTTTTAGAAATGGTACTAACAAAAGCTCTGCAATTTGCCCAAGGAATGCATTTGTTTGGAGTTGATGGATATAAAAATCAGCAAGGTCAGCTTTTTTCAAGCTTGACAACTGAAAGAACCACAAGATGCCAGTGCTACTACTCAATGAACCAAAGGTACTGATTAATCTGCACATCAACAGTAGAGAAAACACAAGAGAGCCTGACAGCAGGTATAAAAGGCTTGGTCTCGTGTGTCTAGGGTGGTCATGTCATTGGTAAACAAACACTAGACTAAGAAAATAAACCACTATTTCTGCTGAAAGACTCAATGTGTGAAACAAACAAGAGAGAGATTCTGCAAAGCAGAGGGTGTATAGCAAAAAGGCCGGCTGGTGGAGAGCTAAAAAAGTTAAGCTTATTCCTCCGTCTTAACAGCTGAGCAGTGAACAGCTGATAACTTCTCAGGGAGACATTCCAAAAAAATCATATGACAGTGTTGCATAATTGTCCAGTTTAGTTGGCTCTCCATGAAAACTGGAACTAATCTACTATATGTGTTGCTTGACTGATGAGTAGGAGCCCCAGGACTTGGTTATGGAGTCACCTGAATCACCACCCAGATTAACCAGACAATTAATCCACCTCAACATTTCAAAGAGAAAATCTGGTTTATCTAAGAAAGTTACTGCTTTATTTGATTCCCAACTTTCATTCATCACAAAGCCTCTTCTAACCTTGATTATCATAATGCAGTTAATTTTGATGTGAAACAGGTAGGTTGTAGAGGGAAAAAAGGCAGTCTGCTTTCATATAAGTTAAGAGCACTGCGGTGGGGATCAACCGTTAAGCCAAAAGAAAACTTCAAAGAAAGAATCTCCCTGTAACTGAGATCCACAGAAGACCAAAGTCCATTCCTGGGCTGTCTTTTATTCTTCATCATTGAGAGCGTGCCCGTGTGTGCAGCATGCAGGAAGAGTTTCAGATCAAAAAGCAGCATGGGGCTGAAAAACCAGCTGCTGGTCTACACACCAAAATACACACAAAAAAGCCATGATGCAGGAGCTTTGTTGACTGAGCTTAGGCCAGATCTTGAATGAGTCAAGTGTACTTTCTTAAACCCCATGAGGCTGTGTATAATTCAAGCTTGGATAAACAAAGGATAACAAGGAAAGACAGAACACAGATGTGAGACTAAACTTCCCATTAGACATACAGAGAGGATTTTTTATTAAACCATCTCAACACAGGTGGCAATCCTTTTTAATACATCTGGTTGTATTAATGTTATTGTGGGCAGTGCTGTAAATCAGAAGGACTACTTTTTGACATTTAATTTACAAGATTTTTTGTGATTATGACAAAATGCACAATAACATAATTACTGATGATTTCTAGAGCTGCAACGATTAGTCGACAGACAGAAAATTTATGGTTTTTTGGGGGGAGATTTTGGTTGAACAGAACAAGTCATTTGAAAACATCAACTTCAGCTCAATATTTATTGACAATTTTTTGTTTCAATAGAGTAAATGATTATTAAAAAAACAGTCAACAGATAAATGCTTAAAGGAAATAACTGCAGCCCTAATACTACTAATTAATCATTATTTTATTATTTGTTTTGTTGATAAAATCTGAAAGCCAACAGTCCAAAATCCTATTATTTAGTTTGGTTTTTAAATTTATTTTAGATGCTTGTGCATTGTCATTGAAAAATGACTACAATCATTATTAAAATAATTGCAGATTCCTGTAATCAATCAGCTAATAGCTGCAGCCCAATGATGAATAAATATGTCTTATCAAATGTGAAAGGTAAAGGTCTGGTTGACATGACAAGGAAGTGGTCAGCATCAGTAAGTGAATGCTGTGTAAAAAAAAAAAGAACAACAAGGACAAAGAAAACTCAAACCACACACAGTGTGCACTGTTTTGGGGTGTATAGATCCAGTGGGCTGCTCCATTTCCTAAAACCAAGTTCTTTGTATACAGGGATGGAGAATGATTGATATGGGATGATGGGTCCAGGACACAGACACTGTTACTATGCCAGTCCATCTGTGTGTCAGTCCCGAGGCAAAATCAGATCCGTATTGCTGATAGACCCCCTGCAGATGCCATGTTCAGTACACTGAGCACCAATAGAGAGATTCGGGAACACCACATGCAATACGAAGTGCCAGCAACAAATGTCTGCATGCACCGCCCCCCCTCCTCAGGAGACACCTGTCATAGCCAACCACTACAGGGCTACTACAGATAAATGACATCCATTTGAAATACTGCATATCTGGACCCAGCTCAGGCAGAATCAATATAATCAGTTTAATTAATAAAAAAGGTAGAAACTTTGGCCTTTCATCCACAAATCTGACACTTAAAAGTGACAATTCAATCACAGCTTAAAAAAACTTATGTCAAAGGCCAACTGATTTATAAAGACACCAAAATCAATACCAATGTCTGCTTTTCCCTCTGTGGTTTTTAGGGTGGTGTAACAGAAACTTAAACTAACTGTAACTCTGAGGTAATCAAAGCACATTGATCATTATTTTAATCACGTAACCACGTTAATGGGGGATTTTTAATGTTCTGTACTTTAACGTAATGTGTGGTTTCAGTTTTTTTGGGGGGAAATCCATTGTTTTCCTAGTGTAAAAGCATCAACTTCCCTGTGCACCAGGTGCAACTGCTTTGTGTTTTATCACTTTCTGAACATAGTACTGCTTCCTCCATTGTTTCATAATCCTTACCCAATTTCTAAGTATCTCAATTCAGATCACTGGGCCATCCAAACAGGTACAACACAATGTTCCAGGGCTAAGGAAAACAAAGTGAAACCAAAATAAGAAGGAGGCGGAAGGCAGTCAGAAGGCAGACCTTTACATAATTCAGCCTATTTGAATGTGTATGACTTGCTAGAAGATGGCTAAATGGGCATACACAACAGACATGACATCTGTTCTGGGACACTGGGAGTGAAAGGTCAGTGAATTATACAGATGCTCTTTGCCACTGTAAACTCTTCATACCATTGGACTGAGTGAATCTATACGTCTTTCACTGTAGCTTGTTTAAGTCACATTTATGACCTCTGAATGGCAGAGGCCATCACATTTGATCTGTTATGTCATCACATTCAAAGGCAGGGGATGATGAAAAAAAGGACAAGAAAAAAATCACATGAACCAGCTTGTAGCCTAAGATATGGAGGGAGCTGAGGGGATTTTCTTTGTAACGCAAAGAGAAAGTTCAAAAGCAAAGGACCATCTGCAAACTGGTGCCTCCAGGTCTTTCAGGGGAGTAGATAGTTTGTGTTCTGTATCTATTTTTACTGAGCGCCAGCGGGGACGAGTCCCCTGACCCTGGAAAGAAACACAAATGAGCTTTTCATTGGCTATGCTCATAAAAATAGAGTTGTTGTGAAGATGCTGCGCAATCACAGCATCTGACTGCAGTGCTGACAAAATCTCATCAGTTTAAAGGACAAAGATTGTTTCTCTTTTTAGAAAATGTTGATCCACACTGGGGACCTGGAGAAACAAAAACAACAAGGAAGGATACACTGTCCTCTCTTAATTTCTGTTGTACCATTTTCATGCTTTACGATTTAAAGTTAAGTAATAAATGAAAAAATTTAGTATCAAAATCGCCAGCAGTCAAGTTAGTCAGTGTTGGAACGCTACTAGCGTATTTACAATTTCATGGCACTTTACTTAAGTGTTTTCATTTTATACAACTTCATACTAGTTTCACCTCGAGCAGCTACGACAGAAAAAATATGCACTAAAGCATCAGCAAATGTTAAATTAAATTAAAATGTCTTAACAGCGTATCACTATAGTGTATTGCTTTTAATATTTTAAATAAATTGAGCTGATAATACTTCTAAATGCAGGACTTTTATTTGTAATGAAGCATTTGTACAGTGTGGTATTCGTACTTTCACTTAAATAAAGGATCTGAGAACTTCTTACAACACTAAAGTTGGTGCAGATTCGACCATTTCCCTGCAGTCATTTGCCTCTGACAGTTACAGCTTTAAAAAGAGGAAAAGAGAAGGCTTGACTGCAATGGGAACAAAATCTATTTGTTTGCTGCGTGATAATAAACAATGCTGCGACAAAGAAAGGAGGGGGCCCAATGAAAAATTAGAGTGAATAGCTGACAGTGAACTGGTCCCTGTTCCCATTAATTACCCCCCCTGCTATACTCCCAGATTCAAAGTTGGCTGCTGGCTTTCCAACAAGGCTTCCCAAAATGAGGCTGCCAGTCAGGAAATAAGATCTTAGGGACACTTATTAGCCAACAAACACAAAGAGAGCGCCAACTGAGCCAAGCGACTCTCTCTGACGGGTGGAACGCAACAGATTCTTGAATGTGACTCAAGTGGTCCCACACCAGTTTCCTGTAAGCTATGGGGCCAGAGACTTGTGCAACAGAGGAGAAAAGAGGGGTATCTGGGGGGTCCTGGCAGCTTCCTCTGAATGGCAAATAGCATAAAAGATTAGCATTCCAATAGACCTCTCCATACCAACAGACCCCTCCCACAGCACTAATCTAAAAACACAGAAACATTGTCGGGAATGTTAAAAGCCTCGTCATGTGAGCGTTGATGCATTTTTCAATGACGGTGCAAGATGGAGACAAAGAGGTTCTTCATCTCATTTAATTGCAAGTCAGAGGCAAATATCTCTTTGGTATCCTTTTTAAAATATGCAGTTTTAAAATGCTGCTTTAAGTGGACGGGAAAAGCTAGACACGAACATCTCATCTCTCTCTCATGACCTTGTATCTCACATTGAGATGCCTTAACTTTTTATCCCCTCGCCTCAGGGGTTAATTACCAAGCACACAGACTCAGCAGGGCCAAATTACAGCTTCCCCTCATTATCAGTCTCTCTCACTTTTCCCACTTGCTCAATATATACACCACACAGCACATGTGCAAATATTTCTTTGTCTGTATGCCACGTCTGTGCCCACGCTAGATGATTCTGTAAGCAGATTTCAGACATCTTGGCCACATGGTGCACAGAGCCAGCCCATGAAGATTGACACAACAATCTGAATCTCTGTTTGTTCCCTTACATGTATTTGGGGTCAAAGGTGGCATCTAAGCTTCTCCTAAGGTCACAAAAGGGCAAACTGTGAATAGTAAACATTTTCAGGGGTAGGTGGTGTAGGTGGAGGATCAATATATTTGTGCTGCAGGACCTCAGGGGAGGTCAGAAACCTCCAACCAGTCATTGAGTCTTCTTAAGGGGTACCAATGAGAAAAAAATAACCCCTTTAATATATACATCCTTGGCTGGAAGCAAACAGATTGTCTATTGTCGTAAAGATGACAATTATTACAGGGGGTGTTGCTTTTTAGGCTTTGAAAGCAATCATAAACAATTATAAATAAAATATTAGAGGTTTGCTTGGGTGCAGATATACAAACAGAGCTGTGGCTGTGTGGAGCCTGCCCACATCGAGTCATTCATCAAGCTCTTTGGTACTATAATTGGCCCATGTCATTGGGCAACTTTAAGGAACATCTGATTCAGATCAACACAGCACCATCTCTGCTCATTTGGCCCTTATATTCAATTAGACGAGAGTCAGAATAACAAGGCCTGACACAATCTGTCAGCAAAAAAATTTAAAACAAGAGTGGAGACCTAATGGCTGTTTGTTGCGTATCATTCCCGATCTTTCTCTTCTTATCTCTCCACTGAAGACCCTCTCCAAAAAAAACGAAATGAAGTATTTTTTCTGCATGTGAGGTTTTATGTCTGATTAAAAGAAGTGATGACGCACTAAATTCAGAACTGTGTAATTGCTAATCAGCCTGAATTGTTGGCTTTTGGTAGAACCTTAAGTGCTGGAAGCCACATTTTATTTTTCTTACATTTAAAAAGTATTTCTTAGTCTTATGTGATGGTGAACTTAATATCTTTGGATTCTGGGGGATTCGTTAGACAAAACAAGCAATTTGATGACATTATCTTAGATCTTAGATAGCTGTGTTGGGCAATTATGGCCATAATGAAAATAATTAAACCTTAAAATGAATTCTCCTCTTTCTCTCATGGAAAAATACTATGCCTTTATGAGAAGCATCTAACCATGTTCGTTCCTTTGAAGTTGCGCAGCAACATCAGAGGAATGTGGTTGCACTGGGCAGCTGAGCAGGTGAAAGCATGTGAAAGTGAAATTAAACATCTCATCACATGATATGAACAACACTGCAACCAGTGTATAAATCCATAAATCTTGAATCTGACATCTTCACATAATGTCAGATGACGTCTGATCTGATCAGTTGCAAAAGGTGTGTTGGCAACTTACAGTTCATCTCGTTGCCGTTGTGACAGCACCATGGTGACGGGAAGGTGTGGGCAGGGCCGGGAGGGATCAGTTGGTAGAAGGTGAATCTTGTGCAGCTGCTTCGCTCTCCTCAGTCAGGAGATGAGCTGTGCTGATCCAGGCAACACGGGCGAGGACGAGCTGTGCACTCCAGTGGCGGGCGGTTGGTTCTGTCCAGACAAAGACTCAGACTGAGAGGAGGGGAACGCAGGAATCTGCCCCCCAACTGGCTGACTCCAGGGACAAGAGAAGTGGAGAGAGCCAGCAGACCAGTCACCAGCCAAGTCTACACTGCATCTGAGGAGGCAAAAGAGGGAAAGTCAACATTAGGTATGCATGACAGATAACATGAAAAGTGGGTGGAGATGAAAATGTTTATAGGCCAGAGTGCTGCATCAATGTCTGCACCAGTTTATATACAGACAAAATGGCTGCAGAATCTGTCAACAGTGGAAAAAATAACAGAAGTAAGAAACAATAGGTAGACTGTATTTTCTACCAGAAAGAGAACTCCCACAGTGAAGCTTCAACTGTACTCTGTATCAAGCAAATACGACAGCATAAACCCATCTATCAGACATTTCATAAAAACCACCTTCTTTCCATATAACACTCCCTAATTTGCTTTTTAGTTCCACTCCTGCCATCTACCCTCATAATCTGTCTGTCACGTCACCAGTCTGGTCAGAGAGTTCTGGTCTGCTCTTGCAGCAAATTCCTCTCTCCGTGCACATACAAGAGCTGACCCACATTCTCAGAGCAACGTACTTCTCCTCCCAGGTTGCCAACAGAAAAGAAAAACAGGACACAGCAGAGCAGGCTCGAGTAACAGCTGGGCTCTTGTCAAATTCCTCAACCCTTTCATCTCATTCTGACACCTCCTCAAGAGCTGGCCGGGGTGATGGCATGATGAAATCACTATGACCATTTGTGTCAGCAAAAAATGTATTATTTTGAGTGTGAAAATTAGTTCATTGTCAGAAGTGGAGTACTGATGCGAGGAACAATCAATGTGCAAAGCAGCCAACAATGACGCGATGAAGTCTGTTTTTACACTGCATCATAGTCTTGAAAAAGACTTTACCAAAAACAGGTACCCACTAGAATACTAACTGTGAGCTACAATAAGCCCCTTAGTCTACTGGGACCAGCTTGACTAAATCTCTGCCAGACCAGTAAACAAAGGTAAAAACAAAGCCAATTTACATCCTTCTGAAGACCTGCAACAAACTGACAAAACTACAACATGGCACTGACGTCCAGACACACGTGCAGGAGACAATGTGTGCTAAGAGATGAGATTTGCTGAAGGGGGAAAAGAGTCCACTGAGGGATAGAGCAATGCATCTGGAGTAGGCATGAGGACTGGAAACACCCCAGGAGGCAATTTACACATTCCTCATTTCAGCTGATGATGCAGGAGTGACATTAGGGGAAATTTCTCCTTTTTACTCCCGCTTTTGTTTGCACAAAAAAATATCAACTTAGGAACCTAAAACGTGATGACTGCAGATTTAAAATTGACCTAACTGGCACAGAGTCCATTCTATGTAATGTATAAAGTAAAAACCAGGGTGTTTGCTTATTTATTTGCATATTTGACACTTCAACATTGCAGAGAAACTGTTCAACAGAAAGTAACCTGACGTGGCCAACAGCTAACCTCTGGACCCTGATGTCACCACCTGACAGCCATCCAAATGTCTGCTTACCTCTGACTGTGTGTGGATTACGGCGTGCTGGGGGTTTCTGGATGCTGCCCAACAACTCAGGCATGGTTCAGGGTCACAGCAGTGCAACAACACAATAAGACGATGGCACTGAAGCTAA
This sequence comes from Lates japonicus, assembly GCA_033238685.1. Taxonomy (NCBI): domain Eukaryota; kingdom Metazoa; phylum Chordata; class Actinopteri; family Centropomidae; genus Lates; species Lates japonicus. The sequence goes on along the minus strand of BRZM01000029.1, from coordinate 6,327,711 downwards.
AAATGGCTCTTTCCAAATCTCCACATAGAAAACATCCATTTTAAGCACGCACCTTCTACATGAACCTGTACAACTGCTCTTGTGTGTGAAATTAGGTCATCTGCTATATATTGATACTTCCCTCTGTGCTGTTGGCAGCTGTCATCACTGTGTGTATCCATTAATGTGTTAGACTCCCCTTTGCAGATCTCATTTGTGGTTTCGGTATTGAGCAAAATGTTTGCACAATCACATAATCAGGCTAATTGCCTCAGCACAAAATGTGGTTGTTGTCTTGATGGAGGGGGGGAACAGGCTGCAGCCGCGGTGCATCTATAAATCTGCCCACTGACGGTTAATAATGGTTATGTGTCTTCCTCCCATTGATTCGCTTGTCTTTGTGTAGCAGCAGGAACTGTACAGTGAAGGGCTCCTTGCAGTAATAACTGCAAGCTGACTGCTTTGTGAGATGTTGTTTAATTTCCTGATGAATGCTAACAGGTTATCTGTTGTAAAAATGCCATTTTTAATGAATAATGGAAAAAAAAAACTTCTCTTTCAGTCGATTCAAGAATGCAACAACCAAGCGTCCAGTCTAAGCTGTAGTGACACACCCACTGTATCACTGTATGTGCGAAAACCCTCTGTTTTTATGAAGTGAAGCACAAGAGTTGGGTCTACTTATTTCAAACACATGGGCCACCAAACAGAAGATTCCAGTCAAAACACTAAAATCCAACCAAGTAGCTACGACAGCAATCATCAGAGTGATGTGTCAGCAAACCTTTCAAAGAGGATGTTACAGAAAAGCTGTTAACTACTACAACACTTTGCACCAAACTCTCAAAAACACAGTCAGTCAGTGAACATGTAACAACACCAAAGCTGATCAATTTGGCATCTGGTCAAAATGTAATACATCATAAAGAAGTGCAACATTACAACTTTGCATTACTTCACCTGCTAAATATGACAGACATGGTATGTGTACAACATTTTTTAATAATCAACACTTCCATGTCTGAACAAAGGAACACGCCCCTGAGGAATGCAGTGCAGGAGGAGTAAAATAAAAACACCAGAGCCTAATTGCCAGTGCCAAATTGTGTCTTAGCGTCTCGACACAAAACAACACAGCAATGTCAACAATGCTGACAGCTATCACCGCACTGTCACCTCTGATTCACAGCTCAGAGAGGTTTCCTCTGCTAACATCATTATGTCATCATCCTCTTTCAAAAGCAAGCATCTCAAAGAGCTGGAATCTGGAGCACCTTCATTTTCTTTTGGTGACCTCAGTGTCCTGGAAAAGTTGCATTACAATCATACTTGTCTGCCTTGACAAGCTAGGTCAAGCTATAGTATGCAAAAAAAGCTGAACTGCTCAAGATGCATAAAAATATGAGCAAAGGGCATCTCCACATGTATCTCAGGATACTGTTTATAATGTGTGGCGTCACTGTGAGGGAACATGGTCCCTCCATGTTGACAAAGCTAGTCTCCAGCTGAGCACAGATAGCACATAAACACAACAAGGAGACAAAAGTCTTCTGTGCAGTGACTGATGCATCAGTTTGAATTGGGGAAAATAAATTACTTTTGTTTATTCTTCTGTAGTTTATTTTATTCCTGTTAACTTTTGTAATATGGATTTTTAAAAACATAACACTGCATCATTATTGAAGAGGATGTGAAACTTTCCATCTTAAGTTTTAGCACTTTCCAGGACTTTCCGCTGCAAGGACTTAAAAGTCAACATTTAGTCACAATCAAATAATCTGTTCTTGACTCCTCAGCCACAAAACTTGGCCGACACTTATGTTATAACAATAACAAATGAAGTCATCATGTAATCTCAAAACTGGATGACTGACACATTCTGCTAGTTGAGCACATGACAGTGACAATATTATTAATATTTTGATTACATTGGTTTGTGGCATAAAATGTCTGTGTCAGGAGACAGACACACATAGTTATTTACATGCTTACAGCACGTTGGCTGGATAGACATGGATGATTTATTGTGCAAAGCAAAGAAGTAGGTAAGGTAATGCTGCTCTGTAATTAGCCTGTTGATCAGAAATGGTCAAGATGCTTAAAAAAAGATAATTACAAGGAATCTGAACTAGGAGAACTTGCAGTAGAAAGTTCCTCTAAGCAACAGGACTGAAGGCTGAATATTCTGTACATCATCTCCAGTTTCTATGAATGGTTGGAGCTTTATCCACAGATGATGGTGAAAGTGAATGAACATTTGACTCAGCTTTCTATCTGCAGCCGTTACAACCTGCAATGTGCCTGTGTCAGTTATGTTGGTAACAATCAGCTAACCTTATTAAATTACACAGCTAATAAACATAATGTCTCTCTTCTGTGGCTGATAAAGGATAATTATATTAGCAAACTAAAGCAGCAGCAGCAGCATGCACTTCACAAATGTAAGGATTCAATCTGTATGATACAAAATTCCTTGATACCCGGAATCAATGCATTTTTAAGACATTTAAAAACCCACAGATACTCTGTAACAGAGGTGCTTGCCTGATAGAGGATGCCTGATTGGTAGATCAGAGCCCACATCGACTAACAAAGCCAACAAACAGAGGGAGACTGAGCAGACAGGAGGCTCACGGAAACAACCTATCAATCACATATGACAAACCTTTACACACAGGTGAGAGTAACTCAATCTTGTCAGTACAGTACAAGCAAAGTACAATTTGGCAGCCATAAGATCAACTCAAAATGATCTGAATCTCTCCAGGGCATTCACTTCATGCCAACAAGTTAGTGATTTAAATCATCATAGCTCCAAATTTAGATTGGATGTGTATGCAGAGTCTGTCAGTTGCTGTTGCCAAGTGTGAAACATGTTCAAACTTTTCAATTATCCAAAAGCTACTTTGGCAACCACTACACAATAACTGGTTGCTAAAATTATATTCAGCAGCCTCATGAGATTGTTGACAGTGGCATTAGTTTCATGTCAACATTGTAACATGTTTCTTCAGAAATGACAGAAAGTATTTATCCAAAAAGTTGGTCAAAGGGTCATTTGTAGGTTGACAGGCAGCTGCTGTTGGCAGCAGGTCAGTAACGATCAGTCAGCTAGCCGGTGGGCAAGCTGTCTGGAAGGTCAACCTCTGTGCAACTGTCATCTCAAGGAAGGAGAGTGAGGGTGTCTGCCCTTCAGCCTGCCACAACCACATAGACGAACAGCCTCTCACTCTCATCTTCTGTTGACACAAAATAAAGAGGAGGACGCCCCTCTGCAAAACACTATGTGATGCTGCTCTCGGGCAAAACCCCAAACAATTCTGTCAGTCTCTGTATTTTTACAAATCTACCCCAACAACATTAAAGGAAAACACCTGCAAGATCTGTGACCGTCTCCTGTTGATGAAAGTCCCAGCAAAGCAAAACTGGGCACTGCTGAACTGTTGCAGTGATGTACAATTGGTGTTGCTGTGTTTCCACTGCTGACTGCACTAAATAGAGCCTGGCTGCTGGGACGCACTTATTCAAATCAACCTCTGATAAAACTCCAGACTGACTAAGGAAGCTTTCAAGTAAAACCAGCTGACTGCATCCACTGGCTCCTGCAGTTACTGCTGAAGAAATGAAGCATGCCTGTATTTTACAAAAAACAGAGAGCTGTTGTTCTCACATTAGCTGCTTTACCAAGTAGTCCACCACACACAATTTGAAAATAGTTTGAACTTCATGGATTCAAACTGTAAAGCATTTTTATTTAGAAAAGACAACACCAAGGCTTTCACTAAAGAAAAATAAACAATCCACTAATGCAGTCCAAAACAAGACTGCCATTAGTATTACCAGAATGATGAGTCTCCAGTTACATATGAGGTCTAGCAATGTTATCAAAGACATAAAGCAACACTGAAACAGAGTAAACCATGCAGAAAACCATCCTAAACTGAGAGGAAATCTATGAGTCACTGGACTTTGACCAAACACAGGTGGCAATATATTCCTCATCTGTGATGGCAGGAATCAAACAAGTTTTAGTGCTGCTGAGTAGAACCAATTCAGTCATTTGTTTAAGAGAGAATTGTGTTTATGTTAGTATGACTAGATTCTTAAAAGCACCTCAGCCCTAAGTAACTGTTCGACTAATTAAAAATTGAAATGGGGGGCCACATCCCTCTTTAAAACGCTACTGCATTTGAGTATACTCCAGTCAAAACACAAATACTCTTACCTGAGAGAAATCGGTTTCATTAATATCCAATAATTCCGGTTTATCAGCTGCAAGGTAGTCCTTACAGGCGTGGCTGGGGAAAAATAAACCAACCAAGGATCCCGACTTTAACCAACGCTTTACATCCCATATATCCGAGACAAGCTTGCAAAAAATTACACGAGGGACACTCGTTTGTTGCATTCAGTGCACAACCTTGTAAGCCACCAGTGCGATGATTTGCATTCATCCCAATGTAAGCCCCGGGTCCGCAAATTCCTGACCCGAATCACTCTATCATACATTCACACAGTGAGAGAGAAAACACTTAAGTACGAAGTAGGAGCAGCTCATACAAAACTCATCGCCTCCGACGTGCTCCACCCTGATTTTCTAACACCGTGCCAACAAACCGCAGAAGCAGAGATGATGGGAGCTTCAGCCGAGCAACCACCCGTGTCAAGACAGAGTACAGTAAATATACCCAGGGACATGTCGTGTTAGAGAACCGCAGCAGTCGTGATGTTCAGTTGCAAATCATAAGCGCACATCAAACATACAGCGACGACTGTCACTTAACGCCCATTTCACATGCTAACTCTGGACACAGCAGTGAAGTAAAGCTGCAGCAACACGGTGATGGCAGTAAATTATTCAAACGAGTCGACGATAACAGAGCTAACGTAACGTCGTGCGAGCTACATTTGATGTTGTTGTCGAGGGTTTTTCACAAGGGTGACAGGCAGCGTCTGCACTAATACTAACGCTGCTTCACACTATGCTAATTACTGGTTATTACCAACTTGGGATGGACGCCAAATGCAGCTGTAATGTACGCTGGTCCGGCCATACTTTGAACACTGACGTGTTTTCCTGACTGCGGACGGTAACGATTTTGGTCGAGCTGACAGCCGGTAGCTGAACGTTACCGTTAGCTAAAGTTAACGTTAGCCAAGTTAGCTTCAGTCAGAAAGTTAGCTCCTCACTCCAATAAAGACTAACAATGTGCACTCACGCTCAATTAGCGACAGTTAACTTATGCAGTAGCTAACGTCGGCCGAGTTCATTTTTGTCATTGCAGAAGACTGTTTATCTGGACCCAAGGATAAACTCCGCTGACACGGTACCTGCTGCTCCGGTCCAAGCGGCCTATCCGCCATTTTGAGACATAGAAAGGAGGCGCAGACGTTACAGCCACATCGTCATTTTCCCACCTAACGGCTGATTCCTTCGCCCCCGACCGGCTCCGTGACTGGAAACTGCTTGAACTCACCCTATTGTTTCTGCCCGTGAATATCCTCGACCGTCTCCAATGATAACACGACCCGACAGGGCGTGAAATTTCCGCTCCAAAAATAAGGTCTTGTGATGTGGAGGTGAGCCGTGTCCGTCTCGTCTCCGCCGCCGCTTGTTTTCTCGTCGCCTACCGCATTCGCCTTCAGCCGGGAACGCGCACGAAGCTCGCGTTCACGGTCTGGCGGGAGCGCGCACGCCCTTGATAGCAGAAAAAATGCTTTTTATACGTGTTTTTTTTATATTAACTCTTACATAGCTTCTCACCAGTACATGTGAACTGCAAAAAATTCTTTAAATACAACAGTTTTAAATGCCGAATGAATCCAGGGGCGAGTAATTATATATATATATGCCAAATAAACCACTCAAAATATTCTAACATAAAGTAATAGCTGCTATTAACTACCTCCAAATAGGCCACATCCATGGATGGATTATGAGACAACAGCCTCCTGGAAACAGACAAAGAATATTCTTTGCAATGATGATGATGAAGTCTTGCCATTATTAGACCACTTCTAATTTTGCACATGCAAGTAAAGGTTTGGATTGTACACTAAAAATATACACCATGCTGAATGCAATCTGCAGTGGTAAAAGCAACCATGAACATTTACTAGCATTGCATTTTTCAAACTTTCTGTCTAAGAAGGCTTTTGTGCAGAAGAATTTTCCATCAGCTGAGAAAACACAAAACCCTCAGGCAGTCATCATTACAGGCATCACACAGAGACAATAACTGCAGTATGACCAGTAAGCAGCTAAGTGCATAATATTTTGGGATAGATGTTATTTTCCATCCACAAAAAGACCTTTTTTCCCTCTTACAGAACTATGATTATAAAACAGACTGAGCTCTCATTAACCTTTAATAGCAATTTTACACAGAATATCTGAAAATTAATAATTAAGTGAATGTTTCACCTTTATTGTCTGTATTTGTCATTTCAGTTACTTTGAAATAATATCTAATGCACTTTTAACAGCTAAAACTATTCAGTATTCAGAAATGTTACACTGAGTCAAACTGACATCTACAGATCAGCATAGATTATTTCTGCAGACAAATTGCTTGATCATTCTTAATAAGTTTATTCTATATCATAAACTATTAAAATACCCAAACAATAGACTCACTGCTGTTAGGATTTCAACAGGTTCAGAACATGTTCAACAGGTTGCAGTCTTTATTGTTTTTAGCCATCGGATTATTATTCTGGAAATTTAAAAAAAAAAACAAGTGAAATTAATTTAAATTGCCCTCATTTTAATTTGTCTAAGTCAACTGAAGCATGTGTGCATTTGCAGTACAGTATCTCCTGTCATTTAGGTCAATGTATGTCCTTCACAATGAGACAAATGTTAGTGTGCCACCTTATGGACGCTGTTGGTATTACTGTTGAGTGAGACTTAGAGCAGGGGGAAAGTAAATAAAGAAAATGAAAAAAAAATGATACAAGAAATCCAGAAAAACAAGACATATTTCACGTTTATAAACTGTAAAATTCTTTACCTATTATCACCCTGGATCCATTCAGAAGCATAAATAAGAGGCACAATACACACCACGCTCTGCTACTGATGTTATGACATCATTTTTAGGAGCACAATCAGGAAAAAAATCACTGTAATAACTTCATCACCCAGTCTCAAGAGCTTGCCTTTTGTTCTGTTTTTTTTTTTTTTTTACATGGCTCCCTTATTTGCAGGTAATTCAGCCAGTACAGTAAGTAGTCCATGTTGCACATCTTGTGCCAAGTAAAAACTGCATTTTCTGAAAACAATCAGTTCCAGCACCATCTCTCTATTGCTTTAATCACATAACATTTAGACACGGCAACAATTAAGTAACAAATTGCCATGGGAGGGATACATTGCATGTATACAAGCGCAAACAAACCTTTATCAGTCTTTTTGGTACATCACATTGAGGCAGCCATTCTTTTGTCCACTTTTGGTGGTGCTGTGAAAATGCTCACACATCCAAACAGCACAAAAAAGTGCACTAAATACTGCTCAATGAACAGACACTCCTGGCTGGTTTTTGTCTCAGTTACACATGAAAAGATGACATGACCAAATAATGGAAAAAAAGGAGAGAAAAAAAAACACCCAGCAACAATAAATCACTCACTACTGCCAATGTTGAGCACCTGTCCAGTGGTGAGAAGAGGTTCATTTGAGTACCAATTCATACATAAACAGATTTACAACATTGGTGGCCATGAATGCTTTAAGAAAAGAGGCATCAGCCATCCAACAGGTTTACTACGTGTAGAAAAATAAAACATCTGGAAAGCCAATGTTTGCTTAGCCTCTATTCAAACTATGCAGCAGCAAAAGCAGCAACAGCCCTGGCCGATAGATTTTCTGTTGGACTACACAAAGACACACACACCGTCACACACACAAACATACATGCACATATTTTCTTTCAATGTGTAAAAATAGAACAGCTAGTATATAGATTGGTAAATCTACTGCGTAAAGTGGACGTTTTCCAAATCTGCGGTTTTTCCATTAACATCAATCGAGTACCTGTCTAAATCTGATAGATTTATACATCTTTTTTCCACCTCTATACATTTTCTATAAAACAGACATGGCTTAAATTAACTGATGATCAACAGGCCTAAAATACCTTCTTAATTCTCCTGTGCACTTTTACAAAAATTCATTTTATTTACTAACAAAAAAAAAGAAAGAAAGAAAAAGAAAAAAAAAGTCCAGCAAATGAAATCATGTTGAAATCTCACTAATGTGTCACTGTATTGTTTGTTTGCTTGGAGAACCAGGAACTGTGGGACACAGCAGGCACCCACCTGGGATGTCGTAAGTACAAATAATAGAACGATTAAATTAATCAACCATCGGGGACGTGCGAGAATGACGAGTGACTGCTGCAAAGTGGCTCAAAGAAGCCACCAAGAGGGGAATTTACATTCTGAAGCCCCACTGGAAGAAATCTCAAATTTACTGACTGTATTTGGGTCTTAGTGCACAGTAGAAAGTACCCCTGAGTTCTAGGACAGGGTAGGTGCTTCGTCACTTAGAGCACCGTCTCCGGGGGAGGGGGGGTGTGGCTACACGCCCGGGAGTCTTCGAGGCTCTTTGGGAAATGGCGGGAGGGGGTGGTCGTAAAATGTGGTCCTGGCCTAACAGTGCTGTGGGAAGTTGAGAAGAAGCATTACATGGGGGGATTATGGTAGTGGATAAGGCTCTGGTTTACAATGTCATGGTCATCCTTGGTCTCCCTCCCCCGGCTGCTACCACTCTCATATATAATCATGTGTCTAAGCAGCTAACACCTTGAGTGACTTCATCACCACCAGGTTCTTGGGCTGGGGATTTTTCAGATTGCACGTTAACATTGATTCTACGTTGTTTGTACTTTCTCCTCCCTACCTTCCTACCTTGTAGGAAATTCCTGCTCTGTATTCCTTTGTCCTACAGTTCATACAGTTCTTTTTTCCTCTGAACTGCTCCTGACCTACCCCCTCCCCCCCACATTTTTTTGTATTTCAATGACTGCTTGGTTCACGGGTCCACAGGCCCGGTGACGTGGCTGTTTCGTCACGGCCTCTCCCCCCCCGCCCACCCCATAGCAGAAAGTAGCTGTGTGTTGAGGGCTTGTGGACATTAATCAATGGGAATTTTGTCCTCTAGTTCCAGTGGGCTGTCCTCAGCGGGCTCCTCGTTCTTTCCCAGCTCCTGCAGCTGCTGCCGCCTCTGAACCTCTGCCTTCAGGTTCTCCAGATCCTTTTGACTGAAAAGAAAAACAAGAAGGGATCAATGCTGGACTTTTTCTAGAAGAAATGTTTAATGCAGGCTTGACCATTTAAAATTTGTGTTTTATTTTTCCTTCAATGTTATTATTTATATGACTTGCCACAATAGTTTCACAAATCAAAATTCAGTCATTCTCTACTTTGCTTTTTTTGTCTGCTGAGAAACTGCAGTAACTTTTTATTTTATAGTTTAAATTTAAAGGAACAGTTCACAAATATGCTCGACCACGCTCTTGCCAAGAGTTAGATGAGATTATCAGTACCACTCATGTCTGTGGTAAATTGTGGGTTTTACATTTCAGTTTTTGCACAATTTACACAAACAAGATGCAACACTTAGCGAGCTTTAAAGCTGGTAAGTGGTTTTTGTTACTTTCGGGCAGAGCCAGGCACTGTGTCCTCACCTGTGTCCAAACTTTATGCTAAGCTAAGCTAACCAATCCTCTCATGTAACTCTTGGCATGAGTGTGAGTAAGCTTTCTAACTATTTCTTTAAAGCTTACACATCTACTAGACTGTTTTCAGCAGCTTGTACAGCATTAAGTGTTTTGTGGCCAAACATTTGCAAAGTAACATCATCATCTCCTTCTCGGATACACACTGAATTTTTCCAAACAGACACAGCTATAGTTGCATGCACAGCCTACAACGCTGTACATACAGCTGTGGGTATGTTCTTGAACAAACAAATGTTAAGTGAGGTGGTTACAGAAGATAACATGGTAAATCATTTACATTTGGATACATATTTATTCATACTGTATATATATGCTTTCACATTTTTGTATTTTGCCACATAACACACTGTTCTACTATTTTAAATTTTAAAGACATTTTGTAGATATTTCGAACCCCCACGTATTTATAATATAATACTTTTTTCTGACTCTACCTGAGAGGTATAAAGATGATGCCGTTGATGATGTTGAGCTGTTCCAGGACGCTGGCCATGCTGGGGGCAGTGAACTGGAGAACAGGAGGAGATAAAAACATAACATCAGTGCTTTTGAACATTTGGGGGCTACGACAGATGGAAGCACAAAAACATGTCTGAGTCAGAGCAGTCACCTTGAGTGGCATGATGCTGGCATTGGAGCCATTCTTGTAGATCTCATTCATGGTTCTTTGCAGAGCCACGGCCTGCTGGGTGAGATACTTCAGGTACTCTGAGCTCTCCTTGGTTTTCTCATGTGCCTCACCCATCTGAGAAGAGGGGGGAAAAAAGTTTAAAATATGACTTCTTCCTATTTGATGTAAAGAATGACATCAGTTCCCAGCAGGGTGGAGTTCAGCAGGGCCCACCTGGTTCTTGTAAATAGTGTAGCCCTCCTTCTCATGCTGTAGTGCAGAGCGGAACTCGGCCTTGCTCTCGTAAACCCTTGCAACCAAATGATGGCTGGGATAATAAAAAAAAACAAACAAAAAAAACAAAAAAACAAGACAAGTCCTATTAATCATCATGTAACTTGGTGTTCTACCAACTCAAAGCTTCTCATGAAGAGTATCTACCCACCTGAGGGCCACTTTGAGGGACCGGGGTCCATGGTACTTTGTGTTGATGGTCAAGGCATTCTCCAGGAATCTCAGAGACAGATCGTACTCCATCACTCCGTGCAGCACCAGCCCAATGTTACTCTGTGGAAGGAGAACAATGGACAGTAAGTATAACGCATTAAGAGAGCACCAACATTAGTTTTTTTTTGTTGATGAAGATCACAATGTAAATCTAAAGAACTCACGTCTAGCAGAGCCATCTCTGGGTGGTCCTCCCCGCAAACCAACAACATGAGGTAACGGGCGCGATAAAGCAGCTTCAGGGCGGTCGACAGCTGGCCGTTGGCGAAGCAGTACAGAGCCAAGTGCATCTAAGAAGTGGAGGGCGGCACATAGGAAATACGAACAAAGGTGAGAGGGATATTAAAAACTTTTTGTGTGACCCAAGAAGACCCCTCTCTGTGCGTATAACTTACATATTCTTGAATTGTGTTGGGGTGCTCGATGCCGAGGACTCTTTCACTCATCAGAACAGCCTTTTGCTGGTTACTTAGAGCCTGTGGGTAAATGCACAAATGTCGTTTAGTGACAGAAAAATCAACAGGACATCCGTGTTAAAGACACAGAAGAGGTCAGAGTATATTATGCCAACCTCAGGGTGGTCTCCCATGATGTAATTAAGGCGAGCCAGCAGGCGCAGGCAGGCACAGATCTCTACGTGCATGGGTCCGTACACATTGTTGAACAGGTTGAGAGCCTCGTTGATCAGCTCACAGCCCTCCTTCAGAAAACCTGGAAATGAAAAAGACAGGTAGAGAAACAGGTCTACACTTAGTCAAATCACAGCAAATGGCCAACATGCTTCATCAAAAAACAGTTCATGTTCTGTTTCTGTTCCAATATGTGAGTCTCACCTTGCTGCACTTTGGCCTGTCCACTCTGGAAGAAGTGGAAGGCGTCTGAGGCTTTGGGGTTTACGTGCTTCACAACAGGGAAAATATTCAGGATGTCCTCCTCTGTGAAGGCAGGCTTGTGGCGGCTGTCAAAGTTGTACTCCTTTATCAGTATCTACAAGGCAAATGAAACAGATAATATGCATTAAAACCACAGGAAACATTGCGATAACCATTTGGTGCAGTGGTGTTGGGTGGGGTCAGTATAGACCATGTTACCTGGATGCCAGTTTTGACTGAAATTTCTCTGAGCAGAGTGGTTTTCTGGAGGTTGTATTTCTCCACCACCTGGTCAACACTTTCACTGAGGGAGAAAACATTTCAAGACAGGATATTTGTCAAAGCTAAATACACAAAATGGAAGCGCAAAAACAAGATCCTCGTACTGTGGCTTTAAGATTTTCAGAGTAACAGACGGGGCCCCTCACCATTGTATGGTGAAGTGATAGTAGCTCTGGGCCTCGGAGGCAATGTTCTTCCACAGCTCGCTGGGTGTCAGGCTGGCCCACGCCGTGTTGTCTCCGCCGCCGGGGACCCGGTTGCGACGTTTACGGCTTTTGCGGCGCGACACCAGCTCATCGGGAGGCAGGTGGGCCACGGCGTCTGGGAAGGAGCTCAGGAAGCAGTTGAGGAAGTGACTTACAGCGGCAGAGAGGGCAGACAACTCCACACCCTGCATGACAAAAATTAGGGGGAAAAAAAGACTCAAAATAAAAGTGGGTTTGTCTTTTCGAGAGGCCAGATGTGAGTCAAATGTTACAAACCTGCAGGTATGTCTTGAAGATATGTTTTGCACATCTGGTGATCAGCTCACTGATTCCTATTCTCTAAGATATGAAAGAAAAAAAAACATTAGAATGACTAAACACAAGGATGAACAGTGTGTGATCAGTCAGATTTGGGGAATCAGACTCACATAGAAGTGCTCCAGCTGAGCTTTAGCAGGGGTCTTGTCCACAAACTCCAGAACAGTCCCCAAATAACGAACATTGATGCCTCTCTGGTGCAAGGCCTCGGTCAGCGTGGCTCCATCCATGGGCAGAGCGCTGTGGTCCAAACAGTCTTTTACCTGCTCATACAACACATACACACACACACACACATATACGGGCTTTACACTCAGATACACAACCTGAAAAATTAAAACTCTCTATATAACCTGTATGTGTGGGAGTATGTGTGTTACTGACCAGTGATGGGATCTGACAGGACACCAGGAAGGCGGCTGCATCTTTAAGTAGCTGCTTCTGCTTCTGGACGTCATCTGCGCTGTCGTCTGGGAAACGTACTCCTGTTTGAACACACACACACACACACACTTACTTCAGTGCTTACATTCTCCTATGAACGAGTGTCATTCACTCTCTGCTATCACCCCAGAGATCATTTTGATGCTAGAAATAACTACATGAAAGGAGGAAATCAGACACGTGACCAATCTGACAGTTCAGGGAGTAAAGATGGATGAAACACTGCAGTTCTCTTAGCTGCTCTTCAACTGAAAAGGATAACAGCTTAATTATTTTGAACCTGATTTCATTTTTTGTCTTTGACTGGCTGATATCAAAATTATTTTCGTTTGACTGTAGCCTTTCTTAAAAATGTTTTTTCATATATTTAAGCTGCCCTACAGTCTTTCAAATGCGTCATCACTTATCAGCCTGATTTATCCACAGAAACAGGAACAACACAGAATCCAGATATTTCTCTGGGGGCTTATTAAGTATATATTACTTTACTTTTACTGTTTAAACCTACTGTGAAGCTTTTTCATAGTCTACATCTAAGGTTCATCATCCGTGTCATGCTCACCTGGGGAGAAGATGTCAGGGTTGAAGCGAATGTCAAAAGATGTGTTGCTGATGGAGCCTACTGCCTTGCAGGCGTTCAGGACGACCTCACGGCTTTTGGGATCTGTTTGCAATCGGGATCAAGAAAAGATACAAAAATGTTGAAAGTGACAGCGACAGACACGTCAAGGCAACATATTCAAAAAGGGACATGTCCACGTCAAGCCACCGTCTTTTCAAAACCGCCAATTTTCTGTCACTGCCAATAAAGCTGATCACACAATACAGCCAGTATCACTCCATTAATTTGATCAATAGTGTTAGTGTGGCAGCACAGACGTTAGTTAGTTTTGGTTAAACTGACTGTAGACATGGTCTTGGACGAGTACCCACCACCATTTCAAAGCTGTCGACCGTACAAACACTACAGATTGGGTCAGTGTGTTTGACAAGCAGATTACTGTGTTGTTTAGGATCAATCGAGCAGCACACAGATCACTGAACATGATTTTTTTTTTTTTGTTTTTTGCATTCCAAAACACATTTGGATTAACGGACACTGCAACTGATTATTCGGTTTATATCCAGAGGCATTTCATGGAGAGGGAGAGATGTGCCAACATTCCTCCCCATTGCAGGCTGAGGACTGAGCAGGGACAGCTAGCCAGGTGGAGAGAAGCCACTATGACTCAGTGCTTGATACTTGAATGCTCTACCTGATACTCTATAGCTACAGAAACACACACACGCAGTTTCTCTCTAAAATCAGCTGCATCAAAACAGCTAATTTTTTGGTTTAACACTGCTTCTACACTACTTTTTTTCTATGCAGTTATCCACCAGTGTAGCTCTCCCTGCATTGTCCTGGCTTTGCTTTTTGGGGCTTTTTTGGACGTACCAATACCAGATCCATCTTCGGCAACTATGGTCTCCGCCAGCTCTTTGGCCTGAGCTAATCCTGGAATACTTTCCTCAAGCTTCTTACCCTCCAGTGGGCTCTTGCACTCCCCATTCTGAGTGGTTGCGGGGTCTAGAGGCCCGTTTGTGGCGGGCTTCGAGGAGTTTTCTTCACTGTCAGTGGCTGCCTGTGAGGAAGCAGGGGTGCAGTTGTCTGTCTGGTTCGTGCTGTCTGTGGAGACCTCTGTAGCATCAAGAGAATCTGATGCAGTGGTTTGCGTCTGGCTCGTATCTTGCTTGTTTTCTATGGATGTTTCTGAGGTTTCTGTGATGGCGGGTGTATCAGTCTTAGTGTCCTTGTTTGCTTTCTGTTGCATGAGCTGTAACGCTGCCATCTTCATGAAGAGAAGATATCTGGAGAGGGACAGAAACAACAGTTTAACAGATGTAGAAACTCTCCACGTGTGGAGATGGAAATGCAGCGCAGACACCAACCTGTGCTCAACAAAGGCCTCGATGAGCTCTTGGCGAAGACAAGCCAGGCGGTGGCGGTGCTGGCGGGGGAAGCCTTGGCGCTGACTCTCCGGGGGCAGCTCCTCTCCGTCCACAGGCAGGAAATTGAGGTCAGGGGGGAAAGTGCGCAGAAGGTCCAGAATGTAGTGTCGGCCATCGTTTCCGATGATGCCTTTACACTCGACAGAGGAGCACAGCTCCACTGAGTCGTTCTTCTCGTTCAACACGTTATGTCTCTGGACCTACAATTTACACCGAGTATGTGAGAGGGAGGAACAAAGGATCTGAATATTCATTATCTCTGTGGTGGTATTTGTCAGTATAACAGTGTCAGTAAGTGTCAACAAAGGCCATGAAAACGTGTGTTGTTGTTTTTTTCATACTTCGTGACTTCACTACACTGTCTGAGGCTGTCAGATTCAAATGTTTCAGTTCCTGCTTAAGACATAAATATTCAAAAACAGAAATACAAACTTTCATTCAAAAAAAAAAAAAAAAAAAGGCTAAATAATTTCATTGTAGTTTTTAGCAAACATTATTCAAGGAAGTAAAAGGGCATTCACTGGGGATGATATTCATGGCACTGACCCAAAATAAATTAGATACCCCAACATGTGACAGTTTTTGTACAACAATGGAAGTCAATGGTACAGAGGAATAAGGCATGTCAGGTTTTGGCTACACAGACAGAACGTGTTATAGGATCAGTTCATTATTAGTTTTGCTCTTTTCATGGGATTTACTGACAATAAGACAAAAGCTATGTATGCGTGTGAAACAAGATGATTATTGACAAATTAATAATAACTAAGACAACAGTCGTGTTACTGACCTTAAGTGGCCTGCTGGTCTTTTCCAGCAGCTCCAGATATTTGCTGTGAGACACAACGGTCTTTCCAAAGTCAATGGAGCCATAGATGACGCTCTGCTCCTGCTCACGCTCCAGGATACCTGGGATGATGGACTGGGCGGTAACGCGGTAGCCTCTGTAGTCCACCACTACTGTCCCCAGGGTGTAGAGACCCTCCACATCCACCGCCCCGTACGCTCGCACTCCGTTCAAGTCGTTGGTGGGTGCGGCGTGGGCGGCGGCATCTCCACCCAGCTCGCGATAGTGGTCCCGCACATCGAAGCCGAGGCTGAAGAAGATGTTGTTCCAGATGAACATCTGCATGCGCGTTTCCTCGCCGGGGTTAATGGCCATCACGTTGCCATCAATTACCGCCATGGCTCCTCGAGTGGCAGCTGCTGCAAAGTCACTGTGGACCTGAAGGAGAACAAACAAGGAGGTAGCAGTGATTTAGTGGAGATGGAAAAGCTACATATCGCCTATCAGCAGAGTGAGTCAGCAGTTTGGGTGATTCAGCTTCATCTGTTCTCTTCTGCTGTTATTGTAAAGACAGATTCAGCGCCAGAGGGCCAATCTAACACCATCTGCACAGCTGCTATAACAGGGTTTCTTCAGGCTTCACCAAGTCAAACATAGGACTTTTCTAAAACCACATAAAATGAAATTTAGTACGTGTGTCACCATCATACAGACCAAAGATATTAATGAAAACCAGTAGGGACGAGAAGGCCTGGCATTACTGACCGGGTGCATGAATTTATTGACATTTATATCACATTTCTGTCACTCCTTCCCTGCTGCAACAATAATTCCTAATCATTAATTAATCATGAAGCACAACCTGGACCTGGACAAGCAGCAGAAAATGGATGGATAAAAGGATGGAGGGATAAACCAGCTAAAAAAAAATTGCTTATTTATTTAAAAGGTCCACATGTGGAATAAAATAACATCAAAAATCACACATGAACATTTTGTAACTAATGTTACTGCCCGCAGAAGGCTAGAAAAAATATTTAAGAGATTTGTAAATGAAATGTAAGACTTTTAAATACTTGGAGGAATCTGAATCGGTGTTTTGTTTATGACTTCAAGACTTGCAGAAGCCCTGTATAAACTGAGACAGATTCACACTATGGGACACAATCCCCGAAAGGTTCAACAGTACCTTGAATATGGCTCGCTCCCTCAGCAGACGCTCGGGCAGGTTCTTCCGGGGCAGCTCTCTGGTGGTCTGCAGCTCCTCGTTCCAATCTCTGGTCTGGAGACACATCAGCACATACAACTTATTAACGCTGAAAAAATAAAAATCACTAAATGATTTATGTGCCTGGTGTGCTGCTGCGCTCACCTGTCCAGGTATGTGCTCCTCATAACCCAGGCGGGAGGTGTAGGCGTCCTCAGCTCGGACACAGTCCATAGCGTGGTCTACCTGCGGAGCTGTCCAGCTGTACAACTGGAAAGGCGTGGCTATCCTCTCAAAGGGGTGTCTCTGGACCCTGCAGCAGAAACAGAAACATATCAGAGTCCGGACCATATTCTTGCAATTACTTTTTTTTAGTTTCCTTTTTACTGTTTTACTGTAAAAGTAAATGTATCCTCACATGGTTAAATAAAGTTAATGAACACATGAATGAATGACTGTAGAAAAGAAACACTTAAAAGAGAAATGTTACAATAATAAAGAGGAGAAGCTGTGTAGAGAACAGAGGTTGTGATTCAGCTGAAGATATGTTTCACTGAACTACAGATGATGAGCACTGAGTTTATTGCTCTAAACTACTTGATAAAAAGGAAGTCATTCAGTATAAAGGGGAGTTGACTGGTGACAGGAGAACAAATCTTATTAAACTGAAGGCAAAGAGATGTTTCACCTTTTCTTTTGCAGGGCAGTGAAGTTCTTCTTGAAGGCAGGGCTGATCTGGCTCAGCAGCTCTACCAGAGAATGGCTCAGGAAGCTGGGATTGGCTGGTTTGGGGTTGAAGGTGTAGGTAGTAGATCTGTAAAACACACACACACACATACATTTCACCATCATAACTCACATTACTATGACCTGTAATCTACTCACTGGAGAGAAAAGATTAAGAACTAAACAAGCCTGGGTTGTGGAGTAGTTCTCCTGAGGGATACTTCTCTCTCTCAGATACCACAGTTAGAAACTATTTTTTTAAAAACTACTAAAACATTAAGTACAGACTTAGCGGGGTGTCCAAATTTGCACATGACACAATTACTGTTTCTAGCTCATGACAGAAAAAGTAGCAGTGCTTTAACATTTGAAGAAAAGGCTTGTTTTTAATGTCTGTTTGCTGCAGGGGTTGTATTTGATCCTTTTCACTTAAAAAAAATCTACACAATATGTAAATTGTCCAATTATATAATGGCTGTGATCAAGCTGTTAGAAACAGAAAAACAACCCTGCTCCAAGCATAATATCTTTCCCAATTCTACTTTCCAGTGTAATCCCATTACATCTCATTAATTTGGCTGCTAAGCCTTCGTTGGCATCCAAAATTAGGATCCTGAAACTGCTAAAAGGCCACTGTGCTCTCTATCAGTACTGTTGTTCATTTAAACAAAGTGGAACTACATACATTATATGATCTGTTCTCTGAATGGAAATAACTACTGTATAATCTGTTATTGATGGTACAGAGTCCTCTGCAGTGAAACCGTGGAGCTGTAAGGAGATATGAGGCTGAAATGTAAACTGACTGGTTGAGGTAGAAGCCACGTGTGGAGGCAGTGACGCTGACATGGCGTTCCTCCACAGTCACGATGTACAGGTACATGAGGTCACCGTGCATCTTCCTGTTTCCAGGTGGAGGGTTCCAGCCGCTCATGGTCAAGACCTTCAGGCACTGCATAGGCTGCAGAGGATGTCAGAAACATAAGCCAAAGTGAAAAGCTGATGCCATAATATTTTTTTAAAAGCCAAAAGTGTTTTTTTTTTCCTCTCATATCATGCCAACATGTGGAGCTAAACCTGGGCTGCTCCTCACCTTCCAGTCCTTGTTCTGTGGCTGGAGGGGCACCAGGGGGCGCTCTTTGCTGCCAGGCAGGATGTGCTCTGGGGGAGTGCAGTCGATCTGCTCCAGCTCGTTGCCCTTTTTCTTTCGTTTACCGCTATCTGCAACCACATGAGAAGGAGCGATGTGATGTGTCTGTACATTCCTTCAGACCTGGAACCCTTTAGATTAAATCTGATGAATTAAATATGTCGCGCTCATGTCTGAATGATAAAAAGTTTAACAATCCATCGGGGATGCAGCCTGAGAGACGACAAAACAGTTTCTCTCTGTGCAAATGCACTGTGCCATTTTATCGTGTCTAAATCAAGCTGTGATGATCATACATCTGACTGACAAAAAAAAAAAAAAAACACACACTGATGAAGCCAAAAACGTTATGTGCTCCACATCTGAGAAGAGCTACAGCGTCATACCTCCGAGGTCTCCATCAGTGAAGATGCTGAGGAAGGAGAGGGAGTTGCAGTCCACTCCGTTGTAGGCATCTGAGGGGTCCAGGCTTTTCAGCAGGTCTCTGATGTGACGCACATGGATGCGAGCTTCGCGCACGGTATAGGGCTCTGCAGCAAAGGGATACAAAAGACAAGCAACACATCAGCCTCATGAACTATGACTCTGTTTAGTCTCTGCCAGCAGATACAGCACCAGACACACAGACCTCACAAAGCAAGATACTGTGCCAGGCTGTAGCTGGAGGGTAAATCATTAAAAATGTATATATACGTATGAAGGTGAAACACCACAAACACAACATTTTCTGTGGCTGAGTAACGTGGATCAGGTTTGTTGGGTTGCACCTGCCATTACTGTCTGACTTTACCACTGTCATTAATGGTATATTTGTTTTCACACTACCTGGTTAGTCAATGACATTTTGATTGTGTGCCAATGAGATGAAACAACACTATAGGCTTCATTAAAAGACACTGCATGAAGAGCTAGATAGCGGATGGTTAGTACAACCATACAGACTAATAAATAAAATCCTGCAAAACAAAAAGGTTGAAGATACTGAGGTGCTGAAGTGTTTTCAATGAGCACAGTGATTGTGTGTCTCTTCTGCAAGCTACATGCTTTACATACCTGGTTAAAACAATGGCAGCATTATGATAACAGCTTGACTTTCCTGAGTTAATCATGAAGTAAGCTGCACCAAAACAACACAACAAATTACCTTCCACCACTTTGAGCAGTGAGCCTTCCTGCAGGCCTTCGATGGACTTGAGCTCAGCAAAGTTGTCCAACACGTTTCCGTCCAGCTGCAGGGAGAAGCAGGTGCGGTGGCAGGTGTCCTCGCGGTCCATCAACACCTGGTGGATCTCCTGGACCATTTCCTGTGGAGACACCTGAAGGAGAGGAGGGAACAGGGGAGATGAAATGATGTAGATAGGTTTCAGAAATATTTGCAGCTTGATACAATAAGATAGGACATATCAGCTGCAGTGGTCGAACAACCTGCCTTCGATCACAGCTGTTGCCAGCACCGAAGAGTAAAAACATCCCTGGTTCTGTCGCATATGATGAAGGAACATTTAAGCTCATCTGACACCAAAACACTAAACAGCATTTTATCATGTAATAGTGAAGGATTTTACAACTGTAGAGAGTCACTGTAATAATTCCTTCTCTGTTGTGATTATCACCAGGTAAATAGAAGAAATACACAGTCCAGGTTCAAGAGTATTTTACCAGGAACATGTACATATTTTATTGGCCAGCAGCCTCATTAAACTGAGTGAAGGGGGACAGCTTTCTGACAAACTGCTGCTCGTGCAAAGCTAAATCCTCACCTGCAGGTCAAACGGCTCTGTACCAGGTGCCTGGATCTTCACAGTGAAGCCTGTGTCCTGGATCACTATCACTTCCTGTTCGTTAGACTCCTCTCCTCCGTCTGCCTCGGCGGTCCCGTCCTGCTTCGATTCTGCCTCCTCCGTGTGCTCGTGAGCCCCGTCCCCGTTCACCATGGCTGTATCTGCACTGTGCCCTGCGGAGGAGGAGACGAGGAGGTCATTGGTGAATCACGGGCCTCTCAAATCCTGAGACTGAGTCACTCAGATTTGATTATGGCAGCAACTATTCAGACTATTTGTTTAAGTCTGAAAATAGGACACAAAGCAGAGCTTTTACACCTTAAATTCTGCATTACAAGTTCACAAATCTATGATCTCACGTCTTTAACAACTGTCAAATGTGCATCTGCCGTTAATTAATAATCTGAACAACAGGGAACAGCACCTTCAGACAAGTTATCCTGCCAACAACAAATCTACATAAACTTCTCTGCTACATGAACACAGAGACGCTGCCTGGCAGCCAGGTCACAAACAAAGCACACGGACCCAGAGGCTGAACAACCTTTCCGATAACCTTATGAAACATTTATGAATGAGTGAACATAGCCGACAAAGCTAAGCTCTGGTGTGCTGGTGCTGCGGTGTCACTGCATTTACAGTAATTCAAACACAAGTGAACTCAACACAAACTACAGAATGAGGGCGATGGAATCAATCAATCTGACTGTACAAGCATTTTCTGTCCAAGAACAATCTCTTCTAAAAAAGAAAAAAAAGAAAGTTGAAATGACAAAAAACAGCAATCACAAATAATTGTGTTGGAAATTTGACAGTAAGTAACCTCAGCTGATCTAGAAAGAAAGAGTACCTCATTTCCAACACCAACCTGCTGAGACCAACACTGTTGCAACACAGGAGGGAGTTTGGCCCGGGGAGCCCTGAGTGACTGAAAACAAAAGATTTCAGCTCTCACAAGAGGGAATTATTGGTCACTTGCATGGCTGATTGTGACTGATGCAATAACAGCAACTCAGCTAGTTACCCACTTGGTTCTTTAATAGACACTAGAGGAGTGACGTGAATGAAAATGAGGCGTTCGGGTGCTTTAATTCAGAGGAGCAGTTTATGGATGTCAGACAACTGTTTTCTGGGACACAACTGCTGCCCAGCCAGTGTGTCCTTGCTCACTTGTCAAGGGTAACACAGCGTCAGTCAGGGTTGCTGAGGAGAAGGGGACCAGGGGGAGGGGTGGGGCTTCATAACTGGACTACGACCCCGGGTGAGAATGAACGCACTAAAAGGGTGGAGGAGCAAGGGGGGGGCGGGGGGGGGGGGAAGACAGGCCACGCTCTGAATAACAAACACAACAGGCTTCAGAGCAGACACACAAGTTAATAATGTTACAAACCAGGGGAGAGTGAGGGCTTGGTGTCGAGTGTGTCGGTGCAGCTGTCCGCGTTTCCACCATCGAGGCACAGACGTTATCAGATCAGAGAGTTGAAAGGTTGAAACGGTGTTTCACAAGTTGAGATGGACATGCAGGCGACTGATTTTGCAGACTAGACAAGGAGAGTGGCCTTCAGGTTTCTAGCAGCCAACATCATCTAGGGCAGTGGGTCTCAAAGTTTTCCTCCCCTGGTCATTGAAAGCCCCCCAGTTAGATAAAGTTCTTAAGAAACAAGATCATATCTGTGTTTTCACTGTTTTATAATCATTGTAACCTGAATATCTTTGGGATTTGGGCTGTCGCTCGAACCAAACACGCAGTTTAAAGAGGTCGCCTGAGACTCTGGGAACTTGTTATGGGCATCTGTCACCATTCTCTGACATTTAATAGACTAAACGATAAATCGACTGATCAAAAGATAATAACCAATTTAACAGAACATGAAAATAATGGCCCTATTAGTGCCTCACTTAATCAAATCCTCTGCAGGAGAGGAGTGAAAGGGCTGTTAGATGAGGAACAGGGGTAGTTTAGTTTTTAGCTTGTAGCATTCACAAGATCAGACAGGCAAGAGCACGAAGCGCTGGTGTGATTGATGAGACGATCCAGCAGCCTGAGGAACGGTGAAGCTACGGTTTAACACTTACAGCACAAAGTCAGTATCTGCTATTGTTTAAGAGGGAAGGAAGCAATAAATTTTGATGCATTTCCTGTTGAAGTGAGCCACGGTGGTGAGATATTATCTGCTGGTGGTGAAAGTCAGGATGAGACAGCAGTTTAATCTGATGAGAGAGAGGCAGGACAAGCCAGAATCTGACATCTGTGATGAGATATCAGTGGTAATCTATTACTGATACTCTGACTTCCTGAAACTGAACCTCATTAAAGGTATGTCACAAAGGTATACATGTATGCTTTTCCTGAAGAAAACACTGGCACACGGGGTAAAGAGACATGATGATATGCATCATGGGAAGATTTGTTAGAGGTTTTATGTACTGTTTGTACTGCAGCAGCTGTCCCTGTAATATCTCTGGTTATATTAGCTCATCGTGTGCAATGTTGTAAAATCTGAAGCATAACCGTTTTATGGCAATGCTGGATTTGTATCACTGCGTTGCAACCTAGCTATTTCATCAATTTATCTGTCAGTTAAACCCTGAATCACCAGACTTTCCAGGAATTTATATTTTCTATATAAAAACCACAAGATATTTTTTGCATCATCCACCCATATTGTCATAATATTATATAACGTTCACCTCACTCAAAACAAAGACTTTGTTCCATCCTCTGGCCTCATGCATTCTCCACTCAACTTTAAATTCTTCAAATCGTATCAAACCAGAACCAGATTTCTCCAGAAGGAATTTACACAAGAGCTCCAATGGTCTTTTCAACCAAACATCATTAAGCAGTGAAGTGAACACTGTCCTGAACCCACACAATCACACACCTGTGGTGGAACACCAGGCAGAAACCCTCCACCAGGTCGACGTGAAGAATCAAGGAAATGACATAAATCAGATAAAGACAGAAGAGAGGCAAAGACCAGACAAACTGAGACTCTACAGCGAGCGACTGTGAATCAAACTGCTCAGAGTGGTAATTCACATGATCGTCTTTCAGATAACACGATACTTGGACATGGGCTTGTCTTTTGTTCGTTACCACAGCCCACTTCTCTTGTTGACAACAAAATAATAAACCCAGCAGCCAGCTCTCGCTCTCTCTCTCTCTACTCTGTAGCCCTTGACACAGGGACCCTGACTGCTGCCATGGCAACATTAACCATCCAGACAACCCTGAAAACAACAACAGCAAAACAACAACACAAGGACTCTGTAATCATGTTTGCAGCACCACAAGGTGGCAAACTCCTGGTGGACAGACAGACCCTGAGTCATGCATCTGCGATCAGATTTTCTATCTACTGAATATAAAGCCTGTTTGGTGTCATGATAACATTAACATCAGAAGTCCATCTGAAGATAGTTATATCATACAATTATGTGGTAACAAATGCTTCTTTAGATTTGCTGCTTTTCTTTGTTTTATATCATTTTCAGTTAAATATATTTAAGTTTTCAACTGTTAACTAAACATAATAAGTCATTTAAAAGACAACATCTTGGGCTCTGGGAACTTGTGAGGCACATTTTAAATCATTTTTTGTTCTTTTTCCAGACTAAAGATCAATCAAAAACATCCAACATGTTCATTCATAATAAAAAATAATCATTAGCTGCATATTTACACGGGCTTGCAGGATGTATTTAAAGGATTAAAAGATGATCACTGGACCAGCAAGAGGTTGAGAACCACTGGTACTGGTGATGAACAAAGAAATGCTGAACAGACCCTTAAAACTACTAACAGTGACCCTCATCTCACTCTGCCACATGCTGCTTGTTACAACTCACTGACTGAGAGTCTGTGTTAGCCTTGGTTTCAGACATGTTCGGGCCAGGGGTTCTATCACTGTCACTGACACTTTTGTGGCAGGTTACATTTATGGCTGCAGCTAATGATCATTTTTAGAGCTGCAACAGTTGATCAATTGATCACTGTGTGGAAAATAAATCTGTAACTTCTTTAATAATCAATTAATCATCCTATTTCATGCAAAAATGGTAAATATTTTGTTGTTCCAGCTACTTAAATGTGACAATGTGCTGCTTTTCTTTGTCATATGTGACAATAAATTTAATATTTTAGCATTTTGAACGGCTCAAGGTGTTTCAAGATATAACTCTGGGCTTTAGGAAATTCTGACTGGGTAAAAAATTCCAATATTTCCTATTTCATTTTTTCAACCAATGAAAAATTCCCAACACATTTTCCCAGAGTGCAGGGGGGAATCCTAGATGTCTGATTTTGTCTGATCATCAGTTCAAAAGATAAAAACATTCAATGTATTTCAAAGTAAAAGCAGGAAAAGCAGTGAATTCTCTCGTTGAAGTACCTGTAACCATCAAACATTTAAACACTTGATTGAAATGTTGTTGCCCATTTCTATTTTTAAATAAACTCTAACTGCAGCTAATTATTATTTTATGATCAATTCTTCATTCATTCATTCATTATCATTTGGGCCATAACATGTCCATGACAGTCCCTATAGTGGAAGGTGATGCCATCGAGTTGTTTGTTTGGTTTGACAAACACTTCAAAACTTGACATACTACGTTTATTCTCACATAAAACAAAGAAAGGGCATCAAATGCTCATATTTGAGGAGCTGGAGCCAGAGAACATGTGGCATTTGTGCTTCAAAAATAACCTAAACTATTGAACCATTATCATAATTGATTCCTATTGTTGTTCAGCCAATTGACTAACTGATTAATAGACTATTTGTTCCAGGTGTAAAGTTGTAGTTTATGGGTTTGTGCAGGGACTGACAGACTGGACAGCACATACAGAAGTAATCAAGCAGCCACAGAAACACAGGAATTAATCTGCTATCAGATACTTTCAGCATTAAGACGCTCTAGCCTGCGTTTTCCCACACAATGAAGCAGACAGAGACAATTCAAGGTCCCACATGTGACACACACACAGACAGGCTGCAGTGACTTTTGTTGCTCTACAAGTTGTGTAACGTTAACCGCACCGGCTGACACTCGTCTCGGTTTAATCTGAAGCCTGCCGACACCGCTCCGCTGCTGCGACGGCTTCACGACAACTTTTATCTGGCAGGATACTCACCACCTTACACGGCTGTTCATGTATCCTGAGCGTAACCTTCCCTCTCACTGTGCATGCACCATCATGACTTTTTCTGCGACGACCGACTTCCGCTTCCCGGTCGAGTAGGAACACTCGATTTGATCTTCCCCGGCAGGGAGGCGGGGGGGGGGGCGGTTAGAGGGTAATTACTGAGTGCCGGGGGCCTCATCCACCTGACATCTCTTAAAGTGCTCTTATGGTGCTAAAACAAGGTGGCAACACATCCTTAACATAACCTAGTGGACAGATATCCCGTACATAAAAAGACACCGTGTGTATGAATCCCCCTGTGTTCGTGCGGACAGTGAGCAGCTCCACTGAAGGTGACCTTCAGTTCATGGCTCTCACATGTTGTTACCGAACATGTGCGTCGCTACGAGTTTGTGCAACACAACCTGCTACACCAGGTTAACTCAACAAACCGTGTGCCACACAGTGGGCTCACGCTTTACCTGAAAAACACCGGGCCTCGCTGTGTTCGGGGGGGCACGAGGCGACGCGCTGACAGGGACAGGAGCGGCTGCTTGCTAGTTAGCCGATTAGCCAGCGAGCTAACTAGCCGCGCAGTGAATGGGGATGCTAATGTTAGCATGCCGGTGTTTGGGTTAGCCTCGCTTGCTCGCAGCGACAGTGTCAAGTCTGACTACGTGCTAACAGTTGTGACCCATGGATGAAGGCATGGGTTTGATCCCTGTGGATGGTGCTTGCTTGCTAATTAGCACAGATAAATCAAGACTTAGCCTTTTATTATGCTGATTAGCAGACGCAACTAGGTGCAAGGTGGACCCCTCTAAACTTGGAGAGGCTACCAAGGAGACGGGTGGGGGGTAGGGGGGAGGAGGATGGGGGTCAACCCCTGTGGGTCAACCCCAGAGACCACCACCTTGAGTCCGAAGACTTTTAAGTGACATAAGAAAGCATGGAGGTGAATGTCACCAGCTTTAGTGGATGCTAAAGGGCAAAATATCCAATAAACCACATTTAAAATAGGAATTGCACATAGGTGTTAGCTACATAAGGATGCAATGCTGCTATATGTATTAAAACAGGTGCAATCGGTGTGTGTTTAATGTATGTTAAGTGTTATAACAGCAGATATGAAGCAGTCTGTAGCTGCAGAGTCTCACCACAACCACAGGAATCCTTCAGACGTGTCTTGCTGGTTTCCTGGGCTCCATCCCCGGCTTCATCCGCAAGATCAACCGGATTACAGTTAGGCACTGACGCCGGGATGTCATCTGTCTTGCTCACCATGGTCGGCAGTCAGTGTGGCGACACAAATCCCCCCGCGCAGCTTTGCTTGATTATGTGAGTCTGTAAAAGAAATACAAAAAAATCCCCGATCTGTTTCTCCGGCTAACGCAGGCTAGCTGGCTACATGCGAAGGGTACAAGCTTACAAAAACAAGTCTACGGAGGAAGGACAGCGCTGTACATGGTGGTGATCACACGTGGTTTTCTCCTCCCCTCCTCTTGACCTCTTTGCCTTTGCGTTGCACTTCCCCGCCCACTGAGCGTGGCGCTACGGAAAGCAACATGTGACAAACCGGGATTTTTGTCTCAAACTATTTTTCAGTTTTTTGGGGGGGACTAATACCTTCATATAAATATATGTATAAGCAGTTATTGTTTTGGAGAGTGTAGAGGAGGATAAAATGGCTGAGCAAAAAGACAAAGTACACTGTTACTGTAATCAACATCACAGATAGAGATTGCATGGACTGGACTGACCTTTGACAGTTTGACCCAGATATCACCAGCTCCTGTCAGTCACTCCAGCTTTTAACCCCTCAGTCTGGTGGTGGTGGTGGTCTCAGACTTGCCGATCCTCACTGATCAAAATATGAATGTTTTACCATGGCCAGACCAACCTGAGGGGCCTCCAGGGATAAAATGAAATGCAGGGCCACTGCATTATAAATACAGGAATACCACCTACTCCAAGATTTACAGTGTGAAACTGTGATGAAACATATTAATTTAGAGATATACAATATAAAAACACAAATACAAACCTTTCAAAATATTGAAAAGTCTTTGCAAACATGTTAAATATTTCTTCTCTCTACCATTACTCTGTTTTCTTCTATTCTCAGTTCTACTGTTCCTATGTAAAATTCATATTAGGACCTTAAATGAATTAAAAAAATAATTATTTTTTAGCCTGTTAATCCATCTATATTCTGCTGCTATCCAGCTCATGTTAAATAATTAATTATCAGGAATTATTGGGAAGCTGGGAAATACTGAAAAACTTGTGATAGCCTTTAAATATCAACAAATTCACAGACTTTGGTCCTTATCATCCCCATTAAATACTAAATAAATGTACTATTCATACTCACACTCATTCAAGGATCAGTTCAATACTTACTTTTTACAAACTGAAAATGATGATTATTAATTATTATTATTCACACTGAATTACACACACACACACACACACACACACACACACATATATATATATATACATATATATGTAAAGATAAATGATCCAATTCTATATTTCTGTGACAACATAAATCATTTAATCACCTTCAGATATTTTCTCTGTTTCAATAACAAGCAGGCAGCAGACTAGACAATCCTTCATTTTATTCCAATTATGTGTATAGTAGATCACTATAGGAAGCTAACACAGTATATGCGGTAATCAGTCAACAGCTTATGCTCGCCCACGGACCAAAAACCATACAAAGACCCAGAGCAACACCTCTCTGCTTTTCATCGTTGGGTACCACACAGCGTTATTGCTAGAGACCACATAACATGTCGAACAAGATGTTTCATGATGCCACATACTGAAATGTTTCTGTAAGATTCAAAATAAAACTCATTGACCTCAACCAGGACAAGACTAAGGGACAGAGACGATGCTGCTGCTGACATTTGTTAGCATTATAATTATTATTATTATGAGGATTAGGGTTATTATTGTTATTATATAGGCGTTCAGAAAGATGGAAGACATTCTCAGTGGGTGTGAGTAAATTATCCACTGGCTTTGCTATGTTTGAGTGATGCTAGATATGGTCTGAAAATAAGGAAAAAAATGAGGCAGTGGGTTAAGATTTTCTCCCTTTAACTGAAATATTCATGAAGAGACATCTTCATTAAGGCATCACACTGCTCGTCTTCATGTTAATTTTAGTGGTGGGCCTCTTTGGCTCATTAGCGTTTTCCTTCAAAGCAGACAAACAAGTCGTCAGTCTCTGAGTTGTACACACTGGAGCAAAGACACATACAGCAGCCAGTGTTTTGATTATTTATCCAAGATGTTGCATTATACCAAAGCACAGATTATTTAAAATGTGAAATGATGATTTAATATGGTGTTAAACTGATTATGAAGGGTGGATGGAGAGTTTAATCTACCTGCCGCTTCGTTTGGATGACAAGTGGAAGTCATGAAGTCTAACAGTCTAAGTTCAGGGTTCCTGTTGAGGAAAAAAATGTTTTAAACAACACAGCTTCGTACTTTTATCCCCTACTGTCTCATAAAACTTAAGGAGGAATAGTGCACACAGTTACGCTAATGGCTTACCAGCTGAGAGGTGAAAGAAAACCCTCGTCACATTTGCATTTTTGCTAAAAAAAAAAGAAAAAAAGAAGACAAGTTCTTCACCCAGAAAGTCTCATGTGGCATATTAATATGCCCATCTGCTTCACATACAGCACATCCTTGGTTCCCCTACTTGGATATGCCTGCTATAAACTGTAACGTTACAATTAATCATGTAGATATTCAGTGACAATCTACAGAACCTTTGGAAATCAATCAAACAATCTGTTAGACAATTCAGAAAAATATTAAGCAAAACATACTGAGCTCAACAATTACAAAATACAAAGTTAAACAATCGTAAAATCTTATTTTAACACCTCGAGTGTACTTAAACCAGTTGACATGACCTACCAATAATATATAAATATATTGATATATTGCTTTATTGATCATTTACTTCTAAAACATGATCCTAAACCTCTAACCAGAAGCTGTAGAGGGCGAGAAAAGCCTCACAGCAACTAATCACAATTAAATTCAGTTTCACAGGAAGGCTCATGCCAGAGATAGCGACTGCAGTTACTGATGTTCAGTTAAGTTGTGGCTGAAGTATCAACCATTCCCAACAAAATATTTCTCAATGAAAAATAACTGAAGTGCCACATTACACATAGTTAAACCTTTATATGCAAAACCCTCACAGCATCTTATAAAAGTGTTGCTGAAACAGAAGGACATAAGACTTGAGTAAAGAAATGTCTTATGTTTCCACACTTTGTTCTGACTCCTGTATTTCTCACATCCTCTATTATAAGGCAGTAATTACATTGGGGTATTGATCGGACGACAGTGAAATCATAATCGGCACTGATACATATAAGCAGTAACAGAAAGAGTATGTCCTAGATTAAAATACAACCATTCAAAGTGGTAATTTAATCTTCCTTCATTCGCTTTTTTCCCCTCCAAGAGGCTATTTGTTCATTGTTACACTAGAGGCCTCTGTGTGCATGTGTTTTGATAACACAAGAGAGAGAGAGACACACACACACACACTCAAATATTTTTCGACTGAGCCTGCCTTCTTATCATTTACACAGCCGTTGTCTTGGCGTGCATCTCGACACAGCTACTTTGGGAATTTGTGTAGAACAAAAACGAAACAAATTGAAATCAGACCGTGCTTCAGTTGAAAACCACACCAAAACCTACAACTGTGTTTCTGTTTGTCCATTTTTCCTGAGGTGAAAAGAAACCCCCCCCCCCACCCAAACGAAAACAACCTCAAACACGAGTGAGTTGAAGAAGTAGTCGTCTGTGTTTGCGTGTGTGTGTGTGTTGAGTACACAAACCACACCTGAGTGAAGCTCATGGTCCAACGAGTTGATTATCACCTGAATGTGGCCTGTTTATACCAAGCAGTCACTATGCAGAGGAGCAGCTGCACACTCATGCCTCAGTGTGTGTCTTTTTAGTAAAACACACAGGGTAAATGTTGTGTTGTTGAGCCCAGGAGGCAAAGTTTGCACATGGCCAACACTTTCGTTGACTGACCTCCCGTCCACCAAAGACAGGCACTGATAAAAACGCAGACGGTGCAAATTTAGTTTTTGTTTTGAAGAAACAGTGTACAACTGATATATGAATTGAGGGATAATTACAAAAACATGTTATGAAAGTGTGTGTGTGTATTGTGTGTGATATGTATGATGTGCATTTCCTGTTTTTGATGCTTAAAAATGTTTTAATTTTACAATATGCCTGGGGTTTGAAATAATAATAATAAGAAGAAGAATGTAAGTAAAAAGACATCACCTTTAAGTACATTATATTACGGATGTTTCCTAAAGAAGTAAAGGTTGTTTGTGGTAAAATCATGATCCATTTTTTAATGCTTGTGTCTTGCCAGTTGAAACTATGTTTAGTTTATAGCCCTTTTGCACATCAGACATTATTGCTGTGTCTCAATTCGCGTACTCCCACACTCACACTTCCTGTTTTGAGTGTGTGAGTGCGTTCACACGGACAAGTATCCAAACACTGCACTCAAAATGGTCAAAAGTTGAGTTGATGGATACTTCTCACCCTCAACAGGCGCCATCTTGGCTACACAGCGGAAGGGGGAGGGATCACCAACGTATTTTCAAACTTGTGAAAACGGCAGCCGAGGAAGGACGACAGAGGGCAGAAGAGAGTAAAACATTCACTTTTAAGTCAAGTGAGCAAATTAGTTGTTAGACATTTTGGCGAGCGACGATCGTGGTCACATATTGTGATCGTCATTTCCTGTGAGTGCACAGCAGCCGTGTTCAATTTAAGACACCACCACTACATGCAAGTGTACTAACTGAAGTAGCCGATTTGAGACAATTGTGCACGACTTAACTTGAAACACGCAGGCGTTATTAACAACATGTGCATCCTGGCTCACTAACAAGGCAGACTGAGACACCTAAATGGAATGAAGCCATTGTTACTGTCATTACTAACACCTGCGTGTCTCCTGTCTGCTGTGAAAAAGGTCTATTGTTGCTTCACAATCAATACTGATTGTGATTTAAAACTGTGTTTCAGTCTGTTTTCTCCTTAAATACAGTTTCCTGTTGTTGGCGCCAATCAGAAAGTATATTCTGTGGTGTTCAGTGGTCATGGATTAAAAAATCAAAACAAAAATAAAGTAACTGTAGTGAGGGAAACATATCATTCCTTCCAATCAATATTGTTCTACATGGAGGACTCACACAGGAGGTGCCCACCATGTCAGATATTTTCAGCTGGCCGCACAAACATTTGGCCACACTGAGTGATTTATGGTTGGCCTTGAAAGGTCACAGTTGGTCGGGCCACACAGCTGGGCTTAGTCCACCTAAGATGGCGGCTACCAGAGTCAAACGTACCCTCACCATGAATCTCAAAGGAGTTGCTTTGAAATTAAGGCCCCACAGTATATAGAGCATGTGACACCAGTGTAAACAGATCGTTCTAATTTAATGTAAGTCTGACTTAAAGTGACACTTACTGAGTTTTGCCTTGCAAGTTGTTTAAGGTTATATCAAAGTCCATGTTAAAAAAGTTTCTATGGTAAGTGTGATATAATTCAATAGCTAAAACCAGTCTCAGTATCAATTCAGTCAAGGTGCAGAACAACAGTTAACAGCATTAACAGTCAGAAGAAGATAATCATACAGTGAACACACTGTAGGTAAAAGCACAGGTCACAGTAGTTGCTAATCTGCCTTTGTCTCAGCAGCAGGGGGCACTGCAGCTGAAGACACCAGTCTGGCAGCTTCATCCTGGGGCTCCACCGGCCCCTCCCCACCCCCCTCCTCCTCCTCCTCTTCTTCCTCCCTCTCTAGACCCAGCGGAGGTTGTCTTTGTGCCACAGTGTGCCTGGAGCGAGCTCTGTGCCTCCGGGGGTGAAGGAAGAGCGCAGGGTCCGGCATGGCCGTGGGCTCCGCAGGGCCCATCACTTTCTCTATGGGCACGCACTCCCGGGCACGCTCTACTCTCGAAGACGCCCTGGCGCTCTTACGCTTGGGTTTCACCACGGGAGAGGAAGGGGAGGCTCCCGACAGCATCTGCTGAGAAACCGAGTTCTGCTCAGCACCGTGCTGGGCCGCCTGACTGCTGGCTCTGGCGAGGAGTCCCTGACGCTGCTGCATCCGCTGCTGGTGCAGTTTCTGCCTGGCAGCGTGCAGCTGGAAGGAGAGGTACGCCGCCGCCTCTGTTTGTTTCTGCAGCTCCGTGTTGAGGATGGTGGAACAGTGGCTGCGGCGTTTGAGCTCCTCCAGGAAGTGGCGCTCCTTCTCTTTGAGATTGGCTCTGAG
The DNA here is from genome assembly GCA_033238685.1 of Lates japonicus. Classification (NCBI taxonomy): domain Eukaryota; kingdom Metazoa; phylum Chordata; class Actinopteri; family Centropomidae; genus Lates; species Lates japonicus. Next base: position 6,294,609 of record BRZM01000029.1, on the reverse strand, counting down.
GGCTCCCACCAAAGCCCCTTTGTGACTCAGCTCCTTACGAAGCTCTCCCAAGCTGCACTCCTGCTCTGCCAGGCGGTTCTCCAAATCCCGACAATGGGTCTCCAGGAGCTCCTCTTCCTCCTGTAACTCTGACACAGAGAAGAGACGGAAATGTGGAGACATGAGAGTTAGAGTTTCATAAAATTCATGTGTATGTAAATGTTCAACTCAAACATTAACAAAATAAGTAATCTGAAGGCTCACAGTGCAGCAGCAGACAGACAGGGACAGGGTCCAACTTTGAATGGTGTGTTTACAAATACATTATTATCCCATAATCCTGCATAGTACACCTTTAAATCAGTGAAACAATCAAATCTCTAATTTGATAATACTAGCTCAAACATCCATCAAATTTGGACGGTGAATTCAACAGCAGCTACACATGAACCCCATTAAAAGCAAATGCAATCAAATAAAGCCGTGCTGCAACACTACCTTTGTGTTCACACTGTGTCAGAGATTATAATAATTCTCATAATCATTTCCCAGAGCCAAATGTGACCTCTTTAAATGACATGTTCTGTCTGGCCTGAGGTCAAAAATCTTAAGATATTCTGTTTACAAAGATATAAAACAGACAAGGCGCATGTTCTCACATTAGAAAAACCAAGAAATGTTTGGCATATTTGCCAAATTAATGAACAATCAACCACTGAAGTTGCTGTTGATTGTGTTTCTGTTGATCAACTAAAATCAACTATTCATTTTCACCCTACTGTAGTAGCATTGAGTTGTAGTGTATCAAACATTGATCCGGTATTTAATCAGTTCAAAGTTCATATCAGGGGAAAGTAAAACCTCCTTTACTCCTTAAAAACAACACGCAGTTAATGCTGCACTTCAAGTCTTTGTATACCACACAGTGCACAAAGGCTGGTACTTGTAATTCATTTCAATCATATCATCAACCATCACAGAGAAGACAGCTACAGAGACAGACTACTACTTGAGGTCTTCTCTCCTCTTTTATGAACTTCAACCTCTGTTCCAAGGTCAGGTTTAATGCAGTATACTGCTCTTTTTTTTTTTTTTGCTTCTGTAGACAACATTTGTGCTCTTTCATTCCAGTAAAATTCCCCAGAGGACAGGGAGGTATGGATGAAAAGCCCTGAGTCAGTGCAGCAACCTCAGGGCTGACTGAGCCCGAGCTCACCGGAGGAGAAGGAGATTACATCCACAGAGGCCGGCGCTGATGCCTTTGCCCATAGAAATAGGGCAATAGTTTGCTGGGTAGGAGAATCCCACAGGGCAGTGGGAGGTGAAACTTTTAAGCCTGGGATCCATATTAGGCTTAAATGAAAAAGGGAGCTTCGTGTAGTACTCTGCCGTCTTCCCTTTGATCCTTTTCAGTCTATCATTTTCCTTCTCTATCATCCCTTTCCTTCCATATTCTCCCTCCATCTGTCCCTCTGAGGACCAATCAGTGTCAGATTTTCTGTCGCCCATCACCACCACACCCAGGTTGAGCTCATACGCTAACTATAGACTACCTAATGTGATCTTGATTTCCTTCAATACCCATCTCTCCCTCCTCCATGTCTGCAGCTGCCCGCATCCTGCCGCCTCGTCTTTTCCCCTTAATCGCTCTCCTCTCCACCTCTACCTCTCGCTGCCTCTCTCCTTCCACACCTCTTCCTCTCTCTTTTCCCGACTCGAACGTCTCCCTCCTTCTCAGCAAAGTGTGTAAGCAGACACCCCCACTGGGACCTCGAGATGGGGTGGGGGGTGGGTGGTGGGGGTAAACGAGACCAGGAAAAGAAAAAAAGAGGATGGATCAGTTTGTCAGGGCAGGAGAGGAACAGAGGGCCGGGGCTGTATTGATGGATCGGGGGATAACCTGTCCTGGAAGAGGAGATGAGGGGCGTCTAATGGCTGAGTAGCGCAGCCAAGCACAACCCATCCCACCCCCCACCCCACCCCTTTTACTCTCTACACACACACGTTCATATAGCCTTTTGACTCCTCTTTCTCTGGTCCGTCCCTAATTCGCTGTGAGAAAATGGTGCCTATCTCTGCATCCCTGTGTCCAGACACCACCGATGGTCCTGCGAACGTCAGCTGTGAGCCAAATATGTTGAGGCATGCTGTCTCCGCAGTTGCACTCGTATAGCCATGACCGATTCTTTTCAAAAGGGGGAAAATTTTGGCACTTTTCTGTGGGAAGAAAAGCTAATATAAACACACACACACACACACACTGGGAAACACAGATGCACTTTGCACCCATGATTTTGGCTGCGTACAGTTTGCCAGAGACTTCCTCCGGCTTGCTGGTGAAGATGAGAGAGAGAGAGATAGGGAGGCAGGGGTGAGGAGGGGAGGAGGAGGGTGGCTGACAGGGATCTGTCCCCTGAGGGGATGGGAGGGTGGGAAGGACAGAGGGAGGCAGAGACAGAGAGAGGTTGACTGGGGGTTGAGGGTTGGCAGGTCTGTGAGGCAAGCTAACCCGGAGATACAAACATGTGTCTGTCTTTGTGCCTCAAACCAGAGGAAGACAACACAGACTTATTTCGAGCTAAGATAACTCACAGGCATTTAAAGTTTTTTTTTTTAAAAACATACCCATTTAGGCACTGCTGGAGGCTTCACTTTCGTTGCTAAATCAGCTCCTGAAAACACAAGGCGAAAGCCTGGGAAGGCCATTAAGAGGCAGAAAATAAAATAAACCACGCCCAAGTCAGTTGTTAACTCATAAATACAGATATATTGATTGCTGGATTGTCTTATTAAAGCTGCGTGCTGACATCTTCTGTTTGCTGCTGTTAGCAACATAACAGATGCTCGATAAGTTCCAGCATTTCGAGTCAAACTCATCCATAATTTATGAGCTAAATCCCAAAACATCAAAAAGAGCAGTACAGAGACTACGGCCGGTGATGTCCTCTGTTATTACTTATCAACTGGTCTGGAAAACTTTCCCATAACTTTATTAAGACATTAATAGCACTTGATTTAGCATTCCTGTCCTCAGATCAATATTCACTTTAAAAAAAAAAACTACTGGCTTTGCAATTTTGTTCTGAAGGCGCATTCACCAAAGCAAACAAATAGAAGTCCCTAAAAAGTCGGTAAGGTAAGAAAATGCCTAATGGTTAAGCTAAATGACAGTCACAATTATCAAAACATCTGATGTAATTTGAAAAAAAAAACTTTTACACAACATTTGATGATCATTAACCATGCACTTTCACACTGAAACACGATGATTATAAGGTAACTTGTGATTTTTTGGCCGATTCAGGTCAGGATTTAACTCTTAAATAGTTAAATTTCTGTATGTATTTACAGTATGACTTGTGTTTCTTCTGAATACTGGTTCCTCCTGTGATGTTGATAGCGCAATGTCTTGCATTAGTAGATGGCCTATACATCCATATTCCCTCTGCTGCATTAAAACACGGAATGAATAACGGAACCTCAACCCAGCTTTTCCTGTCTGGAATACTGGAACAGATGATAAAACTGTTTTATCAAGGAACAAGATTATACTTTTTTTAGCAGCGTAGGAAGCAATGGCAGAAGCTGAATCGTGCTCCTGGCATGACACCGCAACAGCATGGTTGAGATATCAAATATTGCATGAGCATGATATCTGGCTCCCATGGCGTTTTGGATACTGGACGGATTATAGCTCATGTTCTGGCATTACAGCAGCTTGAACGGTTTATGTTTGAGATAGTATCAGACTGCTGAATGGTGCACTCTGTTATTGATGGTGTTGGATTGTCACATGATAAATATTTCAGCTCAGAGTCTCGGGGTGATTTGCAGGAAACCAGACCGCTGAAGATCAGTATCTGGCTGTCACTCATCTCGATGGTCATTGGGGAGGCCTGACTGTGGAAATCTTGACATTAAGCTTCAGCACACACACTCAAAGATGTGCATGTATCTCCACTGAGTATTAGATTAATGTGGAATAGATTTGCCTTATTCCCTATTTCCCAGAGCCAGAGACCAATCCAGCACCAGAAATCAGCAAAGTGGAAATTTTTGTATTTGACTAATTTTATTAAGAAAATATTTGCATTTTGTGAGATAATCTAAATCTCCAACAGCATGTGTTAGTTATTTCCAGCCTTTCTTTTCCTCTCGCTCTCTCTGTCACACCCTTTCTCCTTCCCTCTGCAGTCAGCATAACACGCCCACCCATGCAGCTGGCATGAAGAGAGGAGGATAGAGGGGGCGAAGATAATAGAGAAAGGAAAGGAGGTGAGGAAGGAGGGAAGGAAGGAAGGAAGGGGGAGTAAACGCAGCTCCAGAAAGACAGACTCCCTGATTGCTGGTTAAGTATTGAACTGTGACTGCCAAATGTGTGAGGCTTTAATTGTCTGTCGTCTGTTATTATCCTCATTCACTACTGCCAGAAGCATTTACAAAGTTCGTTTAACAGCAGGAAGCCGACTGTAGGAAAATTTCTTGAAAAAAAAAAAAACAGTCAAACAATGAAAACCGGGCGCTCAGCACAACATCCAGTGTGTGTTAACGCTTTGTAGGTCAGGGCTTATTTCCTGCAGCCTCACTGAGCGCTCAAGGTTTTTGTTTCATGGCTCGACCTTGAATGTTGCACAGATATCCTGGAAGACACACACACACACACACACACAAATAATTGATTTCTATGACACAGTAAATTACATGAGAGAAAAAGACCCCATTAAAAAATTGGTTGGCACCATTTGTTCAAGGAGACAGAAGGTAAGCGCCTTTATGCCTGATGATTCGAATAAAGCGTGGAGGCTCTCATTGGTTTGTATCCATGTGAGGGGGCGGCACAAGCTGCAGAGAGTAGGTGGACGAGGGGGGATGGGGGAGATACTTGGAGGGTATACAAGGCAGTGTGTGTGATATATGGAGTAGAGCTGCAGCACATAAATGTGTTTTTTTTTTTTTTTTTTTTGGAAGGGGGGGGGGGGGGGGGGGGATAATGCAACCAGAGCGTGGAGGTCATTGTATCCATGGAGGGGGGCGTACAAGCTGCAGAGAGGTGAATGGTGGGGATGGGGAGATACTTGAGGGTATACAAGGTGGTGTGTGTGATATGGAGTAGAGCTGCAGCACATAAATAAAGGTGGGAAACAGAAGCTCTCTCAGGAAGCGGGAGGTTTGCTTGCATGTGTGTGTGTCTCTCTCTTGGGAGCCTGAGGTTCATGTGGAGACCAGATGTCTGTCCTCCTGTCTGGATATACGCAGAAAGGGGGTACCTCCTGGGGTTCCCCCCCAAAAAAGATGACTGCTGAGAAATACACATACATCACAATCTTTGCCAAGAAGACCCATACACATTCCACTTTCCATTTTGCAGTACGCGCCTCTCCCCACCTCATTGGCTGTCATTACTCGAAGTATGTGGTGTGATATTGTTGTCTTTGTATCATTCGAGGCCCTCTCCCTCAGCTAACTGCGTGCTCTGCTAAGATTTCCCGCAAAAACAACAGTGGCTCCGGCAGATCACGGTTTGCAAACATTATGTTGACACTGGAGCTTTTAAAAAGTAACACTCGTTCCACGTGGTTTGTTGCACCATAGTACGGGTCGGAGAGGGGGAGTGGCAGAACCCACAGATTGTGGATGGCTGGAAATATATCTGTGGGCTGGCAAGGAAAAACAAAAACATACCATACATACTCAACCAGCTGCTGCTGTGAAATACCAAGAGGCCCTGGCTGTTTTATATATAATACAATGACACAAGGGTATATTACAGACCACACTCTACACCTCTTGTTGACATTCCCTCTCAGCAACATACTTGCTAATGTTGTTGTCAAACCAAGACTAACCCCTGGAGGAAGTGCATCCATCAGGAAATAGACCAGCTGAGCTTCAGATTTGTTTGTATATAGAGCTGCTGCTGGAGCAACAATGGAGACTTCAAACCAAATGTAAACTGTAAGGATTACAATACTTGCCGGTCAGTATTTGTCTGTACTGCCAGCAGCCGGTGGAGGGAGCAGCCAAATCAGAGAGAAGGGAGCTGATAGAGGAAAACAGACGTACAAACCTGGAGACCATCTTGCCAAGTTTTGTGCCTCTATCTTACACGGTTGTGATGCTGTCGTGGTGATAAAATCTGTCCACAGGCAAAAACCTGCCAAAGTACTCAAAACAGACTATGTTCCTGCTACAGTGGATGTCTCCAGGACCACATTCTGCCATGCTGACACACACACACAGAATCGCAAGGTGAAAGCTACAGCTGCTACTTGCTGTCGCGGCTGGAAATAATCTGATTCTTCAGAGTTGAAGATGCAGAGATCCAAGGCAGATGTGGCATTCCAGTGACATGCGGCGTCACACCACCGACAGCATGGCCAACGACCAAATACAGTGTGTTCCTGCCTCCAAAAGTGACATTCCCTGTTGGCTACGTGAGACAGCTTCACACTCCTCCCACAAATATCTATTTTCATGCCTGGTAAACTGAGACGAGTTCCATTCATATCTGTGGTTGGTACAAGATGAACCTTGAGGAGGAAAATGTGACTGAGGTTGGATGTGAAAACATGGCAAATATGAGCGTGCAAGCACCTAAGATGATTTCCAGACAAATGTGTGCTGCTGTTTCAGTGATAAACTGAAATCTGTCAATCAACTGAACTCCTTACAGAAGGTCCTTGGAGGTTGTGGAAGATGAAAACCATCTTTTTAACAACGTTAATTAGCTGTTGCTAAGCTTTTTAGTGAAGTATAGATTGTATAGATAGAAAGCACAATTATATGAGCCCGTTTACAAAGGCTCCTCATCCAGGTGGAGGAATTATGAAGTAATCTATGAGAAGAATTGAGATAAAAAACCCAAATTCAAAATCCAGGAACCTAAAGCTGATAGACAAATCCAAGAGGGATCAATGTGATCACTGCTATGGTGGCTTTTACTGAGCTATGATGCTTAAAAGCTTGGTGCTCTGTGACTTAATACAAGCTGTCTATTGAAGATATTTTTATTAAGAGCATTTGTGATGACCTAATAGTCACAGTTTTTCATGAACTATAGGAGAAAATATGACCGAGTTCTCTATTTTACTCAATGTGTGACAGGACACTCAGGCTGATTAATGCAATTTTGGAAACAGCACAAGGCAATTGAGCAATTAATTACTCCCCCAGGGCATTACAAAATCCTGTTGTTCATCATTTTCTGTGTGTGAAAGAGCTAATTAGAGTAAAAATGATGGTAAAATGTTACAAAATTAAGACCCACGCAAGTAGTATAGTGGAGAGATTATCAAGAGTTCACTGCTTTAAATCTGAAGTGGACAAACTAGACAGAGCAGATGTGATTGGAAACAGCACGGATCCTCAAACAGGCGATTAATCCCTGATCTGCTTTAGAGGAGTGTTGCCCTTGGCCCCTACGCCATGAAGATAATTGAATTCTGTCTAATGAGAGAGGGATGACATGTATTTACGGAAGGAAACAGCAAACATGCTGCAAAAACTTCAAACCCCTGTGAGAGGGCAAAGAGAGAGCACAAGGGCAAAATTGATCCACTTGGCGTTTCCACTGTTTATTATCACTGACAATCTCAAAAGAGAACATTGGACATGCTGTTATTCACATGCTTTCCTTCTTCATGGAAAAAAATATTCTGCCCTTCTAGGTCTGCCTGGCATCCTTCTCTACTGGCTCACATTTTAAATTAAAAGCTCACTATTTCCAAGAGTCATGGGCAAACAAGACTGAAAGAGACTCAACACGGGGACGAGGGTTTTTCTTCTTTACAAGAACAGCAAACAAACCTCGGTTTTACATTAACCATGTGTACATCAGTTAGCCCAGCTCAAACAATGGAAAAATGTAATTCTGCTATACTCTTTCTACACTAGTTTCAGAGACAACACATTTATGATTACTTTTTAAAGTCCTGTATGTTATAAAAAAAAGTCACTATATATAGGGTATGTACATGTTTAACCTCCTCAGAGGAAGGCACCCCATCTCTGGCTGAAGTATCGGGACTTCCTGTTTTCCAAAGGAGGCACAAGGTTATGGCTGACAGGATCTCATCAGGCGTGAGTGAGTGCAGCAGGGTCTGCATGTTTCTCAGACAGAAATAAGAAGCTATAATCTCCACTTCAGTCAATAAGACGGGGGGAAAGAAAGAAAAAAAACTTTCCATGGAATGTCTGACTTTATTATTTCTCCTGGACTGCGACAACAGGGATCAACAAAACTTGCATTACACTGCATGCTGCTTCACTATATGCTTGTATAACAGAGGAAACCCTCACGACAGACTATGGATTTTTTTTAAAGGAAAAAATAATTATATGTGCATTTGAGCGGACAGACACTACGGAGGAGGTTGGGGTTAAAACAGAGCACAACAGTAGGGGAGAAAAATGAGATGTGAGAAAAAACACACAAACGTCTGACAGTACAACCACGGCTGGGCAAGAGACATAAAAAGCAGATAAAAACTGTTCTAGCAATTTAAGAAACTTTTGATTACAACTTGCATCTTCCCTCAGAGCCAATCCTGTAGCTTGAAACTGTCACGCTGATGTTATTTTAAGGCTGAATTAATTACATCACACCACACTAGTACCAACATTTACAAAAGTGGGTGACAGGTCTGACCACACTGTAACATTAAAAATGTATTTTCATGATTTGCCTGTGCTGCTTTATACCTCACATCTGTCAGCATATGAATATAATAATAAAAGATCAATTGTTGACACAGTGTTCAAAATTTTCCACTCAAAACAAACCCCCCTATGCATTTTGTCCAGATCTTATAATCACATGAAGCAGCTGGTTTGTTTAGTCACACATGAATGCTTTACATGCAGCAAGGTACATTTGCTGGGTTAGCACATATTGACATTATATGTACTGTACTGAGAACTACATGAATCAATGTCAAGTTCACAAGGTTTGTCTCTTCGACCACGTCACCACATTTATATTTCTGCATAAATCATTGTCATGTCTTTTGTCCAGGAAATGGTAGATTGAACACAGGCTTTGTAAAAGGTATGAGGGACAAGGGAGAAAGGCAAATCAGTGGGCTGCAAATATGAGGAGATTAACCTCCTTCCCCTGACAGTATGGTCCTGCTTGGTTCAGTGCTCACCTACTGGGTGACTTCAGATGACCACTGTGTCGAGCCCTGATTTGGTTTCCTTGTTTTACAATCCCTCACGAACCTCTAAGACAATAACTTCATTTATAACAGTTACATGAGAGGATCGAGAAAAAAGCCAACAAAATATAAAAGAAAGAGGCCAGATGAGGACAAGATAGCAGAGGAGTGAAGGGAGGATGGCCTTTCAGAAAGGTACATGCCAATCAAGGAGTGAACATCGCTGAAAAGTCTTGATGATGGTACAATGGAGAAACGAAGGGAGTAAAGAGAGAGAGAGTTAGCTGGCAGAGAAGCACAAAGAGCCATGTGAATGAGAAAGAAATCTCCATCCCTCCCACACTCTAGTGACAATCTGAAGCCAGCTGGACTGGCCAAAGCACCCATTCACTAGGTTTCCAGGAAGTGGAGGGGGGAAAAAAAGCAAGACTTTCTGAAAAAAGGGGGAAACAGCTATCTTCTATCAAAGTCTGTTAGAGTGAGGATTTCCACCACTGAAACACTGGGTCTCACCTGGGAAAAACAAACTCAGTTGTGCCTTTAACTGTGTTTAGAAACAAAAGACCCCTGATGTTACGGACTGGTACTATCACCACCACACAAACCCAGCTTAACCCCTCTGCAACCAAAAGCATCATGAGTAGTGAGGACAACGACGTTTGAAAATGAGGCAAGGCCAGGTCAGGTTGTTGCAAAACTACGTTTAAAAAAACTACAAACCTCAAAACACAATAAGATATTATAAGAGATTTAATACAAAAAGAGAAAGAGGTGCTACAATTTTACTTGCTGCATCTAGTGAAACGGTACAGCTGCAGAAATTTTCTGACTCTGGTATAGCACTCAGCGACCACTGTGCTCGATGGAAATTGTGACTCTGCAGAAACCAACAAAGGAAATCTTGCAAAGGTTCACCATTCTCCAACTTTGTATCATTTGATTACACCCAATTATTGTATGAGATCTGTCATGCTGGTTGTTCTGCCACGTGCCTGTTGCAAGGAACTCCCATATCCCTTATCATGCAACCATTCAACTACCAAAACCATTTTCCTGGCACAGTCTCAGCCTCTGTGTTGGTGTAAACGTCCCCCCGGTGAGATTGTGTGAGAGAGATACTGAACGTTTTAGAGTTGTTTTGTGTGTATATGTGTGGAAAAACATCTAGAGAGAACACTTGAAATGCCAGAAAGATGTTAAAGATTGTATACATTTACATTGATATACACTGCATGTCCATGTTTAGATATGAAGTATGTCGATACAGCTATTTTTGGCATGTTTTTCCTCTGTTACTCCATCTTGAACATCAGCGTGCAATCTGCTTTTTTCTTACAGCGCAAGCCTGAGTGACCTGATTTCTAAATTCTGCAGACAAATATTTCTACATACTTCAGAGTGAGAACGTTCCGGCATCAACACCCAAACACAGAAACAAATCACTGCTGCTGTACAGCGCAAATACACTCCAATCCTGTCAGAGGCAAGTCCAATGAAATTTTTAACCAAAAAGCACTCACGAGGTGAGTAATACACTATAACAACAAGAGCAAGAGCTTGGCAACAGAAAGCAATACACAACATCAGCACGGTCTTGGATGTAGGTCACGCAGCCAGAAGGAGAGGGAAAAAAATATTCATTCAGGATGTAGATCTATATTGCCACTTCAGATCATTTCCCTATTTATTTATTTTCCATGGTGGTTAAAAGCAGGAGTGGGGGGAGGGCTAAGTGATCTGACCTGTTCTTCCCTCAAGAAAATATCTCCCATCAGGCCAGCCTGCTGAGGGTCACCGTATCATGAAGATGACTGGCTCTGATGGAAATCTGCTAGAAACTGTTGTGTGGTTAAGTGGATGGCAAAAGGCAGAGGGAGTCGAGTGGAGTTCATCTTTCTCAAGGCATGAAAGAAGGTTGAACGTTTGGCTGGGGGGGGGGGGCACTGTGACACTGCAATGATTGTTTCTTTGTTCCTCCCTCATTTGTGCTTTGTAACTAAACAAGACAGACGGGTATTTTGTCTTTCCCACGTCTGTGCCTCTGACAGGTGTGCTGGGGTTTTGGTGTCTGGTTTGTCTAAGAGGTAATTACTGTGTATTGAATTCATAAAGGTGATTGGTGCAATGATGCTCAACGATTTCTTACACAGATGTAGAGGTTAGACATTCTCCTGTTAGTAACGGTCGAGGTGAAACATCTGTGGCCGTGATATAAAATCTTGCAGTGTGAAAGTGTTGTTTAAAAGACCTACCACAATGTGATGAAAGAGAAGCTCCCAGGACTGATTCAGCTTCTGGTTCAGCACCATGTCAAAGAAGTCATAGATGAAGTAACCTGTGGAGAGTGGCACCATTCAGCCAAGGTTAATGTCATTTTTTAGATTCAACAGTTCATTAATCAACCAAAACAAAACAGATTCTTTTGACAAGAGCAGCCTCGAGCTGATCAAGTGTGTCGGGGGGAACCCTGCTTCCATGACGACAGCGATGGCAACCAAGATGTGTCTTGGAGAGGGGCTATTCATATCCACCACCCCCAACCCTTCCCCGCCACCCGCCGTATCCATGGTGACAGCTTTTCAGAAAGCTGGAAAAATAATGAAGTGTTGAGGATGGGGGACGGAGGGGTGCACCAGAGCTCAGGGCTTTGGTGAGGCTGGAACTAACCCCATTATGTTAGAAATTTGACACCAGGACCCTTCTGTGGACATGGTGACATGTCTGGGTTCCTCTCACCATAAACAAATCTACTTGCTACCAACAATAGAACAGTTATTACAAGATTGGTATCAAGCATTTGGTTCGTTTATTTGCATAATCTGGTCTCCATAATAGATCATCTTGTTTCATAAGGGCATTCACAATGGACAAGGCAAACTCCTACCAAATGCAGTCTTTTGAACAATAGCTTTTTTTCACAAGAGGTTGAGTTTGGGTCAAGTTTTGCTATGAATGGCCAACTGGAGCATGTGGCTTGTTAAATAAAAGTGCCAATTCACTGACACCTCTTATCTTGCCCCTGTGTTTTTATAACAATTCACGCTGTCATTCAGTACTGTCTGACGCACCTGTATTCTAAACACACAGGTGGAAAAATGAGAAAACTGATCTTGCTTTTTTTAAAGCATGTTATTTCTGCTTACGTTCTGCAGCATGGGAATCAAGACCATCTGGAGTGTGTTACATTGGCACGTTCACATGAATGGGGAATTCCTTTCTTAAACCAGTTAGTCAAACAACCAGGTTTCAGGCTGATACATGCCAACGACGTGACTGTGTTGAAATAACCCAGCTAAGCAGGAGAAACCTGATTAAGACACCTGGCTTAGTCTGATATTGACCGAGTTACTGCACCATGTAAACATCTTTCTACTGTGGCTTTCAGTTTTTGTGGTCTCTGTAAACTTGACTTTGTTAGAATTATGAGTTCTTCTTTATACTGTATCATAAAATGGAGCAACAGTTACTATCAGCATCCCTTTCTGTATTAGAGATAACTTACTTTTCCATTTTATTCATGAAACACCAGAGGGAGAGAGCAGTATTCTTTAAACTAGTTACTCGCAGCAACACGGAGAATGAACCGCAGAGTGTTCAAGTCGCATGAAAACAGCTGAACACACATGAAACATTAACCATAGTCGGGTTCCTCTGCAAGACATTGTTCTAGGCACCGGACAAGGTCTTCATTCAACCAGTGGGGAATCATTTATGGCATGTCACTGCGAGGTTTGCAGCGTGGTATCCCAGCGAGCTGGGCTGAATGCACACATCTGGTGTACAAAAACTTGCTGAGGCCTCAGAAGAATCACACCACATTTCTGGTGGGAGGGTTTGGGAGAAGCAGCCCCATCACTGGCATCTGATGTGGATGGCTCGTATAAATCAACCGACTTTTCACGCAGTTGGTGCGTTGGTGATGTCACAGAACTGTCCCGTGCCTGGGACCGATCATAATGCCCCCCATTGATCTTCACATACCGAGACTGCTCCTTGCTTTGCAAGCTTCCAGGGCTGGGCTTCCTGAAAGAATGTCAGACATCCAGGGAATCCTTGGGGAGCCCTTGCTGCCCGGCACGGGTCCAATAAATTTGTGGATTTAAGTGCTCTCACGTGCCACTAGTTGCTCTAGGATACTTTCAGGATTAATGACGGAAAAGTGAAAACAGGGCGAGTTGCTATTTTAAGAATGTGGGGTAGCACGCGCTCTGAGGTTTGAGAAATCGTAAGGAAATCAAGCAAAATCTAATTTATGCTAGCCTCTAATCAGGTTTTTATAGAGTAGACTGTGGCCTATATTGTATTGTCAGTAGCGGGGAAAAAACAAACTGGATAGAGACAAATTGGTACAATTTACAAGAGTACACACACACACACCCTAAAACAAACCCAAACAGCTGTAAAATCTCCAATTAATTCACATTGATAAACCAGTGATGAGAGTGTTTAAATTATAACGAGCTTGACATATGCTTACCATTGTAAGTGCAATATGGTAAATATTAATTATGACTTTAAAGGACATTCTTACAGACAATATACATATAACACTAATTATACAATTCACTGATATTCAGTTATTCAAACTAATTTCCTGTGCAACCAATTAAACTAATAAATAATTGTCAGGTTAATACTTGTCAGGTTAAAATGAATGTTTTACATGGACTAAATAAACCCTCTGATCTAAAACTGCACCGACACCATGTAAGAAAATGAGAGTAGCTGAGCTGGATAATATTACTTCCCCACTTTGCCTTAAGATGGCACTCTCCCCTCCACTAGCCCATTCAGATAAAGTCACAATTTGTGATTTAACAGTGAACGCTGTAGAGGTGCTACTCACCGATTGAAAAGGACACCAGCGCATGAGAAAACACAGAGTGTGTTTCTATCAAATCTTCGGCCATTTGTGGGTGACGGAAAAAGCTGGAAAGATAAACGCACGAGTTCAGATAAATGAAAAATGAAAAAGCTTGTGGAGCTATGAGAGTGATTTCTTTACAACTAATCCAGCCACGTTTATCCACCTTAAAACTAATCCAGTGACCATATATATATGTATATATTAAACATGTGTCTTTACATCTATTCTCTATTAAACACTACATCCTGGTGGAGGATCTCAACAAGTGGCATGGCAAAAATCAGAGGCTGGTCGACAATGAATAACATGAACTGCTACATCATCCTTTAATGAAGCTAAGCATAGCGTATCCTAACTTCATTCAAAAAATAAAACAGTTTTTATTCGGTTAAACTCACCAAAGCACGGCCCATATCGCAGTGATAAGACTGTGCACGAAGGATGTAGAGATATTTCTCCATTTCCATGCATTCCTGGCGGCAGATTCAGGCATGGGGAGTTTACTGACCCCTGCGTTGACAAGTCTGAAAAACCCGACGGAGCCTCCAGTCGTTAAAATGACTGAACTCAACTCCATGGCTGAGGTGTCCGTCTGGTAGCTGAAGACTTCAGAGGCCAGTGTGCCCCCACCACCACCAAGGAAATAAAATAAAATGAGAGCGGGTGTATAAACGCAGCGGAGCCTACGACTGTGGCCCAGACAGAGAGAGGCGACTGAGGGTGACTTGTTTGCGACGAACGAGACAATCACGTTAACATACCGGTGTATTCCCCAATCACCGACGGTCACTCGACACTCAGAGAGGCTCGAGAAACGCTGGAAAAAAGCGCGTTTCTTTCACTGTTATTGTCCAGAAAGAGAGAGAAGGTGTGGACAAGACTGTCAAATGATTTCTCCCTCACTCGGACTGGATGTTTATGGTGTTTCTTCTGTAGAAAGCTGCGTGGTCACAGGTGTAACCGGTTGAGGTGAAGCCTCGTTTACAGTTGTGAAACCGTCCTGTTGTAAAACCTCATCCCCTCGCTTGTGTAACTTTTTGACATCAACAGAAACCAAACAACGGCGTCTCCCCGCCCTACTATAAAGGGGCGCGGCCAAGAGCACGTTTCATGTGTTGTGCCGCGTTTACATGCTGTCGGAAATGTCTAACCATATATACAAATATAAATGTTGGAAGTATATTGACAACTTGTGTGCTTTACAGTTATTGACAAGAACTTATAAGACATCATCGATCAAATTCCGACTTTGAAAAGGTACAATCAAATTAGGAAATTTTCAAATCAATTAAAGGCTGCAGCTCATTACTATGACTGTTATTACTAAAACAAATTCTGCCATCTGCTGGCTCCCTCTAAGAGCACATCAAGCCTGTTGCAAAGAATCGTTTTTTTCCCTTTATTATCCAAGTATATTTTGGCACACACAGTAAATTTAACTCATCCATGAATACACACACATAAATGCAATAGGAGAGGTAAGCCATGAGTACACATGCGCCCGGGGGCAATGAACAGCCGCGCAGACAAGAGCATGTTTTGTGTCTTATGTTACCTTAAGGTGTTGTCGGGAATGTCTAATTCTCGGATTGAAGACACATAATTTACTGTACCAATACCATGCAGTAAACTGTACAACAGCTAAGCCAAATTCTCTAACCTCTGGGCCACAGCTGCCAAAAGCATCTCTCCTTCGAGCCGGATTCGAACCAGCGACCTAAGGATTACTATGTATCCGCTACAGTCCTCCGCTCTACCAACTGAGCTATCGAAGGGAGCTTAAGGGGCAATTCCGGGAAAACCAACAGTACCCAGTCATAGACTGTAGCACATGGCAAATATAAAATCTTGCCATTTGCTGTTTCTTAAGTTGGCACACATCAAGCCTTTTGGAGATAAGCTTCTTTTTTGAAAAGAAGAAGAATCCTTTCTTGTCTAAGTATGTTTTTACAGACACAAAATAAAATTGGCCTGTGCATGTAATCCATTCATGAGAAGTAAAAACAATAACACTCACAAGGTGTAGTGGGCAGTCGCTGGGGGGACTTAGGTGCTTTGCTCAAGGGCACTTCAGCCGTGGATGCTGAGGAAGTGTAAAGCACTGTTCATCCACTCACTACAGTTTCCTGCCAACCCAGGGATTCAAATGTCCCAAACTTGGTCCTCTAACCTCTGGGCCACAGCTGCTAAAAGGTTCACTCCTTCGAGCCGGATTTGAACCAGCGACCTAAGGATTACCGTGAGTCCACTACAGTCCTCCGCTCTACCAACTGAGCTATCGAAGGGAGCCTAAATGGGAATTCCGGGAAAATCACCAGTACCCAGTCACAGAGTGTAGCACATGGCAAAAATAAAATCTTGCCATTTGCTGGTTCCTAAGTTGGAGCACATCAAGCCTTTTGGAGATAATCCTCTCTTGTCCAAGTATGTTTTTTACAGACACAAAGGAAAACTGGTCGTTCATGAGTGGTGAACACATTAACACTCATAAGGAGTAGTGGGAGTCGTTAGGGGCTTAGGTGCTTTATTTAAGGGCATTTAGCAGTGGGTGATAAGCGAGGGGAAAGCACTCGCGCAAAATATTCTCTCCTTGAGGCGGATTTGAACCAGCGACCTAGGATTACCATGTTTCCACTACAGTCCTCCGCTCTACCAACTGAGCTATCGAAGGGAGCTTAAAAGGAAACTCTGTGGAAATCACTAGGTTCCGCACATCGCACAGATAAAGCCTGCCATCTGCTGGTGCCCTGTTAGGACTTGTCAAGCCTGTTGCAAATATATTAGTTTAAGAACAGTCCCTTGTTGTCCAAGTATGTTTTGTTACACACAAAGGGAAACTGTCCTGCGCATTTAACCTATCCAGTTGTGAACACACAAATACAAACAAGGAGTACTGGGCAGTAGTTGGGAGGCTTAGGTGTCTCGCTAAAGGGCACTTCTGTCGTGAATGATAAGGAAGTGGAAAGCACTGCTCATTCACTCCCCTGTTTCCTGCCAGACCAGGGATTCAAAATGTCCTAAACCTGCTTCTCTAACCTCTGGGCCACAGCTGCCAAAAGAATCTCTCCTTCGAGCCGGATTTGAACCAGCGACCTAAGGATCACCATGTATCCACTACAGTCCTCCGCTCTACCAACTGAGCTATCGAAGGGAGCCCAAAGGGTGCTTCCGTGGAGGTCACCTCTTCACAGCACATGGCAGAAACAAATACTGCCATCTACTGGTTGCCTGTTGGAACACATTATTCAGTTTGACTAACTTAAACTTTGAGCAGCACACAACAAAACTTGAGCAGTGTCTCTATCATCTGAAATATTTCCAAAATACAACCTGTTATTGACTGTGTTTTTGTTGCAATTGTTTAATTTGCTTATCCTGGCTCAGAAATTTTCAGCTTCTTTAGATGTTTTTGCCTTATGTGAAGCAGTTTGTAACATAGCTTTAATAACAACACCTTTATTGTACCTTGTATTTGTATTGTGGCTCCTAAATTTAAATCAAAATTTTGCCAAATTCACACTATACCTTACTTAGATAAGCACTATGGCTGTAGTATGGCTGCATTTATTTAGATTTTTAGAGACAGCAGCCAATGGCCTAAGGCATTTCAGCAGATGAAGAGAATACTTATGATGAGTTCTTGTTTTATTAACTTCTTAATAGTTTTGTGCTATTTGATTTCTCAAATAAAACAACAGCCACCTACGCAAATAGTATTACACAGTATATTAGGTCTATGTCTGGCAAAAGCGTCAGTATGCACTAGAAAGTACTGTCGGACTGGGAAACGAGCAAATTACGAGGAGCACTTGAAGACAACACATCCATTCGTTTAAAAACTATCGTGGATGTATGGAAATAGTAGTTCATTTCACATGTAGCTAGATAATACGTAAGGGACCGAGCATGGTATGAACAGGTGTTTTGACCTCCTGTAAGAATCACAGAGTGAGATCACAAGAAGTCTGGATGTGGGAAAAAAGCAGTTAAATATAAAATCTCTTGCTTTCATAAGTAAAATAAAGTTTTCTCAAATTTGAAACCTACCAATGTTAAAGCTTTAACTACAATGTCTGACACCTTTTCGCAAGAATAAGAGGTTCAAAAACGTACGAAGTTAAATTTCCCTTTGTTATCCCCTCAACCACTGAGTCGAGTACGTGAGCTTCTGCGTCGACGTTAAGTAGACACACTAAAGTTAAGTACATGTACATCGAAATTAAGAGTTAGTAATTAAGTAGTTACTTTCCACCGTAAAGTTAAACTCAAACAGTAACTAAAGTTGTTGTTGTTATTTTACATTAGCTTCAACATTCACTGAAGTGCTTAACCTACACGTAACAGCCAAATAAAACAAAGGTAATTAATTAACAGCTTCTTGATTGACGCCATTGAAGCAACTGAAGCGTTACGTAGTTACACACCTAGCTATTAAACGTTAACCGTTTACGTTTTCTTTACAGAGTCCAGAAAACTGCTCTTCTGAAAACAAAACAATTTTGTTAGATACAACTTCGACTATCAGTCTTTCTGACTGTTGTTACTCATCTGAACTCCATCCGCTGGACCTGACGGCGCCTCCATCCCTCCCCGCGGCGATGGTTGGTGGTGGGTGGAGCTCGAGGAGGAGCACGGGAGCTCCGGCTGCCTGTCACGTGGGCGGTCCTCCAACAGAGCTCGTGCCTGTCCTACCCACGTTTGTTTGTCTGTCTGCTGGAAATACAGCGGGGGATCATTTTACAACGAGAGATGCAACGTTTCTTCTGACGGCTGAGAAGTGGGAGAAAACGGGTGAGCGCGGCGTTACCGAGCTTTGATATTTCGCTGAGTCATGCAGCTAAATGTATGAAACATACAGAAGCCATTCTGTAGCCTGTATAATAGAAAACGTATGGTGCTTTCATATCTCCTATATCTCTTGATTTTACTTTGCATTACAGAAATCAAGGCGTATAGCAAATAATGTTATTCTGAAATCAGAAGCCTTGGCGTACATTTACAGGACTATACAGTACTGTGCAATAGTAAAGTGGGGATGCTTTAATAATACCATGGTTAGTTTTTTATTAATCAGTTAGCTTTATACAAAAACTCAACACAACTCAAATCAGTATTTGGTAGTCTACTGCACTATACAGTACTGTTCTTCAGTTCAGAGAACAGATTGGTGTTTGCTTTACATAATTATGTTTGTCTGCATTGTTTATTTTGTCATTAAAGGCTGTGTAAGAGGCAGGTGAGAACTGTAAAACACCTGGTTTTTAATTAGCTGTGCCATTGTTTGCAAAGGGGACATGGAATATGGGATTCAAGAATTTTAATTTATTAATTTGCACAAAGAAAATACAAAGGAAAGAGTCTCAACAACAGGTAAATACATACATACATACAAAAAAAGGCCAAAAGAGTACATCACATGATTCATGGATTCATCTGTGGTTAATTTCTGGCCCTAAGTTTAATATAAAGAAAAAAAATATTTAAATGTACCTTAAGTAAGTTAGTTAGTTCCTGTGTCGGGTGTGTCTTTTTTGCTTTTTGTGTTTTTGGTCTGAGCTATTTGTAATACAAGACAGTTGGCCTGACAACAGACCGGTTTTCTTATCGTATCCATGTCTTTCAGTTACAGTATGAATCGGCACCAAGAACCAGGACAAAGTGAGCAGGAGGAGGTGACTGGGCTGGTATGTCAGGAGGACGACCTGAAAGATGGACAGTACGTCACAACACTACTTCTCAGCGGAAATACAAGATGATCAAGTTCAAGATGAGGATTTGTTTGAGTAATTTGTATTTGGAATCTACATTTTCCTCACTGTTTTTCGCTCCCTCTCTGTTTTGTGTTTATGAAGGATGAAGGAAGTGACTGTAGGCGATCAGAATGTGCTGCTGGTCCGTACCCACGGTCAGTACAGCGCTGTTGGAAGCAAGTGCTCCCATTACAACGCTCCTCTTGTCAAAGGTAAGCCCTCATCTCTTTACACCAATATCTGAATTAATAACTTGACAAAATGTTTTGTTGCATTGAATTTGAGTAATGTTAACTGCATGTCCTCTGATAATCCAGGAGCACTGGTTGGTGACAGAGTCAGATGTCCCTTTCATGGTGCTTGCTTTAATGTCAGAACTGGAGATATTGAAGAGTACCCAGGTCTGGACTGTCTGCCCAGCTACAAGGTGAAACACATCTCCAGAAATCAATATTTAATAACATTTCCTGCTCTTTTAACAGGAGCAATGTTTGTAAAATAGAATATAAATGAAAATATATGAATTCTGTCATTGTGTACAGTATGCAAATTCATATTAACCACCACACTAAAAAAGAGGCAGTAAAACTTACAACTCAGACTTATCCCTTGTTCACAACATTGGTAGTTCAGTAACCAGATGTTACTGTTGTTCAGGGCACTTCCTCAATCTTTCAAGATCTGTTGATATTTCCCTTTTTTTTCTTGTTGTCAACATTTTACCTCTGTACCTCTGTTCACAGTCTGTAAACATGACTCTGAGCTTTTAGACGATTTATCCTTACATTTATTTGTTTTTTCTTTCAACAGGTCAAAGTTGAGGATGGCAAGGTGTATGTTTCCATCAACAAAAAGGTAAGAGACAGTGAGTTAAAAACACTTAAAATGACTGCAGTGTTTCCTTTAGTTTTGTGTTAAAATGCACTGTTATAGCTTGTTTATTTCTTTCCCTCAGACTATTATGCTGACCAAGCGGGTGAAGGAGATGTGCAGCTTGGCACCAGACATCAAGCACACTATTCTGCTCATAGGAGGGGGTAAGGGCTCAATGTAATGAATACAGAAACCTTTACTTGAGAGTTTAAAGCCCCATGTTATCAGTCTGGGTTGCTGCTTAAGTATTCAGCCTTTGTAATTTAAAAGGTTTTTATCTGTAAATAGGAATTTTGCTGGAGGAAAAAAGAGGCTATGGTATGGTGTTTTCATCTCTGAGTGTACCTTGTGAAAAATTACATTTTACTTGTGATTTCAGGCCCTGCCTCCCTGGTTTGTGCCGAGACGCTGAGACAGAACTGCTACCAGGGTCGAATCATCATGGTCACCAAAGACACCCTACCTCCGTTTGACAAACCCAAACTGAGTAAGGTACGACCATAATAAAGAGGTAGCCTGTATTTGTGTGTGTTTGTATCCAAGCGTAGATCACCCTGTATGCAGATATAAGTTGTTAATAAATGGTGGTTGTTTCATTTCAGGCTATGAATCTGGACAGCAGCAGCATCCTCCTCCGGTCAAGTGACTTTTATCAACAATATGGAATCGAGGTGTGGACGCAGAAGGAGGTGAGAAGCAGAGGGGATGATCTGTTTGGGATGTACTCACACCATCTTTGGGAAAAACCCACTCTGTCTTTGGTCTTTGTTAAGAAATGTGTTTTGTGTCGCAGGTGGTGTCTGTAAACTCAGCTGACAAGGCAGTGATGTTGAGCGATGGCATTCTGCAGCGTTACGACCAGCTCCTCATCTCAACTGGCTGTAGGTTAGAGCCGTCACGCTGTTACTCAAGTCTTTAGGAAACAAAGGCAGTGGAAAACAGTGCAGTAAATTGCTGGGGTAAGATTTCCATGTGACACAACAGCAGCATAATAGTCCTTTTGTTCACAGAGCGCGGCCGCTCAGCTGTCCTGGTTGTGACCTGCAGGGAGTGAAGTTACTGCAGAGTTATGAAGATGCCAGAGAGATTCACAACTCCTGCCTTGGCCAGAAGGCTGTCATCATCGGAGCCTCCTTCATAGGTTATCAAATCAGGTTTCTTTGCAGAATGAAACTGGCACGTCATTACCTCTTTCATAGCTCTCTCTCTCTTGATATTAAAACTGCAGTTTAAATATTTGTCAGTGCAAGATAAAACTGCTTTATGGCATGTAATCACCCCTATTGTAGGCTGTTTAAGTGCGTTTCATGACTATTAAACACAACAGGTATGGAGGTGGCATCCTTCTTATCAGACAAAGCTGCCAGTGTGGCCGTGGTTGGCACCACCAGATATCCATTTGAGCGGTCTCTGGGTCCAGAGATCGGCAAAATGACAATGCAAGTAAGTACTGAAAAGTACACACAGTATCATTTTTAGCTTTTATTAAACGTAATTAATTTTAAAACGCATTTCTTTCCCCGTAAGATGTTGGAGGAACAAAATGTGAAGTTTTACATGGATGACAGAGTCACGGAGATAAAAGGAGAGAACGGGAAGGTAACTCTAATTCTGTTAGCACGGGCCTGGTCATAACAGGTGTTACTACTTACATTAACGATGAGTCTGTTCAATTCAAATGTCACCTCTGAAACTGAAACAGCTAAACCTAAACCTGTGCTTTTTTACTATGATGTTTCAAAATGACTTCAATTACAAAAAACTATCAAACTGAAAATGTGCTGCTTCAAACCTGGTGTATATTCTATTGTAGATTCCTAAAATAACTCCTTTTTTCAGGTGAAGGAGGTGGTGCTGACCAGTGGTACAGTCCTGGCAGCTGATGTGGTGATTGCTGGAATTGGTAATTTTATTATTCCAATTCAAGGTGTTGAGATATACGCATTTCATCAACATCACAGAACACCAGTCAAGTTTAGTACTATTTTAACATGCAGACATTTTAATATTTGGACTGCTGCTGCTTTGTGAACACTCAAAACATCTTATCAATAACGGTCACTGGAACAATCCTTCACATTCAGTCTTTCCTGTGCAGTTCTGCAAAAATCATACACAAAGATCTGTTGTTTTTTTTTTTCAGGTGTAATCCCCAATTCAGACTTCTTGGCAGGAAGCAAGGTGGAGGTGGATTCAAGGAAAGCTGTGATTGTTGACAAGGTAACACACAGTCAATATAGGACATACAGCCTAGAGCTAAAATTAAACCACTGTGTTAATGAAACATAAACGTGGCTTTACAGCTTTATATTTACAACTTTCCAACTGATATGGAGAGCAATGTTCAGTATATACAGTATACATGTCTTTATGTATTGAGGCTCTTGCTGTAAACTCCTTTATCTTCTCTAACAGTTCATGAGGACCAGTATAGCTGATATCTTTAGCGCTGGAGATGTCACCTCCTTCCCTCTGGCCATTCGTGGAGACCAAAGGGTCAACATTGGTCACTGGCAGATGTCACAAGCTCAAGGTCAGAGACTCAAGTCAAGAGGCAAAGGCTGATATAATGTGATTTGGTTTGGGGTTGCTGATGAAGCTGAGTTTTGTTTAACTATTTCCACATTGGACATGTTTTTACAGCCAAGATAAAAAGTTAGAAACAACATATTATGTAACATTATCATGCTCATTTCTTTCTTTCTTTCTTTCTTTTTTTTTAATCTTAGGAAGAGTAGCTGCCTTGAACATGCTAAACAAACCAACCAAACTTGAGTCTGTTCCTTTCTTCTGGACTGTGTTGCTTGGAAAGAGTGTCAGATACACAGGTAAAGTATTTATTTACTCTATTCGCAGAAAATGTCACCCATACATTGGAATATTTAACCCCCGGCTATGATGATTCTCATTTCCCCTTTTCATTTCCTCATTCTAGGCTATGGGGAAGGATACACAGAAATTATATTCAAAGGCAAAGTGGAAGAGAGGAAATTCCTGGCGTTTTATATAAAGTGAGCAGCTGTGGAGTAACTCCTGACGCAGGTGAATGTGAATTTATGCCGCTTGTGTTAAATTTCTTTCACTTCTCCTTTGTCAACAGAGATGAGGTGGTGGTAGCTGCGGCCAGCCTGATGTTGGATCCAGCTGTGGCCCGTCTCGCAGAGCTGATGGCTACGGGCCATATTATTAAAAAGGCACAGGCTCAGTGAGTGACATCCTGCATTCACACAAACTGGATTATGTGTTTATACTGTTCACATACAAGTTATTATTGGCGATGAGATTAAGATGCCAAATCCATAAAGACTGTGTTAAAAAGCATGCACCCGTTTGCTACATTGAGTTTAGCATCAACTACTGTATTACACCTGCACTGACTGATTTTTTTCCCCCCGCTTTGGACACTTGGGGGCAGCAGAAACAAGTTGAAATGGCGTAAATTTAACTTTAAGGCGATAATGAGAACTTGTTAGCAAATTTTGGTTATTGATACACCTAGCAATAACAGATCAAGGTTATGAGGACGAGTACAAGAACTATTTAACCTCCTACCTTAGGCCATGAACTTAATGAGTTACCCCTCGTAGCATTCAGTTGGAGTTGTGTTCATGGTCACTTCCCTTGTAGTTCTGTTTTGTTATGTGCCAACTCCAGACAACAGGCGACAGAAATGTCTGACCCTTAAGCACCTAAATGCTCCATTATATACTGCAGGTGGCAGCTGTAGAACCAAAACAATGACCTGAGAGATGCTGAAAAATTGTGTAGAACTGATGCTAACAGCAGAGTTGGGTGTGGGCTGTTCACTTTGAGCAACCCTGTTAACTTTATGCATAGTCCTGTGATCAACTGTCAGTGTAAAAATATTAATTATAGCCCCTTTAACTACTGTAATACAGTTGGTATTTTCATGATACTTGTGGGATGTTGAGGATATACCTGCCCCCAAAAACAGACAGTGAAGTCATGTAAAACTATACAGAGATATAAGTTACTACATTGCTGTATTTTTTATGTTAACATTATACATTGTAAAACTCATAACCTGGATCCTGCTCTTTACTGAATATTTGTTTTCCTCACTTATCTTTTCAGAGCTGATGACCTGAGCTGGCTGCAGATGTGACCATCGCTGTGCCGTATCTAGGAGTAATGCCTCTCATTGACGATGGATGTCACTCCCTCTCCCCTGTTCCTGTCTCCGTCAAGTAGTGCCAAACTGGATTGTTCCATTTACTGCCTCAGGCCCCCTGAAAACCAATCAGACCTCTTCTGTGCTTATTCAGAGCACTGTTACCATAGTAGCAAGCACAGCTTTATTGAATTTGCACTTTGTGCACCCAGTGAATAATCTGATCTGTGTGTAGTGAGCGCAGTTTGAGTAAGACTAAACTGACTTCACCTGCATTTACTCCAAGTTTTGACCACAGCTACAGAAATATATCCAAATATTTTTGTGAAGCTCAAATTTTAAGATTCCAAGAATAGTACTTTGTAGTATAGCAACAGTAATTTTTCTTCCACTTAAAAACACATGCCACTTCACCTGTCTTTTCTGTTGGACGCTTGTTTCATGTGTACTGTAATGCCTCAATCCATTATAATGCAACTGTTTACAGCTGAGATGTAGCTTATTTATAATTTACTGTAACTGAACTGAAGTGGTTACTTAGAAAATCTGGATATGGATATTTTGTGGTATGAGAGTAATGCTCAGATATCACATCAATTATTAGATTTGGGGATTCAACAGCATTGATTATCATTTTAATATCATATTTACTGTTGTCAGCTTGTGAGTTCAGTATGAAGATGTGTTTTCTTGATTTGTTTTTTTTCTAGTTTTTTGTGTTACACTCGCTACAGTAAATAATTGTTCATCTGTAGATAACTGTTGCTGCCTCATTTATGACAGTCTGACAGTTGCTTTTTGCTTTCATGTGTGGTCAAACACTTTTACCAAACATTAGACAGTGATTGCATTTCTGAATCTATTTGTTCCCTTTTTGTGCTCTTGTGCGTTTGTGTAACACCCACCATCCACTGTCAGTGTGTTTTTCTTCTATTACACCATCACGGCAGAGAACAGATTTTGGCTACACAACACAACAACATTAGCAGGATGCTTTGATTCTGGTATTTATACATATTTCATCTCAAGTGATATTCACTCTGGTTATGTGGAATTTACTCAATGAGTATTTTGTTGTGACACCATTAACCCCATTGTTTATTATCATACTACCATGACAGCACTGACTGTGAACACATTTATAAACCATGTGATTGTCTGTCCTCGACTACATCACTACAGGTACAGGATGGCTTGCACAGTAAAATATATGGCCTCTAAAGACAAAATTTACAAAACAAAATTTTTTTTAAAAAGTGTTACAGTTTTATTTTTGCAGTTGTTCTGTCTTCAAAACTATTTCTTCTGTATTCAGCTGCCTCTTTATTTGTTTGTTTTGGAGCATTGTTTGACACAGGATCCCAGCTTGTCCGCCAACAGAAACGGGTTGAGGTGGCAGCACTGAGGAGAAAAAAGAATACCAGTGGTCACTCTGTTATCTGTTACTGCACAACCTTAAACAAACTTTAACTAATTCAAACAAACCTGTTACTATCAAAGCTTAAGCTGTGCAACTGCAATAGAGACTTATTTTTAAATATTCAAAGCAGCACAATCATTTCAATAAAAGATCATTTAATTTGATGGTTGCATGCTGGGCCCAAGATACAACCCCTCTGGATGCAGTCACTAATCAGTCACTGAGAATTAAAACACTTTAAGTCAATAAATCCAGAATATCAGCTACCTGTGGTGTTGACTCAGATTTGGACTGTGGTTTATCCAACGTCTGAATTTTGAAATCAGGGAAGAAACGGGAACTCTGGAGGATCGCTGCCATTTCTCCATCTACCTCCACTGCAACGTCTTTCTGTGTAGCACAAAAGGTAAACATTAACCTGGTCTATCCACTGACATAAATCTGATTTTTGATATTAATAAATATGGTACATGTTTTTTTCTTGTTGGAACAATACGCCACAGGTTAGTACATGCTCTTATGTAAACATTTATCAGCAATTCAGTACTGGCCTAATTATAAATTTTATTGTACCTTGAAACAATGTGATGAATCAAAGTCCAGCTGATCTGGGAAATCTGCCACAGTTCCTTTATAGGTCACTGTTGCCTCAGACTTGACTGGACCTTTGGGCAGCTTGAAGAGCCGATAGGTGCTTGAAGCATAGCTGATGTCCCCTGCAAAACAAACAGCTGGCTCGGTTGTAGAACGAACATTGATTACACGTCATTAGAAGACAAAAATCTGACCCTTTTTTTTTTTACCTGCTTTTGCTTTGAGCTCACTGTTGTGGACCACAATCTGGCTTGCTGAAACAAGATGTGGAGTGCTGAAACCTACACTGTGGGCCAATGAAATGAGGTCTTGCCAAAACAGAGAGCCGCCCATTCCTTCACCTAACACCGAACAGAAAGACATACTGTATGTCAGTGTATTCTCGCCTTCTACACTTTATTTTAAATGATAATGTGGTGGCATTGTACCCCACAGGACTGGATCCTGCTTCATGTGGTCAGGGACAACTTTGCTGGCATACATGTCACTGAAGAACAGTTCACCTCCCTCCTGTATAAAAGAGGGAGTGATGATGTCGGTTGTGGATTTTTATTATATTCATGTAGTAGTGTAGAAATGCTTCAGACTAACCTTCAGGACGTTGTAGGCTTGCTGCAGCACTGCTTTTTTATCAGGACACAAACAGATCACACAGTTGGACCTGGGTGGATCAGAATTAGAAAAAGCCGTGTTATAGTAACAGACCATAAAGGCCGCTGGCAGATCTTGAAGAGTCATAACGATGCTTTAAACCTACAGCACAACATCCATTGAGTCACTCTGTATGCCAGCTTCACCGAGCTTCTCCATGTACCCCTGGACAAAGGTGATGTTAGGCTCCTTATAGCCAAACTTCTGTTGGTGATACCCAATGTACTGACGAGACAAAGTAATCTAAGGAGAGATGAGTAAAATGAGTAGAGAGTACAGAAATACAGTGTCAGACAGGTGTGTGAACAGGCATGTGTAATCACCAGCTCCTCTGTCATATCGATCCCGGTCACATGTCCACTCGGTCCAACGAGTTTACTAAAAGCATAACAGTCTCTGCCAGAGCCGCTGCCCAGGTCGAGCACTCTGCAGCCCTCCAGCTTCGCTGGGAACGGAAGACCACAACCGAAGAATCTGCAGAAAAGAACCATTAATGACAACAGTGCATTAACTACAAAACTACTGCTCAATGTCTCAATCTCAGTGCACTGTACAGCACATGATGATGTATCATATAACATGACATATAGGTTTATGATGCAGAAGTAATGTAAAGGGGAGAAAAAACGGAAAACTGTACCTTTTGGTGACCTCCGGGTGAACCAGGTTCAGTGCCTCTGTGACACTTCTTGGCACTGAGCGAGGCATAGCGCAAGAGGCAGCGCTTGTTTGCAAATCACCAGAGGACTCCAGTCGACTGCCGTAGTATTTCTGCACAGTACCCAGTCAAAAACTGTTTTTACACATGCTTTAACATTTAACTGCACTGTTTTACAGGCTTTCACACATAAATTTAGTGTTACAAAAATCATATCTTCACCACCATTACATACTGTTCACATAATAATAACCAGATTTGTTCTGTTAGAAGATTAATCAAAACATTCAAAAACTTTTCCTATAATTTATTTACAACCATAAGTACAGAAGTTAAATAACACGAGGACAATGAATCATGAGCAAATGAGAAATGATTCTCTCCTCATTAGTTTTGTTTGCACTCTCCACAGGTTGTTGTGAAGTTTACTTGTTTACCTCACTATTTACAAAGCACAACACAGTGGGCTGTCTATGCTACTGTACTTTGCTTCCATTTTCCCACTGCATAAAACCAAATAAGGATTTAAAAAACATTTCTATGCAGGAATTGTGGCATAAACTTTTAACTAAAGTGGAATTTTCGGTTTAGCTGGAGAAATGTCGATTATTTCAACATCAAGAAAGAAACTTTAGTGTGTTAGAAATGAAACTTGACTGAGCAGCTGTTGAGCAATGTCAGAGCTGCAGAGGAGGAAAGTTCTTTATAAAAACTATAAAACTGATTCAAACTTGGTCATGACGTACCTTCACGTTTTCCCGCACGTCGTCACAAGTCGCCATTACGACCGAAAGAGCTACAAAGTGACTATTTAAAAAACAGGGGAAAAAAACTCTACGTGATAGTGAGTGAGAAGCTGTATTTGGGTCAGTTCAGTTTTCCTCTGTTACAACCATTAACTCTGTGTAATGCACTTTCTTCCTCTGCCTGTTTGAACACGCTGCTCGCATCCAAAGTGAACTAACACTACCGCCACCCTCTGTTTCAGGGTGTTTGTGATGACAAAAAACCCTGGTCCTGGAGCAGAACCAGACTCAGGTTTACTGGTAAATGTGTATGTCCTCCATTCAAAATCTTAATCTGTAAAGTACAAAGCAAACATGTCCATTTGGGTCCCATGCCCATTACCGTCGTGAAATGCGGGACACATGTGCAGGTTGGACAGCCCAAAGTGTGGGCTGAGTGCAGACTCCCCCACACTAAGAACAATGGGCCCTCAGTTGCCCAACAGGTGGCAGGTGACCCATGAGGGGCAAGTGTGGGCCAATGTGGGGCAAATGTGCATTCGTCACCGTCACAGAGTGCAGCCAAACAGTGATGTCATCAGTGATGTCACAGAGAGTGACGTCATCACTGTTTACGCTCATCAGTGTTATGAAATAGGCAGGAAAAGAAAGACCAACTGTCATCAAGGATACCACCGACTGACGCACCTGCACAAAGACCATCCTTCAACACTGTGGTATCAGGACAATTACAAGACATTCATCTGGAGATCAACAAGTCGTCTTGTGAACGTGATAAAGAGCTGGGGAGCAGGACCAACTATCATCAAGTCAAGGATTATCAGGATTACCTATTGACGAACAAATGGATGCCCCAAATTTAGTACCAGAGGACCAGAGGAAAATAGACATAGAGTTGCTCCTTGACCTCCTCTACTGTCAGACTAAAAGAAAACTTGAACTAAACATGGTCCTCAGAAACGAAAGAGCAACATTGGACCGTATGCTGGAAAAAATATGGGCTGTGGTTCACAATATCCCTTTTCGAATCTCAGCAGAAACTTTTCATTTTTTCGAAGATGTGGTGCTAGAAGAGCTGATCTCAAAATTAGGCAATGAACATGCAGTGTTACGCTGCATTATCTCTGGAAACCCTGTACATGAAAGAATATTCATCAACATTTTCACGAGAAACCTGGTCAACCCACAGAACTACAGTTTCATGAAACGAATGAAAAGGAGTTTAAAAGCTAATTGGCCCATTATTCTGGGTACAGCAGTTGCAGTCACAGCCGCACTATGGATTGGTAGACCACGCGTGCCTATAATTTATGTTGTACCAACATGATCCCACCAACTGACGCACCTGCACAAAGACCATCCTTCAACTCCTTCTCCTTGAGCTCCTCTACTGTCAGACTATAAAAGAAAACTTGGACTAAACATGGTCCTAAGAAACAAAAGAGCAACATTGGACTGTGTGCTGGAAAAAATATGGGCTGTGGTTCAGAATACCCCTCTTCAAATCTCAGCAGAAACTTTGGTTTCTCAGAAAGAGCTGGGGAGCAGGACTTCAGCTCTCTGTGCCGCTCTTTGATTAGTAGTATGGCGGCAAGGGTTTCCTCCGGGTGCTCCGGTTTCTTCCCATATTTCACTTGATTAGATTCAATAAACTGTTTCTTATTAATTTCTGTTTTCAAATTTGTGCTTGTTCATTTTTACCTCTGCCTGAAAAGCTGCTGTTTAAGTTTGGACGCAGCTCCAACATTACTGGTCTTAGGTCTTGTCCCTTAGTAGGATTATATAAATAAAAAACTGCTTCATCTATAGTGTTTGACATTTTGATTCAATTTATTATCACACTGCAGCCTCTCCTCCCTTGAGGCCTGTACTACGAAGCAAGTTCAACATACCCAGGATATATTTCTGTTACCTGGCTTCACTAAGCCCAACAACTGCAGTCTAAATGTATCATTTATTGTATAAATGTGGTACAACTTAAAACACTTAAAATTGAACATTGCTTTTAAATACCGGACTATGACCTAACTTCAGTCAAAGTGACCTTGGTCGGAGTCCACATTTGTATAGTCAAACATGTGGCACCTGAAATGTAGCACAGCCCTGGATACTTCACAGATAAGCCCTTGAAATGTTTACTGTCAGATGTGAGGAATTCCAACTTAGGGTGATTTGCTGCTAAAAGTTAAAATCCTGCATTTTAAACCTGTGAGTATGTCTTCTACTAACATGTTCCTGTCTCTGTTATAGTAAAGCTGGACTGCAGGAGAATAGAAAGCATTAAAATCATTTATATCAATATCAACTTATGAAAATGCTTTTTAAAGTTTAAATGTCTAGATGAAATGAGTTCTATCGATGTTTTATCTACCATGTGTTATTTTTCTATTGAGGAAAAGTTCCTGATTATTATCATTATTGTTTTATTGCCCAACCCTAAGTCTAACCTCTCTTTTCTCATGTTGTTCTGAACGAATATCGTTTGTTTCAGGGTGGATTTTTTTATTTATTTATTTTTTTGCTTTAATGTCTGCTGCTGTCTGGGTAAATGGTTTTTCATAAGTTGCTTTTTTTCTTCTCTCTTTATTTTTTACCTTTGCAGTGAAATCAGAGATGGATGGTCATGCACTGATTTTGACTTTTGTTGTCTTAGGTAAGAGTCTGGACTGTGATTTACATAATTATGTGGCTCATGGTTTCTAGTTTGCATCCCCACACAACACTCTTTAAATTCTTTTGAATGCAGTCTTATAGTTAGTTTATAGGATTATTGGATACACTGAGGTAATTTCTCTCTTCCCGTGGAGCTACAACTTTGTCTATAGCTGCCATACTTGTCTGTCAAAAGTGGCATGTGATAAATAAAAAAGTTTGAAATATCAGTGTACACCACACATCCTCATGCAAGCGCTACATTTATCAATGGCAGCAGCATCACCAGGAGGTTGTTGGGGTGGATGGCAGGCGGAGTCGAGTTGGGTCAGCTTAAAATGTTACAATAGGCAATCCCAGTGAAATTCTTATCTTTAATATTCTGTTTATCATCAACTCTCAGGATCTGGCTTCACCTTCTTCGCTCACTCGTCTTACTCGCCCATTCACCTCCCCACTCGTAGATATCACTACGTTGACATCCCAATGAACTTCATCCAAGCCCGAGATTACTGTAGAGAGAAATTCACTGACCTGGCGACCATTAGAAACCTGGAAGACATGAGCATGTTGAATAGACCTACTATGAAAAAAGATCTGGCATGGATCGGGCTGAGTGATGATGTGAAATCCTGGAAGACAGCTTTGGTTAATGATGCTAACTCCTGGAGGTGGTCAGTGACTGAGCAAACAAGCAAAACAAATTACTCCAACTGGCATATGGGTGAGCCAAATTTTGGTGGAGCAAAGCAGGTATGTGTGGGAATAAACGTTTTTGGAGGATGGACTGACTACATCTGTAATGCGGCAAAAGAGAGTGTTTGTTTTGGTAAGAAAAACATTTATGGTAAAGAGCTTGAACTTCACTACTTTAACATCCTTTTAACAAAATCTTTTTTGAAAACTAAATAACAAAGCAGCACTCACAGCAGAAATCATGCCATGCCATAAAGATTCTGTCAGTTTAAATTCAATGACCTGTTTGACATTAAACTCAACACTGTGAATATCGTCAAAGCAAAGCTATGCACTCACTGAAGTCAGTGTGCAGTATACAATTCACTAATGATCTGTTTTTATGTCATACGTGTATTTCTTTTTCTCTCTAAGTTTGTCTTCAGATGTTTTGGCTCAATTAAAAAAAAAAACCCTTGAACTGTCTGTGAAAGTATAAACCATGTAGGAAACATACAAAACATCTCTGTCAGTGCAGTTTGGAGGGTGGATAAGCATTTAGTACTTTTCTGTTTTAATGTCTGGGTTTTGTAATATTGGCCAGCACACAAACATTGTCCTTTAAACTGGCTTGAAATGGAAGAAGAATCATGACGACCCCATTAGGTGCAATTACTCTCCTATGTTATACCTGTGATGATGAAGACCAGGTCAGGAAAACTAGCAGAGATTAAAAAATCAGGAACACTAAACTCTAGGAGAATTGCTTTACATGGTGCCAGAGGGAGCTCAGACCCAGATCCCAGTCAGCTCGACCACCTGAAAAGGTGGTCTTGAGTACAGTTTATGTGTAGTCGGGTACGATCTGCATCAGTTGTGAAAACAGCTGTACTAAAACACAGAAGCAGACTGCTATTTAGAGTGTATAACACACACAGACACTCACGCACAAAAGTATATCAAAACAGAAAGTGATGAATGAATGAGTGACACAATGATAAATCTTCTAATTGTAACACACATACACACACACACACACATATAGTATTTATACTTTTCCAAATTTTCAGTTAGAAACCTCATTCCAGCATTAAACAGGTCCCAAGACTTTTAGGTTATTAAACTGGCATTCAGCTTTGTGATACCTTATACGGTTTTTGAATGACAACAGTTTACATTTTATGCTACTTTCTGACTATTTTTGAGTTTATAATGAGTGCCTCTGGGAGAAGGTTAAACTCTGAGCTCCTCTGCTCTTCCTTAAATTTTTGTGCTCCTGCTCTTCTCAGACACAATTTCTACCTCAAAATGTAGACAATTGGATATGTTTACAATTTGTCTTGGCTGTCAGAAACTCAAATAGTTCTGCGAGAAAAGGGCTAATATGAAAATACATCGCACAGTGTTTTGACAATCTCAGTTCAGGCTACTGTTGCTGTGGTGACTGACGAGTAAGTGCACTCCAACACTGCAGGGGGCAGTAGTGCAACGGAAACAGGATCATACGGGTATTTGCGAAATTGCGCTCATCCAACGTTGGCGTATTTTTTAACGTAGGCCCCTTGTGTTTAGCGGTAATGCATACGTACATTCGTACGTATATCCGGCGTAACTGTCGTTTGTGATTTCCTCGGAAGTACGTTCATCGTGTGGTCGCCGTCGTTCGTCGTGCAGCTCCATGAAGACAAATCAACACAACGGGGAACCACAAAAAAGACCTTAAAGCTTTGAATGAGAGATGTTGTGATAGGCGACTGCGTGTGCAATCAGGTCGTCTTCAACGTTAGGAAATTAATCTGGGCGTAAAGGTAGCGAGGTGTGTAGTGTTTTCTTTTTTGTTACCTAACGTTTAGTTGTTAGCCACCGTGCTAATTTTAGCAGTCGGCTAGCTTACCGCTTCATCCACGTTTGGCCTAATCAACATAGACTGAAAACGCCCGCTAATGTTTCGCAAACTTGCTGTGTGACTTATTGTAAGGCTTCATTAATTGCAGTTTACACTTTAAAATGTATCGAATAAGTAACTACTTAAGTCAGGTGGTGTCTAAGTTTTGTTTAATGGTTCAGAATGCGCCGTTCAGGCAGCCATGTTGTTAAGCTAGTTATAAACGGAAATAACAACGTTAAATTTATTTTGCCCAGTAACGTGTTATGTAGAGTGTTGAATCAACCAACATTGTTTTAAATCAATTTATTACACCCGTTTCTTTGACACATATGTATAATATACAGAGTACGATGTGCTAGAGCTAGCCAGAGGATTCATTGTGCTAATGAAATGCGGAGTTTAACTTTTGTGCGTTAAAATGCAAAAGTCATTTACTGTTTTCACTTTACTTGTAACTCCTCTCCCCAGGTTTTTGATAACATACAGACACTAAAACTAAGCGCTTAAAACTGGGCTAGTGCTAATTGTAATTTTTTGTGCGGTGTTTTGTGTTTTCAGTGGTGAAGCACCATGGCAGCTACCTTTCCCTATAGAGGGGTCCCTGCGGGGATGCCGCCAGGTGTACCCCCTCCTGTGCCGGTCCCTGACTACATGTCTGAGGAAAAACTGCAAGAAAAAGGTATGTTGACTTTCAGCAAATGCAGCAAACTCACAGTGTAAAGCTAAGATCTTGTATCATAGTTGGATGCAATAAATTTTGTCATAATGGAGTAAATATTCTCAAATTCTACAGCGAGAAAATGGCAGCAGTTGCAGGCAAAGCGCTACTCAGAGAAAAGAAAGTTTGGCTTTGTGGATGCTCAGAAGGAAGATATGCCACCGGAGCATGTCCGCAAGATCATTAGGGACCACGGAGACATGACCAACAGAAAATTTCGCCATGACAAGAGGGTCTACCTCGGGTAAAAATGATTCATATAGCAGTAAATGTGTTGAATTAAAACTGGTAGTAGAAGTCACTTAAGCTTTTCTTGGCTGAATAACATCTTCACATGAAGTTTACTGTAAATTTAAGCTTTGAGATTAAGTTTAAGATTGCCTTCATCTACAGTTTTTAGTTTTTTTGAATTTCTTTACTTGTTTGCTCATTTTCTGATAGCATCTGTCACTAGCCTGTCAATAGCTCATCTTGTATCTTATTGTTGAACAGTGCCCTCAAGTACATGCCCCATGCAGTGCTGAAGCTTCTGGAGAACATGCCCATGCCCTGGGAGCAGATCCGAGATGTCCCTGTCCTCTATCACATCACTGGAGCGATTTCCTTTGTGAATGAAATCCCCTGGGTCATAGAGCCAGTCTACATCGCCCAGTGGGGGTAAGAGAGAGTGTGGTGTTGAGTTATGCTATGCACTCTATGCTGTACTATAATGTTATGACTCTTACCTATCAGAGAAATATATTTCAAGTGCATTGGATGGTGTACTTCCACACTATTTCTAATTATTGGTATTCCTTATCTTCCTCCCAGCACTATGTGGATCATGATGCGTCGTGAGAAGCGTGACCGTCGGCACTTCAAGCGTATGCGCTTTCCACCATTTGATGACGAGGAGCCGCCGCTGGACTATGCTGACAACATCCTGGATGTGGAACCACTGGAGGCCATACAGATGGAGCTGGACCCCGAGGAGGACAGTTCAGTGGTGGAGTGGTTCTATGAGCACCAGCCCCTCAAAGACACTGCCAAGTAAGCCTTTACATTACTCTTTAAGCACAGATATGTCAGGATTTTTGTGCCAACAGAATCAGACAATAATTAATTTGTCCTCTCCTCAGGTTTGTGAATGGCACCACCTACCGTCGCTGGCAGTTCACACTGCCCATGATGTCCACATTGTACCGTCTGGCCAATCAGCTGCTGACAGACCTGGTGGATTTCAACTACTTTTACCTGTTTGACCTCAAGGCCTTCTTCACTTCCAAGGCTTTGAATATGGCCATTCCTGGTGGACCAAAGTTTGAGCCACTGGTCCGGGACATCAACCTCCAGTAAGTACCTCCTATCTTTTTTTTTTTTTTCTTTAAGATCTACAGACTTAATGCTGTTAATTTTTTAAAATTAATTTTGCATGTTTCTCATAAATGTTACGCTCACTTTTATTCCAAACAAAACATTAAGGAAGAATAGATACAGGATGATTTGTGCTTCAGCTGATCCTTCTTTGTTTCTCCCACAGGGATGAAGACTGGAATGAGTTCAACGACATCAACAAAATCATCATCCGACAGCCCATCAGGACAGAGTACAAAATCGCTTTCCCCTACCTGTACAATAACTTGCCACACCACGTCCATCTCACCTGGTAAGTGGTAGTTCACTGAAAAGTATTTCTGATTAATTAAAGAAAAACTAGCTTAGATGTAACTTATGTGGAACACCCCTGAACTTGCTCCTCTGGTTACTAAATCCGTTATAACATCTCTCATGTTGCCTTTAAGAAATCAGTTGATACTCATGACTTTACCTGTGCAGGTACCACACTCCAAATGTGGTGTTTATCAAGACAGAGGATCCAGATCTTCCAGCGTTTTACTTTGACCCGCTGATCAACCCCATTTCACACAGACACTCTGTCAAGGTAAGTGTGGTGTTTATCCACCTTCCACTTTTGACAGCTGAGAAAATATGTATAATACCCTCACAACAAAACCTAATCAAAGTTTTGGAAGACATCCTCTTACAAAGGCGCACTTGCATTGGTCTGCTTGCCTGTGCGTAAGAAATGGAGGAATATGAAAATGAATGGTGGCTCTTTTATCACCGGCTGCAGATGCAGTTGGCCCGTCACCATTCAGATATCAGACTTAAAGAGTTAGAATATTTGGCCTAATTTGAGATAAAACTTGAGCAATAAAACAGAATGCTACTGCTGACGCTAAATTACTTTGTTGTTTTCTTCCTGCTATCCACTCAGAGCCAAGAGCCTCTGCCTGATGATGATGAGGAGTTTGAGCTTCCAGAGTATGTGGAGCCCTTCCTCAAAGAGACCCCACTCTACACAGACAACACAGCCAATGGCATTGCTCTGCTGTGGGCGCCAAGACCCTTCAACCTGCGATCTGGCCGCACAAGGCGCGCCCTTGATATCCCCCTGATCAAGAACTGGTGAGCCAGCTACACATGTTGGAGCAATAACTTACTGATCAGATGGCGTTTGTGGAAAATTCAGTTGTTAATGGAGAGCGTTGCATTATTTTACAGGTACCGTGAGCACTGCCCTGCTGGACAGCCAGTGAAAGTGCGTGTGTCATATCAGAAACTGCTCAA
This sequence comes from Lates japonicus, assembly GCA_033238685.1. Lineage (NCBI taxonomy): Eukaryota > Metazoa > Chordata > Actinopteri > Centropomidae > Lates > Lates japonicus. The sequence goes on along the minus strand of BRZM01000029.1, from coordinate 6,257,241 downwards.
ATACTATGTGCTCAATGCTCTGAAACACAGACCACCCAAGGCCCAGAAGAAGAGGTGAGCATCATTAGACACTTTATTGATTGATTTCCTCTTAATCTGTGTTTTGAATTGAAGCTGTTTATTTGCTGGTCATCTTGTTGTTTCCTGAAAAGATTTTCCCTCTGTTGTCTTTCAGGTATCTGTTCCGCTCCTTCAAGGCCACAAAGTTCTTTCAGTCCACAAAGCTGGACTGGGTGGAGGTTGGCCTGCAGGTGTGCAGACAGGGCTACAACATGCTCAATCTGCTTATCCACCGTAAGAACCTCAACTACCTGCATCTCGACTACAACTTCAACCTGAAGCCTGTCAAGACACTGACCACAAAGGTACAGGCTCCAGTGACTTGATATAGAGCTTTAAGAGTTTGTCTTTCTCAGTTACCTGTCATTTTTCCCATCATTGGATGTGTTATGCATAAACGGGTGTTTCAGTTTTTGGCATTCCATCATTTGTATAAATCTAAAATGTGGATTACACTCGCTTTTTTGTTGGTAAACAATGTTACACTGCTAACAAAACCAGTATAAACTGACTTAATTGTTCTTGTTTGTGTCCCACAGGAGCGAAAGAAGTCCAGATTTGGCAATGCCTTCCATCTGTGCAGAGAGGTGCTGCGTCTCAGCAAGCTGGTGGTGGACAGCCATGTGCAGTACAGACTGGGAAATGTTGATGCCTTTCAGGTAGGTTCAGCTACATACTCTGCACAGCACATCCCTTCTCAGTTGAGGGCTAGCTACACCTGCCTTTCTCTGTAGTGTAACTGCTCATAATGTAAAACACAAGGATGTACTTAAATGACGTTAAATAGTTTTTAGGAAGTGTGATCAGTTTGTTGTGGTGGTTTACGGTGGTGCTGCTGTTTTAACATTAGATGCACGTGGTTTTTTGGTTGTTTTACTTGATAATTTCACACTTGGCTAATCTCTGAACCATGTCTGTGTTGCAGTTGGCTGATGGACTGCAGTACATCTTCGCTCATGTCGGTCAGCTGACAGGCATGTACCGCTACAAGTACAAGCTGATGAGACAAATCCGCATGTGCAAAGACCTGAAGCATCTCATCTACTACCGCTTCAACACTGTAAGTACTGTGTTGTGGATCAGCCAACTATTTTTTAATTAAATATAGTGATGTCGAGTCACACACACTCTCTGCACCTGAAGTTTGACTTCATCTTTGGGCTTATCTGTGTGTGTGTTTGATCAGGGCCCTGTGGGCAAAGGTCCAGGTTGTGGCTTCTGGGCTCCCGGCTGGAGAGTGTGGCTGTTCTTCATGAGAGGCATCACTCCACTGCTGGAGAGGTGGCTGGGGAATCTGCTGGCCAGGCAGTTTGAAGGTACACACACACACACCTTTCCATGTTAATTATTTGAGCAACAAGTGGCACGATGCACACACTCAGAGGCATTCATTGTAGAAAGAAACTGTGGCAGTTTAAGCAGCTGTGATTTTTCATTGCCCCCGTCAGGGCGTCACTCCAAGGGTGTTGCCAAGACGGTGACCAAACAGCGTGTGGAGTCTCACTTTGATCTGGAGCTGAGAGCTGCGGTGATGCACGACATCTTGGACATGATGCCTGAAGGTATCAAACAGAACAAGGCGAGGACCATCCTGCAGCACCTCAGCGAGTCCTGGAGGTGCTGGAAGGCCAACATCCCATGGAAGGTCAGTGCATCTGAGATCACTTCACCGTGACTGAGTAATGAATGGCAGAGGGCTCCGTCTGTTGTTGAGAGCCAAGGATTAACCATAAAATCCTTAAAGTGCTGCTCCATTTTAGTTTAGGATTTGTGCGACTCCAGTGTCTTAAGAAAAATGTCAAGTACCTGAAGTGTTTGAGTCAGGTCAAGTGTTTCAAGTGTACCCTGAGACTACTTGAGCTTTCAGCATTTTTCTTCCCCTTGCACTTGTTGAAACAATGGGTGACAAGGAAAACGTACCCTGAAGTTTTAGCATATGCTGTAGTTATGGATAGAAATGTCAACGTACATTATTTATCTTAATTTACGCCCTGTGTGGAAAACATTTGCTTTATAATACAGTAAGTTTGTGGAGAAGATAAAAATCAAACCAAATAATAGTGGCTGCAAAAGTGACAAACAATGAATGAATAGAGGTCTGATTACATTTTTTTTTTCCCCATCACTTCAGGTGCCAGGCCTGCCCACTCCTATTGAGAATATGATCCTGCGCTACGTCAAGGCCAAGGCCGACTGGTGGACCAACACGGCCCACTACAACCGTGAGCGAATCCGTCGTGGAGCCACTGTGGACAAGACGGTGTGCAAGAAGAACCTGGGCAGACTGACCCGTCTGTACCTGAAAGCTGAACAGGAGAGACAGCACAACTACCTGAAGGTAACACACAGAATCTCTCCTTCCCAGTTAATGAAATGCTGTATTTTTTGGTAACCTTAAAGAAATTTGCCACCTCTGCCTTTACCAGGAAGTGTGGCAAATTGTCCAGCTCCTTCCTTCAACACCTGTGCAAAAATAAATATAATTCCTTCATAACAATTCCTAGTAAAGTTTTGGAAGACATCCTCTTACAAAGGCGCACTTGCATTGGTCTGTTTGCCTGTGCGTAAGAACTGGAGGAATATTAAAATGAATGGTGTTTTTTTTTTTTCATTTATCAGTGGCTGCAGCTGCAGTTCTCCCTTCACCATTCAGATATAGGTTTTAGATAATCTATGCAATGATTATACTCCTTTTAATATTTATATTTTTCTTAACATTAACCTGTTCTTGACTTCTGAATTTATATTTACTAATAACTACTTAATACAGATAGTAATTTGTGCTATTGCAGCTCTGTATCCAAAACCATGTATGGCATATTTTTATTGAAGTGTACATGTGCTACCTACAGGATGGTCCCTACATCACTGCTGAAGAGGCAGTGGCCATTTACACCACCACTGTTCACTGGCTGGAGAGTCGGCGGTTCTCGCCCATCCCCTTCCCCCCTCTGTCATACAAACATGACACCAAGCTGCTCATCCTGGCCCTGGAGAGGCTCAAGGAAGCATACAGGTAAACATACTTGGGGCATGGCCAACTTTATCAGCAAATGTTTATTCATATTTGGCACCACAACTGCCAGAATATACGTTTTCTACATTATTCAGTTTGTCTCTGTGCCCCCTAGTGTGAAGTCTCGTCTGAACCAGAGCCAGAGGGAGGAGCTGGGGCTAATAGAGCAGGCTTACGACAACCCTCACGAGGCCCTGTCCAGGATCAAACGTCACCTGCTCACACAGAGAGCCTTCAAAGAGGTCAGGACCAAGATGTGCAGATATTTTTTGGGGGAAATTTACACTTACAGAATTAAAAACACAGCATTTCTCATGGATGTAAACATAAGAGAGAAGTATTTCTTATTTATGTTTAGTAAAGGTTGACTATAGTTGCCTTGAATTTCCTCTGTTTTGTCGACGTAAACATATTTCTTGCCCACCCCGTCAGTCTCAGAATGTCGTCGTCTTTTGCAGGTGGGTATCGAGTTCATGGACTTGTACAGCCACCTAGTGCCTGTCTACGATGTGGAGCCCCTGGAGAAGATCACTGACGCCTACCTGGACCAGTACCTGTGGTACGAGGCAGACAAGAGGCGCCTGTTCCCACCCTGGATCAAACCCGCCGACACCGAACCACCACCACTTCTGGTCTACAAGTGGTGCCAAGGTCAGGTCAAAAGAACCAATAATAGAGGGTTATTGTATGACACCTGATCGTATTGTGTAATATGTCATGAAACTGACAATCCCACTTTCAAACTTTATCTAAGGGCATTTTATTTAATCCCTTCAGGCATCAACAACTTGCAGGATGTGTGGGAGACTGCGGAGGGAGAGTGCAACGTGATGCTGGAGTCCCGCTATGAGAAGATGTATGAGAAGATCGATCTGACGCTGCTCAACAGGCTGCTGCGTCTTATTGTCGACCACAACATCGCTGATTACATGACAGCCAAGAACAACGTGGTCATCAACTACAAGGTAAACACACTCGTTCATTTTAGATCTGATTTATTCCTGTGTGATCTTTACACATGATTCCTTAAAACTCTCAGTAAGTGATATCTAGCTCAGTGTTGAGACATACTTGATTTTAAATGTTTTCCACTCTGTCTCTGACCTTTGTTCTATCTAGGACATGAACCACACCAACTCCTATGGCATCATCAGGGGGCTTCAGTTTGCCTCATTCATTGTACAGTACTATGGCCTGGTGATGGATTTGCTGGTGCTGGGCTTGCACCGTGCCAGCGAGATGGCCGGCCCGCCTCAGATGCCTAACGATTTCCTCAGTTTCCAAGACACAGCCACAGAGAGCGCCCACCCAATCCGGCTGTACTGCCGCTACATCGACCGCATCCACATCTTCTTCAGGTGGGTCTGAATCACCAAAATGATATGACGGCCATTTATAACCGTGTACGAGAGTGAGAATAAGTTTTTAAAAAGGAATTTTTCTCCCCCAGGTTTTCCGCTGACGAGGCCAGGGATCTGATTCAGAGGTATCTGACGGAGCACCCAGACCCCAACAATGAGAACATCGTGGGTTACAACAACAAGAAGTGCTGGCCCCGTGATGCCCGCATGAGACTGATGAAGCACGATGTCAACCTGTGAGTTCCACCTCAACACTGTCAAATTCAGTTAATTGTAATATTACATCTTATTCAGTGTTGAATGTTGCCTTAGAGTTCGAGACAAATAGTCGTAACTTCTCTCAACTTACCTCCCCAGTGGACGTGCAGTGTTCTGGGACATCAAAAACCGTCTGCCCAGATCTGTGACCACTGTACAGTGGGAGAACAGCTTTGTGTCGGTCTACAGCAAAGACAACCCCAACCTGCTCTTCAACATGTGTGGTTTTGAGTGCCGCATCCTCCCCAAGTGCCGCACTAGCTATGAGGAGTTTACCCACAAGGATGGTGTCTGGAACTTGCAGAATGAGGTGAGAAACTGAAGCCCAAAATAAAAAGCTGCTATGCTGCTAACTAACTTCTCATGGTTGCCATTGTTACGGAGTTGTCACACTGTGTTTGGTTGTGTAGGTAACCAAAGAGAGGACAGCACAGTGTTTCCTGCGTGTGGATGATGAATCCATGCAGCGATTCCACAACAGAGTGCGTCAGATCCTGATGGCCTCTGGATCCACCACATTCACCAAGGTCAGCAAACAACTTCATTCCAAAACACTAGAACGGATGAATCAAAAAAGTAACAGTGAGGATAGTTTATCTTGTCAGAGTATTTCAGCACGTCCATTCTTTACCTCCAGATCGTGAACAAATGGAACACGGCTCTGATCGGCTTGATGACGTACTTCCGTGAGGCGGTGGTCAACACCCAGGAGCTCCTGGACCTGCTGGTGAAGTGCGAGAACAAGATCCAGACACGTATCAAGATCGGCCTCAATTCCAAAATGCCTAGCCGCTTTCCTCCCGTGGTCTTCTATACTCCCAAAGAGCTGGGTGGCCTTGGCATGTTGTCCATGGGCCATGTGCTTATCCCCCAGTCAGACCTGCGGTAAGTCAGCATCTCTGTTTTCATTTCACCTCTTGACAGTAAATGTCTTGTAAGTTCATTTAACTGTGGTACCACATCAAACTGGATGGTTGTGTTTCTCTGTCTTTACCAGGTGGTCCAAGCAGACGGATGTGGGAATCACCCACTTCAGGTCTGGAATGAGTCATGAAGAGGACCAGCTGATTCCTAACTTGTACCGCTACATTCAGCCATGGGAGAGCGAGTTCATCGACTCTCAGAGGGTGTGGGCCGAGTACGCACTCAAGAGACAGGAGGCCATCGCCCAGAACAGGTGAGGCCTTGTCAGTGTTGGCAAGAGCTGTGATTCATTGATCTGCTGTTCTACATGGGTCCAAGTATTTTTAGTTTGAACGCATGAGAGCTGAAGCTAGACGAGGCAAATAGCAGTGTATTTTCTGTGTCGTAGGCGTCTCACCCTGGAGGATTTAGAGGACTCGTGGGACAGAGGAATCCCCCGCATCAACACACTTTTCCAGAAGGACAGACACACGCTGGCTTATGACAAAGGCTGGAGAGTCAGGACAGATTTCAAGCAGTACCAGGTATATGATGGAGACCCTCCTGATGTGTTGATGGGCAACAGTTTATTGAGATTAACATTCAGTACTGACATCCATGTCTTGATTGAGTGCAGGTGCTGAAGCAGAATCCCTTCTGGTGGACCCACCAGAGGCACGATGGCAAACTGTGGAACCTGAACAACTACCGCACAGACATGATCCAGGCTCTGGGCGGTGTGGAGGGCATCCTGGAGCACACACTCTTCAAAGGCACTTATTTCCCCACCTGGGAGGGTCTCTTCTGGTGAGGGCACTTTGACATTAGGAATACTTATGGTGCACTTTGGGAAATAAGGGCCATTTCTACCTCCTCTCTGAATGTATACTTGCCGAGGAACTGATTTGTTTTATATGTTATTCAGTTTATTAAAGCAACATCACCTGTGTTTCTGGGCTTTAGGGAGAAGGCCAGTGGCTTTGAGGAGTCCATGAAATGGAAGAAGCTGACCAATGCCCAGAGGTCTGGTCTCAACCAAATCCCCAACCGTCGCTTCACACTTTGGTGGTCACCCACCATCAACAGAGCCAATGTTAGTACAACCAGCAGCTGAAAAATAATTATTTCCAGATGTTTTTATTTTACTGTCACTGTGGGAAGTGTCTTAACGGTTTATAACTCAAACACTGGCTTATGGTCTTTGTCCTCTTTTTGTTTCTAGGTGTATGTGGGCTTCCAGGTGCAGCTTGACCTGACAGGAATCTTTATGCATGGCAAGATCCCCACACTGAAGATCTCCCTCATCCAGATCTTCAGGGCTCACTTGTGGCAGAAGATTCATGAGAGCATCGTCATGGATCTCTGTCAGGTAGGTTTTGGATAGATTTTCAATCTCTGCAGTACAGGGATTATAACCTCGTAAAAAACTAACTCACAGAAGAATATCAGAGTGAATGAACTTTGATTTTATTAACTGTTTTTAATGTTTTTTTGTTTTCAGGTGTTTGACCAGGAGCTGGACGCTCTGGAGATCGAGACGGTGCAGAAGGAAACCATCCACCCCAGGAAGTCATACAAGATGAACTCGTCCTGTGCAGACATCCTCCTCTTTGCATCATACAAGTGGAACGTCTCTCGACCTTCACTGCTCGCTGACTCCAAGTATGACTTCTAGACATATATTTACATGACTCTGTATATGATTACTTAAAGAAAAAACACTACACTAGAAGGACCTTACCTTAGCTTTATAGCCTGTCAAAATAAAAGTATTCTACAGGTCGGATATCATGTGAATAAAAATGTTCACCTTCTTCTACAGGGATGTGATGGACAGCACCACCACACAGAAGTACTGGATTGACATTCAGCTCCGCTGGGGTGACTACGACTCGCATGACATTGAGCGCTACGCCAGGGCCAAGTTCCTGGACTACACCACAGACAACATGAGTATCTACCCCTCCCCCACCGGAGTGCTCATTGCTATCGACCTGGCTTACAACCTCCACAGGTTAGGATTGTTTCAAGAATGGATATGTGACCAGTTATGATGACAAATATTAGATGATTAACTTCATCGTCCTCGTTTTAGATCAGCTTTTTGCTTCAATTTGTTGTAGCAGTTACATAGAAAATATGGTGTCACACAATCACAGGTTTTATGTTTTTATGCCAGTGTCACCTTGCTCCATTTTTCTCCTTACATTTACATAATTTTATTTCCGTTATTTACAGAAATGTTAATATACCCTTAAGTAGCATTGTTGGGTCACTGAAGAAGGCAAACCAGTAACTTTACTCTCTGATGATTTGAGTGAGTAGTATAGGGCATTACGGGTATCTAAAAATAAACTAGAAAGCAGTCGCTTGATGGCATTTCCTGGATTTTTGCAACCACTTGTTCATGTCTACAAATACATTCTGTAGCAGCCTGTAACATTTTCACACTAGCTTCCTAAGCTGTTGTACATGAACGCAACTTTTTCTTAACATCAGATCAGGCGGCTTTGGTGGGTATATATACACTGACTTCCCTGAGGTGTGTTTTACTTTGGGTGTCATCAGAGACTAAATCAGAAAAAGAACAATATCAATTTAGTTCTGAACCCTGCGTTTGATTTCTTCTCCTTCTGTAGTGCCTATGGTAACTGGTTCCCTGGAAGCAAACCTCTGATCCAGCAGGCCATGGCTAAGATCATGAAGGCCAACCCTGCCCTGTATGTGCTCAGGGAGCGCATCCGCAAAGGTCTGCAGCTGTACTCTTCAGAGCCCACTGAGCCCTACCTGTCTTCACAGAACTATGGTGAACTCTTCTCTAACCAGATCATCTGGTTTGTGGATGACACCAATGTCTACAGAGTCACCATCCACAAGGTGAGGGCCAACTGTTTGACTCCAGCATAATGTGGAAATAACATGTCTGAAGGTAGCTTTCCCATTGGAATATTTTTTCAAATGTATTCACGTTTCTGTGTCTATCTCAACAGACCTTTGAGGGTAACTTGACCACGAAGCCCATCAATGGAGCTATTTTCATCTTCAACCCCAGGACTGGTCAGCTCTTCCTCAAGATCATTCACACATCTGTGTGGGCTGGACAGAAACGTCTGGGACAGGTACCAACATCTCTATCGCTACTCGCTTTCATAATCACCACTTCTGCTTTTTGTGTCGATTACTATGATTCTTCTTGTTTAGTGATTTGATTGATGGTTAGTTTTGAGTCGTGTGTAGGGAAAAGACCTTTAAAATATCAGAGTGAATGATATGCAGGTTAACATAGAATAATTTTTAATTATCCTCGTTGGGATGATGATAAGAAGGCAGTGATTAAGTGTAGATATTATATGTTGCTGAATTTCAGCAAGTCCTCAGCTAAGTGACATAGGCACACTCAAACCCTGTTACCTCCTGCCAGAGTGTCTAAATTCATTCTTGTTTTATCTCTGTAGCTGGCCAAATGGAAGACGGCTGAAGAAGTGGCTGCCCTGATTCGCTCCCTCCCCGTGGAAGAGCAGCCAAAACAGATCATTGTAACCAGGAAGGGCATGTTGGATCCTCTGGAGGTGAGACTCCAATTACAAACCGTGACATATCATCTGTGTCATTTCTGAAAGCTGGATACATACTCCAGTGCTTTCCTGTTCTAAAGCCATTGTTTTCTCCGTGCAGGTCCACTTGCTCGACTTCCCCAACATCGTGATCAAGGGCTCTGAGTTGCAGCTGCCCTTCCAGGCCTGTCTGAAGGTGGAGAAGTTTGGAGACCTGATCCTGAAGGCCACAGAGCCTCAGATGGTGCTGTTCAACCTCTATGACGACTGGCTCAAGACCATCTCGTCTTACACAGTGAGTTTCACTACCTCCCACAAGAGATTATTAGATCTGTCTCACTCTACTGCATCTCTGGAGGTCATTCTGTTGTATTATTGAGGTAAATTATTACACATTAACAAGCTGTTAGAAAGCATCTGTGCTAGTATACCTGAGCTGATTTCCCAGCAATCTCATCAGCTTACATCTATCTTTGGTGACATCAGCTTTATTCCCCTGTGTGATCAGTTTGTGTTTGGTGGTCTGCTCCATCTCTAGGCCTTCTCCCGACTCATCCTGATCCTCAGAGCGCTCCACGTCAACAACGACCGTGCAAAGGTGATCCTGAAGCCTGACAAGACAACAATCACTGAGCCTCATCACATTTGGCCCACGCTCACCGATGAGGAGTGGATCAAGGTGGAAGTGCAGCTCAAGGACCTCATTCTGGCCGATTACGGCAAAAAGAACAAGTAAGTGGTTTGGGATTCATTTTTGGGGGCTAAAGCAAAGGCAGCATGTAGCTCAGATAGTTAGTGTCAGTGCGTTGGGACGGCTGTTTTTAAAAATACATGTTTTTTTATATCCCTCCAGTGTGAACGTGGCCTCACTGACCCAGTCTGAGATCCGTGACATCATCCTGGGTATGGAGATCTCCGCTCCATCTCAGCAGCGCCAGCAGATTGCTGAGATCGAGAAACAGACCAAAGAGCAGTCGCAGCTCACCGCCACACAGACCCGCACCGTCAACAAGCACGGCGACGAGATCATCACCTCCACCACCTCCAACTACGAGACCCAGACCTTCTCCTCCAAGACTGAGTGGAGAGTGAGGTGAGCAGGCGGTTACCTAAGTGGTAATGACTTTCAGCTGTTGTATTTTTCCATGTCAGTTGACGTTAATGATCCTTGTTCGTCACCTGTCAGGGCCATCTCTGCTGCCAACCTCCATCTCCGAACCAACCACATCTATGTGTCATCTGATGACATCAAGGAGACGGGTTACACCTACATCCTGCCCAAGAACGTCCTCAAGAAGTTCATCTGCATCTCAGATCTGCGAGCACAGGTATTCATCCGTAGTCCTGCACTCAAAGAAACAACCTGCCTCTGCGGTTATTGAATATGTTCTGAACGTACACCATGGTGTTCCAGATTGCAGGCTACCTGTACGGCACCAGCCCACCAGACAACCCCCAGGTGAAGGAGATCCGTTGTATCGTCATGGTGCCACAATGGGGAACGCATCAGACAGTCCATCTGCCCAACCAGCTGCCTGGTCATGAATACCTTAAGGTAACACACATGTTAGTGTGAGGGAGTGTTCTGTGGCTCCTTTGTAACAGCTTCATGATGCACTTCTTTTGTCCAAGCAATTTTTAACTTCTTTTCTCTCCTTAAACAGGAAATGGAGCCTCTCGGCTGGATCCACACCCAGCCTAATGAGTCGCCCCAGCTGTCCCCACAGGACGTCACCACCCATGCCAAGATCATGGCTGACAACCCCTCTTGGGATGGAGAAAAGACCATCATCATCACTTGCAGGTAGGTTTCATCACAAGACACCTGCTGTCGGAGGGAGCAGCTTGATATTGTTTGCTCTGATTTTAATGACAGGGTCACAAATAAGCCAGTGTCTTACTTTTCAGACCTGTAATAGGAAATTGACTGGTACTTAGATTAATTTTACCTCTGGTTTTCAGCTTCACCCCAGGCTCGTGCACGCTCACAGCCTACAAGCTGACGCCCAGTGGCTACGAGTGGGGTCGTCAGAACACGGACAAGGGCAACAACCCTAAAGGTTACCTGCCCTCCCACTATGAGAGAGTGCAGATGCTCCTCTCTGATCGCTTCCTGGGCTTCTTCATGGTGCCTGGCCAAGTTTCCTGGAACTACAACTTCATGGGTCAGTAGCCGTAGTTTCTGTTTTCATCAGATGATTCTATTTTAAAACGGTTTAAAACCACAGGATCACATTTATAATATCCTCAGTGCTGCTGTTTGTTTTCATTTGCGACAGAAATAGGTGGCTTACATTGATATTTCCACTCTGTCCCTCTGTCAGTTTGATAGATTTTTGCTGTGCAACTGGTTCACAGCTGAAAATCTATCACTATCCCATGGAACTGCAAATAGCTTTTTGATTCGTCAGACTAATATGTAGTATATTGTTACTTACGTGTTATAAAAAGTGACTTATTAAAGCAAGACTGTCATGCATGTGATGGTGCTCAAACCACCGACACCATGTTGTAAGAATACACACAAACCATTTTAACTTGTCTTGCAACAGGCGTGCGCCACGATCCCAACATGAAGTACGACCTGCAGCTGGCCAACCCCAAAGAGTTCTACCACGAAGTCCATCGTCCCTCGCACTTCCTCAACTTCGCCTCACTGCAGGAGGGCGAGATCTACAACGCTGATCGCGAGGACATGTACGCTTGAGATGCTGTCAGTGTTCTGCCCCGATACGATTTGTAGATAGCTCTGCCAGAATCATGTGGGAGCCAGTCCGGAACAGCCCTTGTAATATTTCTATTGAACACATTATAACTGTGATGTTTGGAAATTTTTATGTAAAGGCTTTAGGACGTTTTAGAAATCTGTTAATGTTTTTGATATTTTCTACAGATGTGTTCTGTTTTTTGATCCTCACTCTCTCCCCCCTTGTTTCACTAAGGCTTCTTGAAGTAAGTCTTTGATTTTTGTGGCTACTGGTACATTTAAGCATATGTGCATTTGTGTGTAGTTTTCTGTACACAATACTTGAGTGTAATATTTGATGAGAAACTAATTCAAAAGGGTGAAGACTTGATTCCCCATTAGCCTTTTGAGAAATGAAAGTTGTATTTCCATGCCAGTAATGCCCGTTACCATGTTGTACTGTGACATTGTAGCTTGGCTTTAAATAAAGATCACCATTTTTATAACCATTTGCCATGTGATAATGTAAAATGCAGTTTTTTGTGCAGTTTCATGTGGTGTACGCAGAACAGAGGTGAAAGCATTCATGCTAATTTAATTTTAACAGCACAGGGGGAACTTTTTTGGCTCGCTTCCCTCTTCAGAGAGGCCGGAGGTCAACGTGGCTTCCAGTGACACACTTAGCTTGGTTTGGTTTCGTTTCAGTGACTTGCTCAAGCACACTTTTTGATCGATACCAGGGACTTTACAGCCTTTGAATCTGGCATATGAAGTCATACTGTACTTTCTCTCTCACAGAGCTGCCTTTTATTTTGGTAATTTGACAGGCATTTATTGGACAGCTATAGGTCAGCATTACTGACTGCAAATCTTATAGAGGAAATGCAATGTTCTCGCTCCGGTGCATACATCAGTGTGCTCGACTTGGCAGGCGAGTTTGTGCATGTAGCTGTGTCTGTGTGTGCTCACATTACATTGGTTAGAAAAGTAGGAGGATCCTGCAGAGAGTAGACTGCAGGATTACTGTCCTGGACTGTCCAGCGTTGTTATACAGAGCAGTGTGGGGTACTCGATGTCCTTGGATTTTAATTAGTTTTTTAAAAAAAATCTTTTATTTGTGTGTAGGCTGTGTTAATGTGACCACACCGGGTAAATGCATGACGTGTTGTTGTCGGAAAAAGCAACGGGTCAAGTTCAGACGTGTCTGCAGCGTGGGTTCAGCTATTGTAGGCGCTTTAAACTTTACCCCAGCGCTGGTTTGAAAGTATTTTCACATTCATAATCATCTCGTTTTACGGCGGGTTGACTGACATGCAGCGCTGACGAGCCACTGTCGGTTTCGATAGCTGTTACAGAGCATGTGAAGTGAGCTCAGACATGGAGGGACCCGATGCGCATCCAGACGCCAAAAACACGGAGGGCTGCTTTGCCAGGACGTGCTCGGCTCTAACCGTGGACGATGTGTACGAGATAGCCAAGCTGATCGGGGCCGAGGTGGAGAAGCTAATCGACGGTTACGGCAAAGAGAGCGTCGTGGGGCTGGTGCCGAAAATAGTGAAAGTGCTGGAGCTGCTGGAGAGCTTCGCGTCGAGGAACCATGCTCACAAGCTGAAGGAAGAGGAACTACTCAAGACCTTCGAGACGTTACAGCTGCAACAGCAGAAGAAACAGCGCAGTGTGAAAGAAAGCGAGGAGGGCAGCGATAAAAATGAAATACGGGTGAGCGACATGGGAGCTCTCAATCCTCCCAGTGTTTTGTAAACAATATACCAGCGGCGTCAGTGCTGCCGTTACAACAAGTGTGTAACAAGGCAGTACTTCGTGTTTCTCTCCCGAGTCGTGACCACCGTCTAGGCAGGCCACAGCAGAGAACAGTAAGCCTTCTAAATGTAGCTAAAATATTAAAGATATAGTAGATATTAACTGAGACGAATTAAAACGGAAATAGATTCACTTGTAATGTATTTAATTGTCTGAACCCCGGTGTTATCTGTTAACTGTACTGATATTTCTAACCAGCCTAACACGGAATACCAGCCGTGCCGCCCAGTGTCGTCAAGGCAACCGCGGCGTGACGGTTGGGCTGCTGCTAACGATTTATCTGTCGATACCGTCTATGGTTGATACTCAATTAATGGTCGTTTTTAGTCGTTTGGTCAACAGTTTGTCTTACATTTAAGAATAATGTCCATACCAATTTTCCAAATTCAGTTTTCTGTTGGTGAACTATGCCGTGTAAAAGTAGCGATTTTAGCCTAGGTAGAATTAATATTAGCGACTGTTGTGAAAGAGGAAGCTAGCTAGCTCGTTAATTAGCAGCGCTTCTTAGGAGAAGTCATACAGTTAGCTTCTTAGTCAAAAGTAGCTAAGTAAAGAAGAGTACTCATTCTTTAATCATGGTAAATGTGGATGTACAACAATCTTTACTAACAGAGGAGTAACCATAAATGTGCGGACTGTGTATATGTGGTGTCAGTGGGCCCCCTTCACCTGTTCATACGTCAAGTTTTGCACATGTACAAAACAACTAGAAAGAGACAGAAAGGGCACACAGAAGCATTGGTTATTACTACTGGTTATTAGGGTGATCAATGAGCTTTTTTATTCCATACTCATAATACTATGATTATAGGCTGTTATTTTACTTCCACAGCACTGCTTATCCATCAGCATGTCTAACCCTTTACACTTTAATCCATAGTATCATGATCCACTGTTGTTGTTGTTGTAGTAGTAATCATGGCTGAGAAACTAAGTGAAGAGGAGTGGTTCACAGGAGAATTTTCTGTTGAGATGTCTTGGAGCAATTTCAAATCAGTCATCTGTAATGACTAACAAAAATGACACACCCACTTGGACACAACTTGTTTTGCTTAAGCCAAATTCCTAGACCCTCAAGAGATTTTTACAGCACATGTAAATTCAGATCTTGTTTTTTTTCCCCTGAAAGTTTAGTGTCCTGTCTCTGAGATTCTGGTTTTACAATCTGGGTCCTGTCCTCTCAAGCAGGAGCTGCAGCAGAAGGAGCAGCAGTGGAGGAGGACGTGTGAGGAGCTGCAGGTCCAGGTGCAGCAGCTCCAGGAGGACAGGGAGGAGCTGCAGAGCAGGCTAAAGGGCAGCCATGCACAGGAAGGTATGTCTTAAGAGTAAATAAGTAAAGTAAAATGTTAAGTATGGTGCTTGTTTTTAAAAAATCTGGATTGAATCTGCTAAATTGCCTTCCAAATCAGTCTAAAAACAGCATTTCAGTCATTCTGCTATTGTTTACAATCCTCACATGACTTTTAAAATCCCACCTCAAACATCAGATGTTATGACACAAACGTTTCCTAGAGCCTGAGGGAATCATTAGGACTTATTTTCATCTGTGAGAAATGTGTGTGAATAACATACACACGTAACATGTTTTATACACTATTGCTTTCAGAGACATAAGCAAATCACCTTCAGATTGGCTATGTTGATTACCTAGTCTCCAGTCCAGGAATGCAAATGTATGTAAAAGTATCAACAGTGAAAAATCTTAGTTACACCAGTTACAGTACGGATTCTAAACAGTGGATCAACGGTCATAATCACTGACACTGAAAGTGGTCAAACTGGTCGTCGCAGTGTTTATAATGCAGTTATTTTGCGGTTTGAAGCAGCAGAAGTTCTCACAGGTGTGTGAGAACAGAGAACAGAGCTGTGCTTACCCTGCAAACATAAAGAGGACGCTGAATAAAGAGTGAGTAAAATTTCAGCATGCAGAAAACTTACCACAGTAATATGAGCCTGAAGGTGGAGTCACTTTGCTGACTCTTGTTTTCATGTACCAACAGGAAAAACATGCTGTCTTAATACCTCTGTGATTTATTTGACAAGAAGTCATGTGGCAGGTGAAAGTGATCATTCATTTTATGTCCCTGCTGTGAGGCTTTTAAGGAACCACAGAATTTGGTTTAAAAGACACACCTCATTTTTGCTGCCTGTATGTTCAAGGGGTCAGTTTATCCAGATCATAAAACAACATCTTGCCATGGTGTCTTACTGTGCGATAGCTTTGGTTTTATTTGCCCAGGTTTTGAGATATCCAGGTCAGAGATTTCTGCCTCCAGTCCAATACAATGGAGGTGAACTGAAAGTTATCTGTGGTATGTTTGCTTGAAAAAAATATACATCTTGATAATCCACAGTTCTCGATGTGAACAATTGAACTTTTTAATGAAAAAATAGGTCCTAAAAGTATCCTAATTAACTGGCACTTAGACAATTTTCCAAATGTTTTCATGGCAGAACAAACAAACTTTTATTTAAATCTTAGACAAGAAAAGTTTTATGCTCTTAAGCTGACAGTTTGCATGTGCTGTTTACATGTGTGTGTTGTGTTTACATGTGTTAGACCGTGTCCAGCGGCAGGAGCGAGAGGTGATGCTGAAGCTGAAGCAGGTGGTGGACAAGCAGAGAGATGAGCTGAGGGCTAAAGTCCAGGAGATAAGTACCATCTCCAAAGAGGTGGAGGCGGTAAGGAGACACAGACACGCATGTATGTATGTATTTGTACACTGACACTGATTAAAAGGCAAATATTCATGCACAGCAGCTCTCATCGCATTTTTCTCGGAGAAATATTCGTCATTTAACCAAGGAAGCCCTCGGCCAGCTGGGTTTTTAGACCGGAGAGAGAAGCAGAGAGAGAGAGAGCTGTGATCTTTGCCGGTGTGCACGACACCTGTAACACGTGAACACACAAACCATTATACTATCATAATGTTTTATGGCCGTGGATACAAAGGTCTCCTTCTCTAAAGGCACGCTGACTTCACAAACAACAGTGTGTTTTATAGCACTGTCATGCAAACATCGTATGATTTGTAATAGTTATATAGCCTCCTAATGTACACACACAATTACACAGTCATGCATTACATGCAGCTTCAAAAGACAAGTTACATCACGTAAACGACAAGAGTAAACACACTGAAAGTCAGGAAGTGTGTTATCTATCAGGGAAAGAGGGCAGACTTTATCCACATAGTTACTAGTTGAGGATTGAGCTGCACTTTAGATAAGTCTGGGCAGGGTTTTCATTCCCACACAACTTCTGTGTTTGTGTGTGCATTCTTGTATGAGTATTTGCACGTGCCTTTATGTGTGTCAAGGCACGTATACCACATGATCTAAATAGCAGCCATAACTGGGTGTGTAGATGTTAATGCTTAGCTTTAGGAGAGACAGAAAAAAACAACTCATGGTCAACTAAACTAGTTTCTCTGTTTTCTCTAATGGATGCCTAGAATTTTTTTCATCCTTAAAATGAATGCTGCACTTGTCTTCGTCATCGTGTGGTTTCATTCCTACTCCTCTTCTCTCCCCCCCACACACACACACACGCATCTGGTCCAAATCCAGTGCGTAGAGACATTTTCACCTCATTCTTATGTGACTGTAAAATTCAGACTTTATATATTGTATATCTGTGTGTGTGATTGTGTACGTGCAGCTCCAGGAGCAGCTGGACCGCTTCATGAAAATGAATGCAGAGCTGCGACACAAGCAGAATGTGCTGCAGGCTCAGCTGAAGAGCACCGTGGAGAGGAAGGCCGACATGGAGGCCGACCTGAAAGAGAAAAGCAAAGAGATAGAAAACCTCCAGGCACAGCTGGACAGAACCAACAGCAACAGCCCTGTATGCATGTTACGTTTATGTTTTCTTTCATTAAAGTTCCAGCAAAGTACGTCATACTGTAATCTAACGTCACATGTACGACGTGTGTGTGGGTTTGTGTCTCACATTCAAAAATATGTATACAATATTTATGATATTATAAAAATAGTTGATTGAGCTGCATATCAAACAAACTGAGCACATCTTTATAAGATGTGGTGAGTTTCAAAGTTGAACATCATATATGATAGTTCCTCAAGATTAATTTTAAGTATGATGTAATGATGTATGCAGTGTCAATCAGAAGCTGGTAAAACTGGTCATGTGACATTGCTTTCAAGCAAACAAAACAAGACATATTATATCTGCTTGTTTCTCTTCAGTCTCCCTGTCCAATAACTCTGTTCTCTCCCATCAGTCCAGTCCGAGTATAACAGCTCACAAGTCAACGAAAAAGCCGACAGCTGACCAGAAGGATCCTGATCAGCCGTGCTTCACCAAGAAGGAGGTGCGTGACATCCTTTTCGAGAGGAACGAGCTCAAAACCAACCTGTTTCTGGTGCAGGAGGAGCTCAGCTACTACCAGAGGTGGGTCCACTATGTGCATGTGTGTGTGTTTTAGTGAACTGAAGTCAGCTGAAATGCAGATGCATCGACTGCTGTATCTGTGCATCATTTCTTACCTTGGACAAGTGGAGCCTTCACAGATTTAATTAACTTTTTCTCATGATTTTACCTGTAAATGAAAATGATTGTGTCTGTCTCTGCAGGGAGATCCTGAATGAGGAGCGGTGTCCAGGTTTCCTCTTAGAAGCTGTCCGCTCAGCCATCAAAAAAAAGAGGAAGCTCATTAAAGCCAAGATGCTTGGAATTCCTGTGAATGAATGCAGCAGCAGGTCTCTCTGACACACATTTAGCATATCCAGAAATAACAGTGTGGTGTGTGAATATATTCAGGAGCACAGAACACAGTTTTATTCACAGTTTTTGTTGTCTTTTTTTTTTCCTCCAGTGATGAGGAGGAGAGGAGTTCTCTGTTTGGGCAGACAGAAGTAGACGGGGCAACAGCAGACGAAACCGACAAACCAGCCGAGTCGCGCATTCGAAACCTGTGAGTACAACTTCTGCCTGCACTGCTACACCTGACTGCTAGGACCTGTAACCAGGATGCTGTTCAGAAAACAGGCCGTATTCGTGTTTAAGCATCTGTTCCTTCTTACGATTTTGCTGTGAGAAAATAGAAGTTAATTGTCTGATAGAGCTGTGGAGGTACATCAGACATAAACGGTTAGGAACCACAGGTTTAGTTCTCTGAGGAGCGAGATCTGCAGCAGGACAAACAGGTCTGTGTTATCTCCTGACTTCAGATGTTTCTGAGGTTATCTTTAATCTGTGTGTGAGCGAACAGAACAAACGCATGTTGTGCACACAGTTTCTTTCTCTACAATGATTTGTCCAAAGAAGAGCACATCATTAAATAGTGTATAGTCAGTGTATATATTTGACTTTTTCTAGTAATTATGTGTCCATGAAGCAGAGACCAGGCTGATATTACAGATGATTTCTCTGTACAGGCAATCTCAGGAATATCTTAACGCCATTTGTTTGAAGTTCGGGAGGAAGAAAGATGAACATCTGGCATGTAATGAAAGTCCTGAGATAGATATGAACCCTGTTCTTACGATGTTTTATTTTAGCACTATGTTTACACTAAAACACCATTTAACAATTTATTCTCCAGCTAGTAATTCATCAAATGAAGAAAATAGATTTTAAGTGGTGTCTCATGTTTGTGTTTTTACCCTTTAATTAAGTCGGAAATGTGCATATGTTTAGACAGAGCACATTAACTAATTTCAGTTAATAAATTAGGGTAGGGATTGGGAATTACCTAAGACTCAAACTTACCCAGTATCTATGGGAAAGTACTTTGGAGTCATGGTGAGGAAAAGCCTTTTGACTGAGAATTTGTGAAGTAAACAATGTGTGTGACTACTCTTGTCTGGACAGGACTGAAAATACAGACTGAAGATAAGATCTGTTATGAGTATTTTCTTCTGCTACAGATTATCTGAGATAAGTATATGTTTTTGCCCAAAATCTCAGAGACACAAGTAGAGAGCAGATATCATAGTGAATGATCAATAACACTCTAACTGAAGCACTTTGCAGTGTAACTCTCGTTAAATGCAAATCAATAAAAAGCCAAATGGCTCAAAACCACCACCTGTTATAAAAACTAAATCAGAGACACAGCTGATGTTGTCTGTGTCAATCAAAGCCTTGCTTTCATCTCTCTCTGCTGACGCTGTCACCATCCCAGGATCTTCGTCAATCCTGGTCTATATTTAGCTGTAATCCCTGACTACAGATCTGACCTCAGGCCTGTCTTTTCTGCTCTGCAGCTTTGGCTTTCTGACGCGGTCGGGCAGCGGCCGGAGCCCCACCCACATGAGCAACTCCGCCTCCAGCTGGGAGATCATCGGAGACTCGGAGGCCACAGGCGAGACGGAGCAGCGACCGTCTTCCTGAGCCCGGTACTGACCTGAGTTTGTCGCCGTGCTCTCCTTCTGTCTCCCTCTGCTTGAGGCAGAAAATCTGGTTGTAGCTCAGGAGAAATGGTCAGGAGGTCCCCAGTGTGTTTAACAAAAAGCACTATGGGAATGTGAGGAAAGAGAGTGCGCGAGTGTTTTTAAACAAACTATTCAGCTTTATATTGATCATAATTACTTCCTGTTTTGCTAGATTCACCCATGTTCCCTCGTTCTTCCACCAAATGATAAATAAGAGGAACAGTTTTATTACAGTATAACCAGCACACTGTACCATGGTATTAAGATGAATTAGCTCTTCCTTTTGTATGATCAAAAAATATATTTTTCTTCATTATAGGTTTATTGTCTGTAATTTCAGAAAACTGAGGTTACCACATAAAGATATTTATATAAATGTTCCAGTATTTTTAACAAAATCCAAAGACATTACAAAGATTTATATTCTGAAATTAAACTATCCACTCTACTAATATGGGAAGCTACATATTAAGTTAACCTGTGTTCCACAAGAGGGCATTGGTTCATTTTATAACTAATAAAAAATATTTTAGCACAAAAAATAATCATGTAACTTTGACCTCAGTTGGGGAATTTTTAAGCCACGTGTATACTATTTTTTTGTGTTTGAAGCACTTTTATGCGCAAGGAAAAAGAAAAATTTTAACATAGTAGCAGACTCTTCCAGCAGTGAGTGCTTTAATAAGCCTTAACTTGTTAAAAATATATTTTCTTAATTTGCAGTCGTGGGTTGTTTCACAGCGCCAGAGCATTTGGCTGGTGTGTGTTTGATACTGGTGCCATAAGTGTGTGTGTGTGTATGCAGACACGTGTTTTGGCTGGTGTACCGGCCTCTGCAGATTGGTTACTTTACTTTTAAAGGAAGTTGTGCGCTTCCTTATGGAAATGAGAAGTGGTGTGTGTGGGGATTTCTTTTCTCCAACATTAGCTGACAGGTTAATATATTGTAATTATCTGATCATTGCTATATGATGCCTGTTCCCTCTAAATGTCCAACCGTAGCACTACTCAGACAGACCAGTGGTACTGTATTTATTGAGAGACAATGTATGACCCTCCAATCAGACCATGTTTTCCTGATTTACTGTGTTCGCAATCTGTTTTTGCAAGTGTGTTTTTAATGCCGACTAAAACACGTATGAGATGCTAGTTGCCATGTGAGTGAATTTTATTGAAAATGCGATTTTAAAAAACAATTCAAAAAGTGGATTTTCTGTAACAGTGAAATTTCAAAATTCAATAAAATCTATTTAACACAGACCTACACTGAAAAAAAGTCTCAATCCATTTTTTCCCCATGATTCAAGAAAAATAAGACACAATACTAGATTCAGAAATGGCATTGTGCAACACATCGCTGCTGTTGAATGACTTCTTTTTTACAGGAGCTCAAAGTGACCACATCATAATTGACTTATAAGGAAGACGAAGGCTTTCTTCATCATCTCCTGGAAGATTGTCAACATAGATTCTGGGAAAAAGGGTGAACATCACGGGGTGTGTGTTCGTGTTCCCCACCAGTGTGTGCGGCGAGTTTCTTGCGTTAGTGTTCAACCATCTTTAAAAAGCTCTGTGTCTGGCTGAATAGAAGGAAGTGGCTCTGACTTCCCCAGGAAATGGGAAGAGGAAACCCGGGGGCTTCGACCTCTCTGGCTGTGCTGGAGCCGCAAGACGACCCACTGGAGTGAGAGAGAGAAAGGGAGAGGGAAGGGGAAGGAGGGAAGGGTGGAGGGTAGACAGAGAGATACCGCCTCTTATTGTCCTCCCCTCAGACTGGAAGGATCACAAGTTGAGAGGAAAGAAAAGAAATCGGGAATAGACTGGACAGATTTTGGTTTTGGACCGGTGTGGAGATGAAGTTTCTCCTCAGAGCTCTGAGCGCTCTGCTCTGCTGCTCGCTGTCCTCCTCGAACACCCTGGATCCTGCCGGGAAGAACGTCTGCCACAATATCAGGTATGCTCAAACTTAACCTTCACCTCGCACTTGTTGGCTTTTTACTATTTGATTAACGATGACCGCAGGAACTAGTCGGTTACAGAAGCTTGTGACCAGAAGATTTTGACATCCCTTGCTTGGTGGAAACAATGAGGATATTAATATTGTTCCTCTGACTAATTTTTAGAGCCGTGGGAATGTATTTCTCAAAGAGAAGTACAGGACTTTGTCTGAATACAAGCTAAACATTTATACCCTCTTTTCCTTTTGATTATTTTCTCTGGATTTATTTGCTAAGTTTCAGATTTGTCAGACTGATATGCTCAATTTCTGTATATTCAGAGATCCCTCCACCCCTGTCTGCTGCACTGGATGGCGTCAAGATGGAAGAGAGTGTACTATACGTGAGTTGAACTGTTTTAATGGACATGGAAATTAGGCTAGCAAATTACACTCTAATCCATTTCTGGCATCACCTATCTCTACTTCTACCATACCAGTCTCTGGTGTGTATGTTTGACTGCTGCCCAATGTGTTGTATGTTTCTGGCAAAACTATATCCTATACTATATCCAGGCCGAATCAATCACTCTTAGGACTTCTTATTAATTCAGTTAAATACACAGAAGTTAATAGTTCTTAATCGCTCTCAGAAACATTCTTTGGAGTGGTCACCAGTTGTTCATGCACACATAGTTTTAAGGTCAGGTCCTGGGTTACAACAGAACAAGCTACTCAGACAAATATGATTCTCCTACAGTACTCTGTGTGTGTGTGTGTGTGTGTTGTAGCTGTGTGTGAGGGTGAGCAGGCCTGCCAAAAGGATGAGATCTGTGTGTATCCTGGAGTGTGTCGCTGCCCGCCTGGTTACTACGGAGCTCACTGCAAAACACGTGAGTTACAACTAACAACAGAGGCTGTTCAGCATCAAGTCACAGATGCGTCTGTTGTAATAGTTTGATTTGGTTGTTATCAGGCTGTCCTCCCGAGTTCTGGGCATCAGACTGTCGTCAGGTGTGTCGGTGCCACCCACACGGCCGGTGTGACCCTGTCACTGGTGAATGCACCTGCAACCCCAACCGCTGGGGTCCGTTGTGCCAGTACCCGTGCAAGTGCACCCGCCACGGCCGCTGCCACCCTGTCCACGGAAACTGCACCTGTGACGAAGGCTGGTGGTCGCACACCTGCTCCAAACCTTGCCAGTGCAGCAGCAGCGGGGGCTCCGTGGGTCCCGGCTGTAACCAGGTAAACGGCCGGTGCCAGTGCCAAAGAGGGTACTGGGGGCAGAAATGTTCCCTCACTTGCAGCTGCTACCTGTCTCCTTGTAATCAACGGATCGGTGTGTGTGAGTGCGAGGCTGGGTGGTGGGGACCCAGCTGTGACTGGCGCTGCAACTGTGACCTCGAGCACAGCAGCTGTGACCCAGCTACCGGGCAGTGCCTGTGCCATCCGGGGTACCAGGGTGAGTTCTGTAACCAGCCCTGTGAATCTGGGAAGTATGGCAACGGGTGTAAAGTGAGGTAAGTTTGTGGCACGTGCATGTGTTTACAACGCTGGACATTTTATTTCTCATGATAAACACTGTCCGGTTCCCCTGACTCTATCTCCTGTCCTTAGTTGTGGTTTCTGTAAAGACGACCAGCATTGCTCTGCCACTGATGGTGCCTGTGCAGCCTGTGCACCCGGCTGGAACGGCACACAGTGCGACCGCCCGTGCCCGTCTGGTTATTACGGTGATGGCTGCCTGGAGAAGTGTCCACGGTGCAGGGACGGTGAACCCTGTGACCCGAAAACTGGGGAATGTTGGAGGTGTGACTCTGGATGGACGGGACCCAGGTGTGCACACATTTGATGTATACTGTACCTAGGTCACACTTTATTTCACAAGCCTTGTATTTCCTGTACATAATGAGACAATGTTTCTTGGGTGACTGTGTGTGATGAACACACATGAAAAGTCTGTACAAGTATGGGGCAATATTTGCAAAAGAGGAAAAAGCATTTTGGGTTTAGGATTAGAAATCATTGTACTCATTATTTGTGTCCTTGGTCGCTGCTCCCTGTCACCCAGGTGTGAGGAGGCCTGCTCTAACAGGACGTTTGGAGACGCCTGCAGCTTCCTGTGTAGCCCCTGTTTCCATGGTTACTGCCATCACGTGACAGGAAGATGTGTCTGTCAGCCAGGCTTTCAGGGAGAGAGGTGAGCTGGGTGGTAGAAACACTCACACACACACACATACGATTTGAACCGGATGAAGTTTTCACCACATTCTTAGGTAACAGACAAATCTAGGCCAACCCCAAAACAAACATGATCATCGCTGTTGTGCCTTCCTGAGCCAAAACACGAAAACTACATCATAAGCTCCTGTCAGAGCTGACAGTTCAACGTTTTCCCTTATAAAAATTATTATACCAACATTTAAAACTGAACTTCAAACCAGAGGTAAAAACCAAACTAGCTTAAATAGCTAGCTAGCTAGCTAAGCTTACATAGAGACTTTTTTTGACCTGAAAATTTTTATGACTTGTTTCCTGTCACTGAAAAATCTATTTTGTTGCTCCAGCAGCTCAGTTATTAAGTTTGTCACATCATATAAACAAAGTAGTAGAAATTTTGCCGAAATAGTTGACAAAAAGAGGCACCAGATAAGCTAATCCTGCTAATAGCTAAACGCTAAAGCTAACTAGCCAAGTTTTGCCCTTTACAATATTGATCGTCCAAAGGGATTATCATCCTTAAAGGAATAAAATTAAGGTTTAATCCCTCAAACATTTAACCAGTTTATGTCTCGGCTTCACTGTTTCTGTAGTTGCTTGTCTTTGTAAGGTCATCTGACATACTTTAACTACCAGTACTGTTTTTTAGTAATACAGCTGCAAGCATGAACTGGTTCATTAAATCAAATCTTAAGGACAAACAGTGAACAAACATGAAGAGTTTGATGGGAATTTTGTTTCGTTTCTTAAACCTTAACAAGGGGATTTTTCAAACCCAGGCAGAATTGTTGAGAAGATCATTTTTGTTAAGTACATGAAATTTGAGGTTAGCAGGTTGAAACATGCAGAACCTCAGTTATGGTCCCTTTAATTTTCTTCTCTATGAGGCCACAATGTTTATTACTCATTACAGTATATTTTCACTGAGTTCTAAAATAGATTATAATTCAGTGGTCATACACAGAGTTTTTTGTTTGCTGTGGTGGTGTAATTACGTGATTCTCTATTTTTTCCAGCTGTAACAGCAGCTGCCCCGCCCTGCAGTACGGCCTCAACTGCTCCTCTGTCTGTGACTGTGGTGAGGGGGTCAGCTGCCACCCAGTCACTGGAGTCTGCCCCAACAGTACGTCCACCCACCCATCCATTTATCCATCCATGGATTAGTGTACAGGCCTACATCACTGTGTTTTCTGATGTGTTTGTGTGTTTATCAGGTGGCAGAAGTGCTTTAATAGCAGGTGTGCTGGTCCCTTTGCTCCTGTTGCTGTTAGCTGTGCTCTGCTGCTGCTTGTGTTGTGGAGGAGGTCCTGTTGATGGTAAAGACAGGTCTGTACCTCACTTACCTTTGGGTCAGTCCCACCGCTCACACTTCTGCTATTTTGTGAGTCAACACATGTCTACTTGTGTCACTGTGAGCTCACTGGGACAGGCTTGGTTAATAGAGACAATAATTAAGACTCACAGAAGTACAAGCACATGGCACATAGAGCCCAGATAATTTGTTAAACAAATAATTAACCTTCTTTCTCCTAGGGAGACCGTGGCTGATGGAAGCTTGTCCGTTCGGATGAAATATCACGTCTACAGCGTCCTGGCAAACATCAGTGCTGCCCTGCCCTGTATCTCTAACTGGTCCTCTGGTTTGCCTCGTGTCACCGGTCAGTCTGATAACACAGTAACTACAGTGTAATACAGTAATACATCTTAATTCAAAAGTACAGCACAGGACAGACCATGCTTTAAACTATGTGCTCTCACGAGGAGTGTGCTCATGCAGTGGAAGTGAGCACAGTTATTTTTCAGTGACATTGTGCTTCATGTTGACTTACAGTGCTGAGACACATTTATGTACTTAAACCTTCACTTTTTGAGGAGGAATGAGTGCACAACTTATGAACTCAAACTGAAATGTCAACAAAATTAAGTCACTTTGCTCAAAAAGTTACCCAACTGTTTATTTTCAGGCTTTCAGCCTTTAGTTGTTGAAAAAAGTATCTGACCTCCTTTGCACCTGGGGGTAAAATACAATTGGTAATTCCTGACTTATCAGTCTATTTTGACTGTACTGCTTCACTGCAATGAATGTATATATATATATATATATATATATATATATACACACACACATATATATTCATTCCTAATTGCAAAAGAGCAGAGTTAAATGGGAAATGTCCCTCTGTATGGTTTGACTAACGTTATCTTTGATATTGTTTAATCTATTTTACACACAGTGTCTCACCACGACCCAGAGCTGACCTTCAACCACAGCTTCATCGAGCCTCCGTCCTCTGGCTGGGTGACTGAGGGGTCGTCCTTTGACAGTGACGAGGAGGAGGGAGAGGCTCTGTACTGTGTTCCTCCAAGAGAAGGTTGGAGCTAGGGATACTTCTCACTAAACTTTACATTGCCCTCTTTTGGTGGTGAGCAGAACTGCCACTACAAACTGGACTTAAAATTCTCTTAAACTTCCCACTCATATCCTTGTTGTCTGTCTCTGTCCGTCTCTTTGACAGACATCCCAGCAGTGGCAGGCGGTGAGTTCCAGGAGATGAGCTCAAAGTGCAACATGTTCCTGGACCCATCAGGCTTCAGTAGCGAGGACATCACCTCGCCCTTCAACATACCTCGCACCTCCAGCATCGCCAAGTCCAAGCGCCCGTCCGTCTCCTTTGCGGAGGGCACCCGCTTCAGCCCCAAGGAGAGGCGCGGCTCTGCTCAGGACCCCAGCGTTCTCCTTCGCAACAAATCCAAATCCGGCTGGGGGGTTTTGATGCTTTCTGCCCTCCAGAGTCAGGGAAGAGGGGACGAGGATGCAGCTGAGGGTGAGGAGAGGGAAGATGAGGTGGACGTGCAGGCGACAGACAACCAGGAGTCAGGCTGTGAGGCAGGGGACCAGGAAGTAGAGAGAGCCCCATCCCGTGCCACCTTGCAGGTCCCTGGGGCATCAGGAAGAAGACGGACTATGTCCAACACAGCTACTCATAAAGGGAACCAGCTGCCAACATCTGGCTCTGATGCTCAGACGGGGGCCTCAAATAAGGTCACGACAGTGTACATGACAGTGGGTAAGGCAGGTAGACCCGTGTCTGAGACCGAGGGCCCCGTTCAGGCCATGCTGCGGAGACTCGGCAGCCTCCAGAGACAAAGGGAGCAGGAGTCTGGAAAGTCCAAAAACAAGGGAGGGGAAGGGATTACCAAACCGCCCAGGAGGAAGCTCGGAGCTCGGGCGACTGTGTGGGAGCAGGGAGGGCCGCCTGCAGGGGAGGCTGGTGTTTGTAAGCCCGTGAGGAGGAAACATGCCTCCCACAACTCCTCTGACACAGCAGGAGCTAATGACGCTCCACCCTCGGAGGGCGGCACTCCGAAACGGCCACTGTCGTCCATTTTGAAGAGCGTGCCTGAAGTGGCTTCAGCTGAGTCAGGGTCAGATATGAGGGATGAGGGAAGCACGAGGCAGGACTCCGGTACAGGACAAACTGAGAGCGGCTACCTGACCGTGGGACCAGCAGGAGACGCTGCCAGTCTCACTGAGGTCATTGCCAACAAAGGAGCGGTGGTCAGTGCGAATGATGAACCTTGCTATGAAAATGTCATGATTAGCCACTCATAACCTCTGACTTAACCACGTCATCAGCAGGTCTGATCTCAATACAGATGCATATTTATTTTTCTGAAGTTGTTACAGACACAAATTTGCCACTGTAAATCTTAGTTAACAGACCAGGAATTTTTGAATTATGGTGTTATTTTCAACAGTACGGCTTGCTGCTTTTATTAACAAATGAACACAATGATCAGGACAACTGAGTGATAAATGTTTTTATTTGCTCCAGTGATCCACGTTGTGTTAAGTGTATACACACACAAGTACTGTAATATCTGGGAATGAGGTTTATAAGATTTGCTGCTGTACTGATGCTTTATTAGTCATGGATGAAAACACAAGTAAGACCAGACTGGAACAGACTGTGAATATGCAAATGACTGTGACTCACTCTGAATCACTACACAATGCATCCTGTAAACTAAAGCCACTAAAATTTAACAGGGTCGTTCTGTTGGTGCATTATTGTATTAAATGTTGCCCTGTTGCACCAATCAGTAGATGTAAGGAAGCTGCTGGAACTCTAAAAGTGTTTTCACACACTGTCAAAGTGTCCTTGAGCATGAACCCAGCTGTCACTGCACTCTGACCTCTGATGTGACTGTCACATCGCGCTGCTGTTGGGTAAAAACACACCATTGCAATTTGGGGCTTTTTCTTACTCAAAGAAGAAATCTGTATGACCAAGACTTTATGACCTCATCTATCCTGCCACGAGTGTTTTATATTTCCATTTCACTGTATATATGTGCACAACTAGTAATGAGAAAATAAACGTTGAATTCTGTAGATACGTGATTTAGAAAACAGTAGTGATTTCTGGTCTGTGTGGGTCTTTGAATGGATGCAGTGTAACAGACTCCTTTATTATTATGACAATGTAAAAACTAAGAAACAACAAGCTGTGAATTTATAAAACATAAATCCTTATAACTGTTACAAATAAACACTTTTTTAGAATACAAACATAGCCTACACTTGACTACGGTTGCGTTTAATAATGTAGGTCAGCTGATGTTAAGAACAGATGAGATAACTCAGCAGAGTTCAGAAAATCAACCAGCTGAACTTTGGCTTCGTCGAGCCGTGTGTGGACTTTCACCAAGCTCCAATATTTGCTAAAGCTGATGAGCAGCTAGTGTTACACTGAACATGGTTGACACACTTTTCAGCCAACACTGCCTGTTTGACTGAAAATGAATCCAAATCCATCATATTAAAATAACCCTAAAATACTTTTGAGACTACTTCTTCTCTGCCCCGGTGGTGTCCGAGCAACCGAGCCAGTACCTGGCGATGGATCTGGGATACGGAGGCATGGCGGGGTCGACTCTCTTGGTACTGAGGTCCACTCTGTAGTATTTATCTAGAAAACACATGAAAGAAGACAGTCATTGTGAAAATAGAAACAAATAGCAGTAGCTATCAGTAGTTAGTCTGTAAATGTTCACTGTCAGTATCCATCGTTATGTGTTTGGTAAATCATAAACATAAAGGTGAGACGCAGAAATACACAAGTGCATGCACAAGGGAACCGCAGTTATTTTACTCATCTGTCTCTTTGTCATGCGGACTGATACACATCATGTGAAACTAGTTATAATAAGCCTTGTGTGGTGAGACACAACTTGGCAAAGTTTGATAAAATTACGGAGTCCCTGCCCTTTCCCCATGGCCAGCTGCTGTCTGTATCTGTAACTCAGCTCACAGGTTTTCTTTCACGAGTCCGTCTGAAAAGCTGAAACATGTTCTTGGGGTTAAATTGGGTTTGTGACATTTCAACTGCAGTGTTTTGTGTGTGACTCGATCAGAAAGGAAAGACAGGATTTTCTCTGTTGTTTTACTTGATGTTTTCCACTGCGTCTCTGTATTCTTTGAACCGAATGAATGTCCTCCTTTGACTAATAAAGTTAAAATGGATTTGATTACGGGCCCCACGAGGCTCTGATAGCATACCAATAGCAAGTACTCATGGGATATGTAATTGCCAGCTTATCATATCCTGTTTGTATTTGTCTGACCATTCCCAACCTGAATCTGTAAATGCTGCGTTACCTCCTTTGAAGAAGTAGACGCTCTGAATGGGCAGACTCCTCTGCATCTCCCAGTACGACCTGTCGTCCCTGGAGTCGTAGTTGCCTCTGTTGTTCTGGTGGTATCGATCTCTCCTCCTGTCCTGGTCCCAGTCCTGATCCCACCGTCTGTCCCAGTCCCGTCCGAGCCTCTCCTCCATCTCCATCCTCTTCTCAGCCAGCCTCAGACCCATCTCCATCCCCCTCTCAGCGAAGGCCTGACCCATGTTCATCCCCTGCTCGGCCATGGAGCCCCAGAAGGGCGAGCGGCTTTGCCTCCTCCGACCCCACTGCTGTCCGTATTGCTGGTTCCACTGTTGACCCTGCTGCTGACCCCACTGCTGGTCGAACCTGTAGTCGTTGCGGCCTGGCGGCGGCGGGGGCGGCAGCCTCCTGGAAGTGACGAGATCCTGCCTGCCATGGCAGCATTCACCGGAGACTTGAGGCCTCTTCCAGTCTTTGTTAATGAAGTGGTGTTTGCTTGAGTTGTGGGCAGCAATTGAGGAGGGTTAGAAACATTAAAAGTGACAACACCTGCCTGCACTCCAATCATGCACAAGCGATTGATACAGCAGAACTCACAGTCAGAGAAGAAGCTCGCTGAAAGTGTTCATAGTTGTTGTAGTATATGTCAGCATAGCTGCCCGGAACAGTGTGATGGAGACCTCTCAGACATGCGGACGCACTCTCATGAGACGGTTATAAAACTCACGTGTAGTAATGAACCCCTGGAGAAAGCAAACAAGATGTCAAATGAAAATCTCGTCGACATTGAAGTAACTTTATGTTAGTGAACTTTGCTAATGATATTCGGATTTCTGTAACACCTTTGAAAATAGACTTTCTTCCGTGGTGACCAGGGGCAGGAGTGGCAATGCTGCATCCACGTGATCAGGAATTTGTCAAAGCCGCTGATATCTCGAGGATAGTCATCATCCAGCACGCTATCGAACCTCCAGTACTGGTTTCCTGTTGAAAGTTTTGATTCATTTGAACATTATTTTCTGTCACAGCAGTGGTTTAAACACACTGTTAGCTGGTGTGGATTTAATACAAGATCTCCACCTGAAGACGTAGGTCTTCTCGACAGTTGACACGGTGAAAGCTGCACATTGGGTCTGCCGATGCCCCACACGCCCTGATGAGCTTTTGATATCCAGGGAGGACCGACTTCTGGTCCAGTTCAAAAACGTACACCCCTCAGAAAACACACAAGTTCATAATCATGTTTCCCGAACCACACAAAGGTCACATACTTCATTATAATCCCCCACAGGAAAGGTAGACCCACAACAACCCCAGAGATTACTATGTTTGAATAGTAGGGGGTCACTCACCTGTCCTGGGTCCCAGTCCTGATCCCAATTGCCTGTCCCAGTCCCGTCCGAGCCTCTCCTCCATCTCCATCCTTCTCAGCCAGCCTCAGACCCATCTCCATCCCCTCTCAGCGAAGGCCCTGGCGTTCATCCCCTGCTCGCCATGGAGCCCCAGAAGGGCTTAGCGGTTTGCCTCCGAACGGTCCAGATTTGCTTGGCTCCACTGTTGACCCCGCTGCCGACCCCACTGCTGGTCGAACCTGTGGTCGCGGCGCGCCTGGCGGGCGGCGGGCGCAGCCTCCTGGAAGTGACGTAGATCCTGCCTGCTGCGGCAGCATTCACCGGAGACTCTGAGGCCCTTCCATCTTTGTTAATGAAGTGGTGTTTGTCGATGCTGGGGCAATTGAGGAGGGTTAGAAAACATTAAAGCGGACAACACCGTCAGCACTCCAACTGGCGCATGTTTATTGATAACAGCAGAACTCTACAGTCAGAGAAGAGCTCATGAAAAAAGTGTGTCTAGTGAAGCTGTTTTTGTAGTATATGCCGTATAGCGCCTGAACAGTGTGGATGGAGACTCTCAGACATGCGGACGACTCTCATGAGACGGCAGCAAAACTCATACGTAGTACTGATCCCTGGAGAGAAGTAAATAAGATGTCAAATGAAAATCTCTGTTTGACATTGAAGTAACTTCGTTAGGTGAACGTATAATGATATCTGGATTTATCGTGTAACACCTTGAAAAATAGACTTTCTTCCGTGGTGACCAGGGGCAGGGAGGCAAATGCTGCATCCACGTGATCAGTAATTGGTCAAAGCCCACGCTTGATATCTCGAGGATAGTCATCCAGTACGCTGCTATCGAACCTCCAGTACTGTTTCCTGTTGAAAAGTTTTTATTCATTTGAACATTATTTTCTGTCACAGCAGTGGTTTAATACACTGTTAGCTGGTGGATTTAATACAAGATTCCGCACTCAGCACGTGAGGTCTCCTCGACAGTTGACAGGTGAAAGCTGCATCATTGCCTGGCCGACGTTCTACACGCCCTGATGAGCTTTTGATATCCAGGAGGACCGACTTCTGTCCAGTTCAAAAACGTACACCCTCAGAAAAACACACAAGTTCATAATCATGCTCTCCTGGAACCACAAAGGTCACATACTTCATTATAATCCTCTAATAGGAAAAGGTAGACCCACAACAAACCCCAGAGACATATGTTTGAATAGTAGTAGGGGGCCACCTCTGAAGGCATATAGAGCTATTTTTAGCTGTACAAAAGAGTCAAAAGACTCCCGCTGCAGACCCCTGTATCTGGGCTGGGGCTCCCAGTGGTGGCGCCAGGACGGGACGGGGTGGTTGTCTCAGCTGCCTCCATCTCAGGGGGTTTGCTGTGAAGGGACGCCTCTGTAGGTGGGAGAAATAGGTGCCATCTGTCTGAGGGGACTCTGCCGAGGTGGTTTGACCATTTCCAGTGTGGCCCTGGATGCCGCTGGGGCCTGTGGCTCAAGTCCCGAGACGCACTGCTCGGTGCTCCGACTGATGACTCTCCACGGGTGAAAGACTCCACTGAGTCCGAGGAGGTGGAGGAAAGTCAGGAAGCTCATCGTCTCTTCCGCGAACACAAAGGTGTCCCCGCGAGCCGAAGGGGGGATGAAAAGTGATGTCAGTCATTCACCACGCTTGGCTTGCACCATTTTGACTGATGTATTTTAAACAAATGAGCGGAGACGTTGTCAGATTTCATCATGCCACAGGGTCTTCAAAGTCAGAGCAGCAGCTCTGTAATACTTGCAACATGGAGTCACACTGGCACTTCCTCTGAGAGTCAAAGCCATTCACAGCGACTCCATACAGGACTCTGAGATGAGATGACAGAGTTAAAGAAATGATTTGCCTCTGTTGTTTCACTTTATTCAGCTTTCTGTGTGTTCTTTATTCCTCTGACCTTATGAACTTCCTCCTCTGGATAATAAAGTTAAATTGATTTGATTTGATAACAGTTCATGGATATGTTGTTTTTTTTATTATTAACAGTATGTTTTTCCTGCTTATTGTATCCTGTTTATATTAATAACTGTAATTGGTGCTGAAACAAAATAGTTCATTGGATCAACAGATAACCAATATTTGTGATAATGGCTTCATTGTTAAAATCATTTATCAAGTGAAATGCCAACATTCATGTTACAGCTTCATAAATTTGATAATTTGGTTGCTTATATTTGAATTAATTTGTTGTACTTGGTCAGACAGAACAGTTACTTTGTGTTCTTTTCCTTTTGTTTATGGGATTTCTTTTTTACAATTTTCTGGCATTTTACAGACTAAAGAATTAACCGACATCTCGAAAAATAGTTGTCAGATTATCCTTTGTAAGAATGAGCATCCAAAGTCGTATACCTCTGACACTGTGGTTCAAAAGTTGGACAAATGAATAATTACAATGTTAATTATTTTATCTGACTAACTTGGTGTTGAACGTAGTTAAATGTTGGGGTATCGGTGACCAAAACAGAGGATATACTCTTTGTGTGTTCTGGCCAACATTTAAATGGAGTGAGACATTATTATCAGGTCTGGCTGTAACATTATACACGCGTTGCTACAATTGAAGGATGAACAATCAACTCCTTCATTTTCTGACTACAAAATACTTTAGTAGATTTTTAATGTTGTACCAATTGCCTGCAGCTTAAAGTCTCAAGTAGCAGAGTTTAGCAGCAGGACGGCCTGCAGCCTCATGTTGCTCTGCCGTGAGGACAGAATGAGAATAAGTAATGACGGATCGTGTGCTTCCAATCACAGGAAACATGTCAGTCACCCCACTTCCTTGTTTGCTTTTAATCTTATTTGCAAACCTCTTTCTACTCAAGCAAATAAACAGACACACACAGAGAGAGAAAGCGATCGATAGGGAAACAAAAGTTGAAGCCATGTGTCTGTCTGTTGACCTCTGACCCTCTTGCTTTTAATAAGACTAATATCTAGGGGAGACATTTTAGTGTTTTTACTTGAACAAAAATAATATCTTATGCTTCATTGTCACACATTTACTTCATTAAGTATATTCATACTGGTTCCTAAACCAAAGTCATCATTTTTTAACAGTTTTAAGTGTAAGAGTGCAAACTGTGTAATTGTAAAAAGTAGCTGTAGAATCACAGAAGTGTCTTTAATACAGTAAAGCCCAGTGCATATTTACATTAATACATCAGAAAGAAAATAGAGCTTTATTTTGAGTACTTACATATAGACACATGCAAATATATATCCAAACACACATGAATAAACATCTACCTGTTCACACGACAGGTCATATTAATGTCTTCAGTCATTCATATATCTGCTTTGAAATAATCAGTGTTGCTTTGGGTATTGCTGAGTGTTTTCTCAGTGCTTTTAATTTGCCAGATTTGTCCATTGTCCCATTTATCCACACTTTGTCTCCACTTTCATGTAATCACTTTATTCTCAGTATTGTACACATTTATTTCTCCTTTTTATCCATTATTCCAGGAGGCATTACACCCAATCTGACACTTAAAATACAGTCTGGATCGTTTTAACCATTTAACACAATTCTTAATGCAGACTCCCATAATAGATTAATAATACAAACTCACAGCCTTCACACAGAGCACATTTTAAGAAACAAAGAAGATGTTGTTCTCCAGTTCCTCCAGCAGGGGGCCGGTGGTCTTTACATCCCCGTCATGATGACCGTGCTCTGATCGGGCTGTGATGCAGGGAAGAGGAGGAGGAGGAGGAAGAGGAAGAGGGGGGTTGCTGCCTTCCTTCCTTGCACATCGCCGGGCAGTGTTCAGAGCCGGTGGGCGGTGCAGACCCCCCGCAGATGCTGACCAGGGGAAAGGAAAAGTGCTGCTGCTGTTCGGAGAGCGGAGCCACATTTTATACTGTAGCTGGAAACAGTGCGTCGGATGTGGTGGAAGGAAAAAAAAAACCTGTATGAGATGAACAGGGCCTCTTTGTCTGGAGGACCCTCTATGAATGCAAGAGAAGATACAGACAACAATAGTTTTTTTTTTCCTCCGAGAAACGAGTAGGATTTGGCTTTGGTGGGATTTAGCCTCTTTAAGGACGCTCCTTCAAACTGATCTGAAGTCAGCTGTTAGCTGCTGGGAGGAAAAAGAGACAAATCAGCAGCTGTGGAGGCAGGACTGTGCGTAAACATCCTCTGACCTGCTCAGGATCTGCTTATCAGTCTTTATGGGCTTACTGCCAGGGATGACAGCCAGAGAGAGGTGATGCAATTCAGTGAGAGCTGTCACTTTTAATTTACAATTGATGCCTTGGTTGACGCATCTGTGGGAGTAGGCTGTGTTTACAGGACTGGACAACAGACTGGGTATAACTGAGAGGCCTTTGTAAACAAACACGTTGAAGGCCACAGACTCTGATCACACTCGCTGCTGCCGGTAGATGATCTTTTCTCTGACGCTCTTCCTGTGGAGGCTCTATCGACATTTCTCCATCATGTTCAGCTCGGACAGACTCACGGTCCCGGATTATGTCAGCCGGCTACAGAGAGGAAGGAGCGGATCCGGGACCGACCCAAGAGCGGTCTCTCCGGGTATCAACGCCGACGTCCAGGCAGTCTTGGACACCTCGCTCCCCGCCCTGCGCTCCGCCATCAGGAGGCTGAAATCGGCCAAAGAAACCTCGCACTCGGACGAGACCCGGAGGGCCATCGCAGAGATCTTTCAGCTGGTGGAGGAGGCCTGGGTTTTGCCCACCGTGGGCCGTCAGGTGGCCGAGGAGATCTGCAACAGGATCCGGCTGGACGGGGGCCTGGAGCTGCTGCTACAGCTCCAACAGACACCTGCCGTGGAGATCACCTATGAGTCTGCAAAACTGCTGGAGCAGATACTAATCTCAGAGAACAGGTACAGCGTGTACAAGGGTGGACAAAATAATGTGAACACCTTAAAAACCTCGTTGAATACTTTTATTGTTCAGTTTCTGTAGAGATTGAGTCGGGCCGGTGTTTTAATTGAATAAACAGAACTATACAAACACTAATAATATAATAAAATACCAGGTGATGCTGCCATAGGATCTTCCAAGGGCAAAGTAACTGAAACATCTTATAGTACAATACAACCCAAAATGATAACATCAAATTACTGCCACAAATGAAAATATCTAGTCAGCATCTCAGCAAAAAGTTGAACTCTACAAGCTTTACCAAGGTTATTGCAAGGTTGTTTCATCAGACTGTAAATGTCAAAGGCGATATTCATATTTTTGTCCACCCCCTTTAAATCTATGTTGATTTTAGAGCTCATTTTAATTCTCAACAGGTGATTTTTTAGTTTTCAATGAATCTTAATAACATGTCAGAGAAAAAGTAAAAAGTGATGCCTTGAAATTGTTAGTTTTGTCTAATCAACAGTCCAAAACTAAAAAATAGTCAGTTAACAGTGACATAAAACAGAGAAAAGCAGTAAATGCTCAGACTGGAGAAGCTTCCATCTATGAATGTTTGACATTTTGCTTTGATAAATTACTTCAATGATCTTGAAATGTCAAAATGTTCTGCTGCCAAATCAGTTCACGGACTGTTTTTGCACTTGCTGATAATTTGTTCTGTTTAATAATCAATAATGGATGGCTGTCACTTTCCCTACAATATTGTGTGAGTCACATTTTGTCATTACATTTACTTTTGTGTCGACAGAGATTATGTGGCTCGTATGGGTCTTGGGGTCATTCTCAACCTGACCCGACAGCAGGAAGACGCCCAGCTGGCTCGCAGTGTCTCTGGGATCCTGGAGCACATGTTCAAACACACCGAGGAGACATCTGTACACCTCATCTCCAACGGCGCCCTGGATGCCCTCCTCTTCTGGTGCCGGGGGACGGATCCCACTGTGCTGAGGCACTGCGCTGTGGCCCTGGCTAACTGTGCCATGTACGGAGGCCACCGCTGCCAGCGATCGATGATAGAGAAACAGGCAGCCGAGTGGCTTTTCCCACTGGCTTTTTCCAAAGAGGATGAACTCATTCGCTTCCACGCGTGCCTGGCTGTGACTGTGTTAGCTGCGAACAAAGAAATTGAGAAGGAGGTGGTGAAATCTGGGACCTTGGAGCTGGTGGAGCCATTCATCGCGTCTTTGGATCCGGACGACTTTGCCCGCAGTTTACTAGACAGTGCAGACTGCATGCAGGGCAAGACAGCAGCTGATCTCCAGCATCTCCTGCCATTACTGGATGGCACAAGACTGGAGGGAAAGTGCATTGCGGCCTTTTACCTTTGCGTTGAGACTAGCATCAAGTCTCGTCAGCGCAACACCAAGGTACAATCACTGTCTACTTTCCACAGAGCCCCACATTTTAGGTAAAACTGTTTGGTAGCTTTGTTGTGCCTGAGTTTTAATTTGTCCTCTGTTTCAAGATATTTCAAGAGATCGGAGCAGTGCAGAGTCTAAAGAGAATCGTCATGTACTCCAGTAATGGTACAGCCTGTGCCCTCGCCAAGAGGGCGCTGAGCATGATGGGAGAGGAAGTACCAAAACATATCCCGTCATGTGTTCCCAACTGGAAAACCTGTGAGGTGCAGACGTGGCTGCAGCAGGTTGGCTTCAGTGCCTTTTGTGACCGTTTCCAGGTGGGTAGAGTATCAGGGGGAGTCAGTGCTACATGGGGGCATAGGGATACTCCTCCATGTGTCTGCCATATTTCTAACTATATTGTTGTACAGGAGCTGCAGGTGGATGGAGACCTCCTGCTAAACATCACAGACCAGGATCTGAACAGTGACCTGGGCATGACTGCAGGCCTCACCCAAAAAAGGCAAGTAGTAAAAACCCTTTAACGTGAGGATCTGAGCAAAAGCAAACCCTGTCGAACTCACTGTTTCAATCCAACTCTCCAGGTTTCTGAGAGATCTGCGCGTGTTGAAAACATACGCCAACTACTCCACGTGCGACCCACACAACATGGCCGACTGGTTAGTTGAGGTGGACCCTCGTTTCCGTCAGTACACCTACGGCCTGGTCCAGTCGGGGGTGGATCGCAACAACGTCCAGAGCCTGACCGATCAGCAGCTCCAGCATGACTGCCACATCGACAACGGAGTCCACAGAGCCAAGATACTGTCTGCAAGCCGCAGGCCTTTAAAACCCTGCCACACGGACGCCCAGCCCGCGGGGCCTGATGTGTTCATAAGCTACCGCCGGACCACCGGTTCCCAACTGGCCAGGTAAGAACTGAAGCAGGATTAGTGGATGAAGAGGTGGGAGAAGGGGTTAAATGAAAGCCAGGGAAGAAACAGCAGTCATATGCTAAAGCCTAAGGTAAAAATATCTGTCTTTATTCATCTGTATTTAAACGTTTTTCGCTTCCTGTCCTTGGCCAAAGCCTTCTGAAGGTGCACCTGCAGGTTCGAGGATACAGCGTCTTCATAGATGTGGAGAAGCTGGAGGCCGGCAAATTCGAGGATAAGCTGATTCAGAGTGTACAGCGGGCGCGTAACTTCATCCTGGTCCTGTCCGCCAACGCACTCGACAAGTGCATGGGTGACACTGCCATGAAGGACTGGGTGCATAAGGTCAGGAGCTTCCCACTCTTGTAAATTGAAAGGACTTCATGGACTTCATGTTGAAATGTTGGGTCTCATTACAGCTCACTGTTTGATGTTGATACAACAGCTGAGCACCATTAGCTGGAGTAAATCACATCAGATTTGAGGAGGGTGTAGAGGGTATAGCATTCAAACTGGACTGCACATTCATTTGTCTTGGGATTTAAAATTTCCAGTGCTTTGATTCGGGGACTGGGGCTAATCATATGAATGAAGTGTTCTTTTTTTGACCCTAGAATACCTCCTATAACCATTTAACCTTCTTATCACTTTATGACAGCTGAATTTAATAAAATATATCACGACTCTCTTAATTCAAATCAAATATGAATGTGCTACGAGAAGAAGTGGAAAGTTTAGTGGTGTGATGAGCAATGCTGTAACATTTCTAATTATGGCAAAAGACCTAGTGGTATAGTTTTTCATTTCCCCTTCGTTAGCCACATGTCCCTTTTAGATCTCTCTCTCCAGATTACACACTCTGTTATGTGCTACTAGCTACTTTAAGCAGCGCAAATTGTGTGTTATTGTCCCTTGCAACAAAATCTGAAAATGTTACCAGCCTTTATCCCCTGCAGAATGCCTGAGAATTAAAAGTGCTTATCAGTTTGTTCATGTTCATATACCCTAGCTGAGCTGTTTGTTGAATTTGCAGTGAATGCCACATACACAAAACAAACCCAACCTACTTACCTAGATACTTTATGGAAGATTCTGGTCATTTCTGCTTTTACATGTCACCATACTTTAGTATCTCACAGACTCAAAGAAATGATCCTTTATCTTGCAGGAGATAGTCACGGCCCTGGCTGGTAAGAAGAACATAGTTCCTGTCACAGATAACTTCATGTGGCCGGACCCCATGTCTCTGCCAGAGGACATGAGAGCAATTCTCAACTTCAATGGCATCAAGTGAGTAACTGAAAAACTCTGCACTCTCTGTGTAACTAGGACAGTACATTTTGGTGTTCACCACACAGCAATGTGAGGGAAATCTGTCTCAGTGGGTTTAACACGTCTGATTTAATGGTTTGTTTGTGCTTGTGTGATGGCTGAACAGTCTCTCCTCATGCAAACATTATTAATATTTCAAAGCCTCATATTTCTTTCATGATTTTTCTTTTTTCTTGACACAGATGGTCCCATGAATACCAGGAGGCCACGATCGAGAAGATCCTTCGCTTTCTGAAAGGACACCGAGACCAAATCGATGGCCCAGACGCCTGCAAAGAGCAGAAAAAGAAATAAACTGACGTAAACAGAGTTTGAACTCAGTTATAATAACTTTCAATGATGCCAAATTCCACAAGGCCTACAGTGAACTGGCCGGCAGCTTCCCCTGCTCTACCTAAATGCATGTGAAGTGAATTTGATTATGTTTAGATTACATGCTCACATAAAGACCTAATATGATTAGAGCTAATATATTGGAAACAATAAACTGAATTTTAAAAAGGGAGTTCAGATTGTATATAATAAACTCTAAGCCTTTAATGTTAGTATCCTCATACTACTGTATATGTGTAATCAGGTGCAGTATACGCCTTCTGTCTCTCAGGAAAATAACTGTAATAGATCAGCCACCACCGGTGCCCAGCAAAATCACCGATTTCTGAGGCATCCGCTAACACTTAAGTCTTCATAAAAGTTATAGGCAATCAACTCATATACAGAACATTCAGAGGACCAGAGCAGGTCACATTTGACTGATTTTACTGAT
This sequence comes from Lates japonicus, assembly GCA_033238685.1. NCBI lineage: Eukaryota > Metazoa > Chordata > Actinopteri > Centropomidae > Lates > Lates japonicus. The sequence continues at coordinate 6,216,700 of BRZM01000029.1, read as the reverse complement.
CTTTCAGAGAATTGAACTGATGGCATGATGAGAGTATCCACGGTGGGAATAATCCAAGATGGAGGCATTTTATACAGAAATAAACAAGCAACACACTGTATAACTGCACCCTTAATTAAACCAAATGCAGATTTAAGGAGTGTACAGGCAACAAAAAACACACACCTAGTATTAAATGTTTTCTTCCATCTGTAAAAGTGGATAAAATCTTCACTCTGAACCAACGTACATTAACTGACAGTACTCTAAAGTGCACTGGTTGTTATGAAATGCTAGAACTAGTCCAGGACCCCTGTGCAGAAACTCTGAGACACCAGCAGATGAGATGAATAATGGGTTTTAATGTTAAGCCAGTGGTTAGAGCACAGATTAGGAGGAAAAGACAACAGAGGCAGGCACAGAGGAGAAAACTCAGAGACAGGAAACAATAGGGGAAACTAGAGGTCATGGGTGGGGGAGGTTGTGACACTGGTAGCTCCTTGAAAATGATGATGATTCAAATTGTTTAACAGTGTCTTGTTGACCGCCGCTGCAACAGTGCAATACATTAAAATCTGATTTAATACTGTCGACTTGAGGTTTTATTCACCAGTGTTAAATCTGTTCAGTGGCTATATGTCCGCTTTGCAATTGAAATGTCCTCCTCATTCCTTCTGTGTATTTAATAGATGCAGTCTAGTAGAAACAAAACCCAGCAATATGATACACCAAGGCTTGTGTAAATATATAGGACCAGCTGCAAATATATACCTGTACACCACCTGTGTTCATTTAACAGCAAAAAAAAAAAAAAAAAAGGTCTGCAAATGAACCAAAGCAGTCATCAAGACTTGTTGGTCACATACTGTTCTATAAAATTAACTTACTATAGCCTGAATGCAACTGCTGTTGTGCAGGGATTTTATCTGAACTCGCCTTAATATTGTTTGCCTCCAGTGTCCACCTTGTAGCATTTTTTAACACTGCTCAGTGTAACTGACATTGACAGCACAGGATTAGATTTTTTTATCATGTTTTTTTTAATGTTCTCAGTGTGAAACAAACAGAATTTGGTCCCTTTATTTGAAACACAATAAAAATGTGTATTGAAAACTTGAAATTCTTCATTTGAGGTTCATTTAACAAATTTATCCATGATCTTTATAATTTTCAATAAATAGAATGATTCCAACTTATAAATATTGCACAAGTGATTAAGATGAAGAACAGACAGTTTTATTTGTCCGTTCTGTCACACAGTACTTTGACCACATGATCCGACTTGCTGCTGCTCTGTGTCAAAAATAATCTTCTTACCGATCACCTCACAGTAATTCAGTTATTACTTCACTTAACCTCTTAAATTCCCTCTGTGCATTTTAGAGCTGATTTTGCAGATCTTGTTCCCTCAATGTGCAGCTAGGACGTGACCCATGTGTGTGTGTCAGCTGTGGCTCTGTGCTCTGGGACTATCCAGTGTTGTTTGTGGTGGTGGGGAGGGGGGCTCTCGACTGTGCGACCTGCTTCATGGAAAAATGAGGGAGGGGAGGAGGGTAAAGGTGTAACTCAGTAATCCCCCCGCTGCTGCTACAGTCCTGCTCTCTCTGCTGTGGACTACATGTTTGGCACAGACGATGCATTAACTCACAGGACAACATGGATCTTTGGTACTGACTGTTTGAGGGTTTTATGGACCACTTCTATCACTTCAGGTCTGGGATAGCCCTCTATATTGCTGACTCTCCACAGACAGTGCACGAGTACTCAGATTTTTTTAGTAAAAGTACCAGTACCACAGCACAGAAATACTGTTACAAGTAAAAGTACACAATTAAAAGTACAAAAGTATTAGCATCAATACTTTAAGTACCAAGCAATCCATTTCAGACTAATGGATGTTTATATTATTGTAGTAAAATCAATGGATTAATGTGAACATCGCTTTAATGTTGCAGCAGGTATAGACGGGGCTCATTTTAACCACTTAAGACAGGTAGTTAAAATGAGACTACTGAGTCTCTTGTGAACTTGTCCCTCAGGGATCAAGGAAAGTCTTATTTTGTCTTATCTTAACCTATAATAATACATCATCACTTATTTGTTGATTATATATTGTATTATTAATCCAAATCTACTGGTAACTAGTTATCAAATAAAAGAAGTGGAGTAAAAAGTACAATTGTAGTGGAGTACAACAACAAACAACAACAACAAAATAATCAAGTATAGTATTTCATTGTTTTGGAACAGTGACAATAAAGACTATTCTAAAGTATGAGTCCTCAAAATCATACTTAAGTACAGTTCTTGAGTTCATTTACTTCATTACTTTTCACCACAGAGAGATGAACACACAGGAAAATGATGTGGAGATTGAAATAAGGCTGATCTTATATATCGCACTCTGCATTAGCTGACATAGGTATTTTAATTTTGCAGGAACTTACTGACTACAGCTGTAATTAGGAATCTCACCTGTGTCAGGTGATTTGAAATGTTGCTAGGAATAAATTTACCTCTACAGACACATTATGTTGCACTCATGCTTCATGTTATTGAACAACTGAGGACCTCTTATGGTGAGCACCTCACACTATTATGTACCATTAGAGCTACTGGCATTAACCAATTAAAAAATTGAAAATGGAAATGTAAGGCACATTCTTTGGCTCTGATTACTTTATGTTGAAAATGTATTAAATCACAAAATGAAAGCATTTACAGAATCTTGTTGCCCTGATAAAAATAACTAAATTGGGTGAATGTTTTGGCCTGCAAAGATTTAACAAAGTTCCAGTGTCCAGTATCTATTTATGAAGATGAAAGGTTTTTCAGTAATGTCAGTCAGGAGGGTGATTCTTCATCCTTTGGTCTTGATCACTTTGGTGTGACTAACTAGAAGAGTCTGATCTCTCAAAAGTCTCTCCCAGCATCACAGGCGGACATGACGGACGTCTCTGTGTCAGAGCTGCTCACCTCACACACACACACACTGACTCCAGGATGAACTTTAACTCTGCAACGTGGCCCTGACCTCTGCATTTCTTCAGGTCAGGATGCTGTTGAGTCTCCGTGGTCTCTCCTCTGGTCTAAACACTGCAGAGTCCTGGAAAAAAAAGGGGTGGATTTAGATTTTCTCATTTCATTTGTTGAGAATTTATTGCTTTTATATTTAGAAGTATCATTAAAAACAAGGAAAAGAGAGTCAATGAGACAAGAGCAGGCTCACCCAATTATTCCAGCAGGGATGAGGAGGATGATGGCGGCAAAAAGGAAAGGAAAGCCCTTCATGAAGTGCAGGGTGGCCGGGTAGAGCGAGTTGAAGACACCACTTCCTGCCAGGAAACATAAGCTCTCCACACAGGCAACAGAGGCAAACAGGGCACCTGGAGGAAACACGCAATTATGTACACAACCTGCAGGACACAAGCTGTCCCTCGTGACAAAGGGACGTGTGCTTCAAATTAAAATGCACCTCTGCATCACTAATTCACACGATACACAGCTGACACACTGAGCTAGCTCTGTTTTAATACAGTCCTCACATCCTTAAATCATTGCATAGTTTGCTGTGTTAAAAACAATCAGTGTTAAACATGTGGAGTCTTTTCTACATGATCAGTGACTGACCTTGCTCTGATGGGTCCACCAGCTTTGACAGCTTCGACCTGAGCACAGGAGTCGAAGCCATGAAGAGGAAACACAGACCATAACCTGGCGACAGACAAATGAACAGGTTTTGATGCAAAAGTTAATTGTTCAATATCACTGAAATAAACAAGAGTCAGTCAATAAAACTGTTCTACTTTTGTCATCCAGCCTGTACGAGATCCCCTTCATTCTACATTTCTCAAAGAAATTTCATTGTCCAACAGTGAAAAACATAATGACCACTGCTTTTTCATCTCTGTATATACTATATATAGTAGTGTTTGTTCTCATTCTGTTATGAGATGGATTGTACATTACTGTACAGCTAGTCCATTGTGGATGACATTAATTGTTCCCATGGGCTCTTAGCAGAGAAATTTCTTTCCAAAACCTGGCAGGAAGAGGGGGGAGTGGAGGACACTTAGTTGCCAAGGTGCTCAGCCTGCCAGCTTGTTCAGTCTGTCACTTGCTGGGCTGTACTGATGACAGCATTTGGCTGATAGTGTGAGATCATTTACACCTGTGGACAAACCTTTTGCTGGAGCTGGGAAACGCTGATAATTAAGGATAATAAAAGTAAAAAGGGCTTATTCAATTTGTGTGTGTCTGTGTAATGTCATTGAATGGATATTTTGTGTAGTCTGTAGTAGACTTTTACTGCAAGGGATAATTCCAGGAAAGTATATATATCATCATGCCTTGCAAAGAATATACTGTCTATGAATCTATGAATAGAAAACCTTTAACATAGAAAACCATATTTTCAACTGTTCAAATAATTTTAAGAAGAGCTGGAGATTATTAACTCACTCCAGAGCCTCTCACCTGTGAACATGAGTTGTGTGGTGTTAGCCACAGAAACGACCAACAGCCCGATAATATTGGAGACAAGACCCACAACAGCCACCCAGGAGTCCTCCAGGCAGTGCTGCATGATCCTCAGCCCCAGCAGACTGCTCAGGTAGGCCAGGTGCTGAGCTGCTGATCCGTAGCCAATGAGGGCCGGCCCCCAGCACAGCGGTGAGCTTAGCTCATACAACACATACAGCTCCCTGCTGCCGAAGTGTACAGTCACCACCAGAAAGAAGCACAGCGTGTAAAGCCACAGCTTGCATCTGTGAAATCGTCCACCACCCTCGCTACTACTGCCTCCTGTTGAGTAGAGGTGCCAGACAGCCTTGTGGTGGCGAGTGGTGAAGAGCTTCGCACTTGGGTCTGGCTGGACAGACTCACGGACAAACACGTAAGCGTACAGAGCTGAAACCAGGTTGGTGGCCAGGACCAGCCAGAACGGGTTGATGTATCTAAAAACAGGCATGAGTGTATAACGTGTATAATGGTAGAGATTCTGATTTTGTGCGCTGATGTGAATGATAGTGCTCTCAATACTATGACTGTGCACATATTTCTTACCCTTGCGCCCGCCGCCACTGCCCCCCGATAATGCTGGCCAGCATCCCTGACAGTCCCAGACAGGCCTCCAGCACTGCCACCCTGAAGGTACGGGACTTTCGGTCACTGATGTCCGCCACGTATGCAAAGCAGCCTGCCAAGATGGCATTGAAATCACCTGAAAGGCCACTGAGCAGTCTGCCCACTAGAAAGTAGACCACAGGCAGCTTCAGGTACATCACCACCAGGTAAACCACTGCCTGCAGTGCCAGGCCGAGGTTGGGGAGGATGAGGACTGGCCTGCGACCTGCGAGGTCGCTCCACGAGCCCAGGAGAGGCACCACCAACAGACCTACAGAGAAGCCCCCCAGGCTGATGTACAGGTTCCAGTGGGCCGTTAACGTTTCCACCTCCTGAGAAAAAAAAAAAAAAAAAACATAACAGGGCGGAAGTTATCATTCTTAGGCATACTGTGATAGCAGTAGTCACATTTACCTTGCATCCTCTGTCTAATATTGCCCATCCAATTGCCTAATTATCAGACTGTCCAACATATCTAACCACTAATACTTGCTCTAAATCAGTGTTCCTATTTAAATTGTGCATGTTCATCAAATCCCTGTTGCTTACTTTCAGCTTATGACCACTGTTCCTCTTTATCAAAACAGTTATGGGAACTGGATGGTAACTTAAAAATGTACTCCTAGATTGATTAGATCTAACAAAGAAAAACAACCTTTTGTCCCTGTTAATAAACCGTTAATAAATAACGTTCAGCCATTTGACCACATTTGTAGAGTTGTAATTGTGATTCCCTGACTTCAGACTGAAATCTGTTTCAGTTTTAATATTATTTTATCTACAGCCATTGTAAATCCAGAAATAAGTTCAGTTACTACAATAAGGCCTTTTTACATGTATGTATAAGATTTCATTGCTTTTACCCCCACATCCAGACGAGGTCAAACCAGGTCTAGACCAAAGACCACACTTTGACTTCGGGAAGCTGTAGACTGTTTTAAATGCAGTTTCAGAAGTTTCAGTTTGAGAAACATTTGTTATAAATGAGAAAACACACACAAAAACTGCCCTTTTACCCATCCAGACCACTTCAATCAAAGTCTAGATGAAAAACTACTACACTTAGTGTTTACAAATCTAGTCTACATCAACAGGAAGGGTGTAAAGACTGTTTAAAACGTTAATCTTATGTGTGAAAACAAAAAAAGGGGCGAATTTACTGGTTTTCACCACATCCAGACCCCATATGTTGTCAACAGCAGCACACTGGTTGCACTGGGAGTCATGCTGACGTATGAATGTGACGGTTGGGTATTTAACGGTAATTAACCAACAGACGTTGACTACCGTTACCTTCTGAAGAGGGTCAGGGGGCAGGGAGCCGTTGGTGCACTCTGACCTCTTGGAGCCGTTGTAGCCCAGGTCCTCGCTGATGCGGTCCCACAGGTACTGAGTGGATAGAGGCGCCTGCAGGGCCAGAGAGAACATGGAGAGGAACAACACCGGCTCCACCGAAACCGGCAGCGACCATGTACACGGTGGTCGCACGAAGCCAGTGCTCGGCACACCAGCCTCGTCTTTGTGGTCGACCGAGTCCGACATTTGGTCGTCCGCTGATGGGGCGTTGAGAACCTCGCCTGGTAGTATCGCTGCGGTGTCGGACTCGTCCATGGCGAACTGGTTCAACTGTAAACATTAACTGTGGTAACGTTAAGTCCAGCCTCTAGCGAAACATTAACCTGTTTTCTATTCCTTTCCGTTGCGGCGTAGTCGTTTGACTAACAGGCTAATCATGCTAAGGCTAGTTTGTTTACGCTGGTGGCGTTTCTGGTGGTCTGTGGTTAACATAACCTGGGCTTGACAGTAACTTATCTACCAGCTCAGCTAAATGAAGGAAGCGATACTGGAGCACAATAAAGCGTGGACTCAGCAACGCCATCTGGACGAAGAGGTGAACTACACTTCAATGTGTTTTATGTTTTTTGCTGAGACTAGTTTTATATTCAGAATTGGCTAAAAGTGTTGGGACCCTCACACCTCACTGAAAGAAATCTCAAATCTTGCGAAGTATCATGCACACCTGCATGCCTTTAGTTTGCCACAGAATAAAACAAAGAACCAGTGAAATGAGATGAACTACAAAAATCTTCTGAAATGACCTGGGCAGAATGATTAATACCCTTTAGGAATGGTGATAGGTAACTGGGATTGTAGTGATATTTCAAGGAGACTTTTGTCTTCAATCAATATCACAGGTGTCCTCAATTTTTTAATTAGTCATTCAGTCTGTTTAAATTAGCAAAGTCCTTACTGTGCTGTTCAGTATCACTACTTGTACCACACTGAACATGGGCAAGAGAAAGAAAAGAAATTAATATGAGGAGATGAAGAAGAAAACATTTGCAGAGCAAGGTCAAGTTAAAGGATACAAGACTGTGTCTCAGCAGCTTGTTGTTCCTGTGACCAAGATGCTAACATAATTAAAAAGTTTAAGGTCAGTGGGTCCCTAGACACGGTCGCGAGAAGAGAACTGACCACAGATTGAACAGTGTAGTCTGAATGGTGGATACAGAACCGAGGAAAACGTTATAACAGATAAAAGTTGACCCCCAAAATCAGGGTACAACAGTGTCCAGTCGCACCATATGTTGCTTTCTGAATGAAAGTGAACTCCACAGGAGATGACCTGGGCAGACCCCACTTTTGAAACAGCAAGCATGTTGACATTACACAATGCCTCTGGGAGAATGTCCTGTGGATGCATGAGACAAAATCAGAGCTTTTTTGGTAAGTCACATCACAGAGGAAAAAAATGAAGCTTTAAAAGAAGAGAGCACAATCCCACTGTAACACACTGTGAGGAGGTTCAGTTATGTTTTTTGCTTTTTTGCAAGTATTTTGAAACTGTAACCTGAATAATGTTCTCCGTCAATAACCTGTGATTAATTGTAATGAGGTGTTTACTTAAAATGTTCATTTAAAAACTCATCTTAAGTAAATTTAGACTGAGGCAGATCTGGCTGACTACAGCAAACTAGTTCCATAAGTCTTAACTGATAACTAATTAAGCCTTTTGTCAGTTCTCGCTGCTGAAGTCAATCACTTGAAGTGCTGCACTGAACACACCCCACTACTGCCCAGGTCTGTTTGACAGAAATAATTGCTGAGCAGTGCTGAAAATGAAAACAGTTTCGGTAATTTGTGATGCTTGGCAAAGAGTTTTGTTTTGCATGCTGCAGTTAATTACCACATTTGGAAATTCAGTTTCCTTCTGTGTCTAATCCTTCAGTTAGACGGCAAATACTTTCTTTTTATTTTAAGGAATCTGTGTAGAAGAAAAACTCGCCGCATCATAGGCAATGTGTCAGTTGCAGTTTCCTTTGTTTGCATGGGACAACATTTAAGATATTTAAAATAATGTGCATACAGTATATCCTGAGTGTGTATAGGTCCTGTACGTATAGCCTGTGAGGGATGCACCAGAGAATTACACATGAACCAAAATACAATATTACAATCATCATTAGTTCTAATGTAAGATAATAAACTTTATACATACAGACATTATAGTGTAATAGGAATCAACCTTTTGTCAACAAACCACATTAATAATTTTAGATCAAAATTTAAACTATGCTTGGAGGACTAAAGAAGCATGTTTTTTAAATCTATTCTATTAGTATATAAATAAAATGTGTTTTTCTGTGTATAGTGGGGTAGGTTATTTAAGTTTATAAGATTACATTTTGTTGTTTTTAGAATGATTAGATGGCAATCAAAACTACTACTCTGTTTCTCTGCTTTGTCTCTGTAGGCGTGAGTCGGCAAGATGAAAAGCTGGTTTTCATTCATGTAAGATCAAAAGGCGCTTCCCTCATTATAAAAGGTACTGACTCTTTTTGCTATTCATTCAGGTGTTCTATTCATAATAATTTCTATAATTATCATCAAAAAACTTGTGTTTAAAATCTCACAAAAGATTTTTGACATCAGGAAATGCTTAACGATGTAGCATTAAGTTTGTTGGTGATTCAGGATCCAAATAAGTGGCCTGTAGTAAGGAGGGCACTACAGGAAGGACAGCAGAGACAGAATAAATCTGCTCTGTTGTGTCTTTAGTGATTATCTCATTCACATGGCATTCCTTACTTTATCAGACAAAAATGTATAATCATGTTGCTGTTTAAAAAGGGCGTACTTTTGTAACTAACACAAACACAACATGCTGTCCTTGTATGACCTTTCACGCGTTTCACATCTTCTAATGTCTAAATGTGAACAAGGAAGGAATGGCATGTCGCACAGTTGAATCTGTTTAACTTAACTGTATTCCATTTACAGACAGAGTTCGCCTTTATGATGTAGGGCTTCTTGAACTATCACTTCGGCTGTTAAGAAAGTGGAAAATACTTTTTATAGCTCAATACAAAACCACTCTAAAGGCAAAAAGGGAATTTATCTCAATTTCCATTGATTCAGTTTATTCACAAAATGACGTGAAGTTTAAAGTGGTGCCGATAAATAATTCATCAGGAAAGTTTAAGCAGGTATAAATGTTTGGTGTGTACAGCTGCTTTCACAATTCACTTTTCAAACCTTATTCATATCAAACTCTTTGACCCTTACTCCAACCTTAGGTATACACTTTACCCCATCCCTTAGCAGGGTTCATGTCTCACCATCCATCTGTTTTGTTGTTGAGGAAAGTTGTTAAAAAAAATGAGTTATGATATTATCTTTGAAAGCATTTTGAAACATTGTGTCCAGAGTCTCTGAAGAGGAGTGTGTACAAATGTAATGTAAGTCAAAATATAAATAACAAATATTAAATACTTTTTTTCCAATTTGAAAGTATTTTCCCTGTGCCCTGTCAGGGACTTTCACCTTTAGAGTTATTAAATAGAAGCTCAGGGTTGCCTCAAGTGATAAGATGCCAATCATCACTCTCTCTCCTGTGATGCTCTTTTCACCTTGTCACTATACTAACACACACAGTAGGAGGATGAGCTGGTTTGTCTGCATTTCAGCCACTGTGGGAGATCTTTCCTTGGAATCATTGCATTGTTTTTTGGAGTTACACCCATATGAGTTATCTGCAAGGTCTTTAGCCCTGTTATGTAATGGAACTTTGTTTTTACCCTTTCCTGCTCCTCCTGGACAACAATACCCTTGGCACTTTGTAGTTTCTATCTGACATTCGGAGTGAAACGCCTTAGTATTTGTGCTACTTGGTCCAATGTATCTTGATCACTTTGACAATTAGTAATTAATCTTATTTAATCTCCTATTACTGCATTAAATGCCCATAGGTACAAAATAATGTGAGTGTCTTTGTCTAGATGTGTTAGCCCTGTGATAAGCCTCTTAATAACACCCGATGCAGACAAAGTGGCTGTCACATCTATGCCGTCAAGATCAATACGATAAGTTTTTCTGTAGATTATTGTTCCTGGTTGCTTACCTTATCTACCCCTGTATACACACATGGAAACACACCCTCTACATACAGGCCCCTCACTCTAAAGTTAATTTTTAATCTTTGTTCAGTATATAAACCGTGACTTGAAATGTTTCTGTGGTGTCACTAATCATTTTTTCTCTGTGATTCTTCAATACTTTGGATGTCCATCACACCTTGTGGATCATGGTTGGATTTCTTACATGGCTGTGGAGGTGTAGGAATTACATTGTGATAGTTCTGACACCTCTCCTGCTTCTGCCTCTGCCGCTGATCATCCCAACCCCGGTAAGACCATCAACATCTGTGGACATATTTTAGACTTCAGACGAATGAATAAGGATGACATCTCTAATTGCATGATGTAAATTAGTCCAAAGCTATACAATATGTGTATAAGCCACCACTATGATTCTTAAAGCCCTCAAATGTTACAGAATATGTATAGGTTTAAGTCTGTGTTTCTGTTGAGTTGCATTGTTATTGAGGTGTCATGTAAATTATCAGAACTTTTGCTGTAGCTCTTATTCCTTCAAAACAAAGTGTGGCTTCAAAATGCAAAATAATGTACGGCATGTGCAGTTAAAGGTCTGAATTGCATCAACTAAACTAGTGCAGATATTATCACTATTTGAGTTAAATTAGCTTAATATAACATGGCAGATATTTGTTTTCAAAGCACTAATCTCTTTGTATTACCCTTTAATATCCTTGGGCAGATGAATAAAAAGCTGCATCTCAGCTGCTAAAGAAGTGAGAGCTGAAAGCTTTCAAGACAAGGCCTTACACGTGGCATCCCCAGGTCGACCTCACTGCACATTTAGGTTTAACACTTGTAAAGTGGTAGCTGATCAGACTAACTTAAAATAAATGACCGGTCTTTCCCTTCCTTTAACAAAACATAGAACAGGTCAAACATCAAAGATCAGACCTGAAAGTAGGACTATAAGGGTGTATTATCACATCTGATCTTTGACCTTTGGCCAAAGATGATCTGATGCTAAAAACACTAATGGACTAACTCAAACATGGTACTCATTATGGCCAATACATGAATAGAGATGCCCAACATCTATTTTCCACAAACATCCATGTGAGCAGTGAAGTGGATCTTCCCTAAAGGCCAGAGACTGAAATATATACACCTTCAAATAAACTCCACCACAGTGGTACTTGGTATCCTCATACCTGCCTGGTGCCCTTCACTCTCAACCAGGCCTGAGTGTGGTTCATTATTGTGCTCAGCCTTCAACTCATGCAGATGATATCAAACAGCAATTTTCATTACAAAGGGAGACAGCTTAAAAGTTATGTGATCAAGACGAAATAGTACCCTTTTCATCACTAATGGTAATATTAATGTGTAATGTACTAAGAACACACAATGAAATCTTATAAGACAATTATTTTACTACTATTTTAGTAGCAATAGTTTTTTAAGCTTAAAATCCAAGAGTAATGTGATTAATAAAAGTAAACACTGCAAAGGTCACAGTGTGCTGACCGTACATGTAATAAAATCTAGTTGTAAAAAGTAATATGGGTGATACGTAAAGAAAGTGGTAGGAGAGATTGTGTTTGTGGTTCAGGTAAATATTAGAGAGAGGTGTTATGTGAATAGGGCACATGAAGATTTGTTTTTTGGGGCTGGTTCCAGTGCTCCAGTGTGGTTATCACAGTTATGATCAAAGAGGGAGAGGAAAAAGCTTGGAAAAAACGAAGAGAGATGGTTCCGGTCATACTGTATCCAAATCTGTAACCAAACTTTGTGAGACTATTGCAACAAAATGAGAGGTAATCTTTGATTAATAAAAAAGGATCAAAGACATCAGTCTGAAAGTATATTTACTGCTTTACATTGTCTTCTCAACAGTAACATGTCCAGTCCTCTGCCAGTGACCCTTTGTACCATGTAATCTTTGACCATGATGAATTGTCTCTGTCCTTCATTTTGTCACAATTAATTTCAATCTGAATAGGTATGATTTTTCATACACATGACAAAGAGTCTTTTCCTTATTTTTAGATTTTCTTTAACGTGACAGGAATCTATCAAGCTGGTGCATGCAGCTGTTTTGGTATTCATCTTTAATAACAAGCCATTAGTGGGCCATTATACAGAACATTGGCACTAAATTAGATGGTAATTAGCAAAAACCTCTTGATAGTTACAGCTGCACAGAAGAAAGCAGTTGTTTACTTTGCATTTCTAAGAAAATTATTATGCTATTTTTAATGGCTGACTGCAATTCTTTCGACAAAATCTCAGCAGCAAGCTTACATACATTTTCCTCAGAAAATTTTGCCTGTAGTTATAAAAGCATGTACTCCAAATGATTACAACAGTTATCAGAGAATTGTAAACCCGGCTGACTGAGCTCTCTGGTCTGTTGTAGTTCCCTCCCAGGCTTTTATGAGTGTTTCTCTTTCTGAAGTCAGGTGGAACAGGTCAGTTGTGTATAGTTGAGCGTGCATTAAGGATGTTAAGTGACACAGTTCTTGTTTGTCATTACAGGAAGCAAAATGTGGCTATGCGATAATTCTCATGGCGCTGTACTGGTGCACAGAGTGTATCCCTCTGGCTGTGACCGCCCTGCTGCCTGTCATTCTGTTCCCCATGATGGGCATCATGGAGTCAGGCGAGGTATTTCCAATTGTATATTGTAGTCACAGATTTTGATTAGCCAGAATCAGATTTATCCTCCAACATGAGTTTTTTTCCTGTCTTTACCCAGGTTTGTATTCAGTACCTGAAAGACTCCAACATGCTCTTTATCGGTGGCTTGCTGGTGGCCATTGCTGTGGAGCACTGGAACCTACACAGGAGGATTGCTCTTCAAGTTCTGCTTATTGTAGGAGTGAAGCCATCTCTGTAAGAAACTCTGTTCTGTACACACATACATATACTGCAGCTACAGTACATATGTATGGGAACCTGTTCACATATCTTTGTCTACTTTTGATCTGGGGCTTTTTTTTAATGGTTTGGGCTTAGAAATCTTAAAGTTACAGCACACAATTCGACTTTGTAGAATGCCTTTTTAATATGGGTGTTATGTTTGAGTGTCCATGTGCTTTTTACCATTTAGTGTATGGACTCAAATCTCTTTCCATGTTTTCTTCAACCTTCACCTTATCATCTAATCACTTGTTTTGTGTCCTTTCCAGCTTGATGATTGGTTTCATGGGCACCACAGCCTTTCTGTCGATGTGGATCAGTAATACGGCCTCTACAGCCATGATGCTGCCTATCGCAAACGCTGTGCTGCAGCAGCTGAGCGACACAGAGGCCAGCGCTGAGGAGGGGGAGTATAATCTGACCGCTGCAAAGGATGGTCAGGAAAACCAGGCGTTTGAGATAAGTGAGCTCAAAGCAAAGGACAGCAGCATCAACATGGGTGTGTGTGTGTGTGGCAGTCTTTTTGTTCTCTTTTAAACTCTCTCTTTTACTTGTTGAGGAGAATATTTGGTTGTGTTTTAAAAAAAAATTTCTAATGGTATTTTGCAGATAAGGATGGTGACACTAAAGACATTAAGGAACTCAAAGAAAACAATGTTATTTCAAGTAGGTTTTCTCACTTTGTCTTTGAAGTAACAGCCTGGTTTAGAAAAGAATAAGAAAATTCTTTAACAGAACATAAAAGCAGAGGAATAAAAGTGCAATGTATTGTTTTAGTGGTTTTAGATAGAAATCTAATCTATCAAAGAATGTTGGCTCTGTTTATACAATTGTTATTTTTGAAATGATCACTAGTGATTTGGTTGAGTTTCCTGTAATGTCAGCAAAAAATGAGCTGCTACCTCTGCAAAGAAATATCAGACTAAACTTTTACAGAACCTAGTCCTTAGTAAGTTAAACAATTACAGACAGTGGTAAGCCTGGAAGACTAAGCAGTAAATCCATGTTGTCTTTTTCCATTGCTGAAGGTCTCAGCTCTGTCCCTCCAGAGGTTTGTGTGAGGAGTCCAGAGGTGGAGCAGAGAAGACTGAGGAGGGAGCAGAAGTATTTGAAGCTGTCGAAAGGCATGAGCCTTAGTGTCTGTTATGCTGCCAGCATCGGAGGGACGGCCACCCTCACTGGAACCACACCCAATGTCATCATGAAGGGCCAGATTGATGAGTACGACATGCACATACGAAAATAAAAGCACAAAACAAACCATTATAATTGTGCTTTTTGTTGTCAACCTGCATTTGCACACAGTGGCTCAAAACAGCCTGAGTTACTAATGTGTTTGTGTTTGTCACTTCCACAGAGGTTGTTCAGATAACTTGATTACTAAAACTTTGTGTAATTCAAAATTAGTTTTAAGACTCATGTAGTTGTATTTTAAAGCCATGAAAAGTAGATTTAGTTTTTAAATTCATAAAAACTTTTACACTACTGATATAGTAAGTGATGGCCTAAACAACAAAAATAACATCCTGGTTGTAAAAAACAAAATAATTTTTATCCAACTTGTATACTTTCTTTATCTCTTAAGAGAGTCCAGTCATATGTTTGGTTTCTACTGTGTTGTAACTACAGTGTTTTATTTTTATCATCAACAGACTCTTCCCAGCAAATGGAGGTGTTATCAACTTTGCAAGTTGGTTTGGCTTCTCATTCCCCAACATGGTGCTAATGCTCGCTCTGTCTTGGTTGTGGTTGCAGTTTATGTTTTTGGGCTTCAAGTAAGTTTTGTGGACTGGGGTCATTCTATTTCTGATATGTTATTATGACCAAAGCATCCACATCATGAAAACAGTAATTTATTTTCTCGTGTTATTCCAGCTTTAAACAGTCCTTTGGATGTGGTACAAAGAAAGATGGTGACAGGCAGGCCTACCAGGTAATCAAAGATGAGTACAAAAAGTTGGGCAGGATGAAGTTCGCTGAGGGCTGTGTGCTGGCTGTCTTCATTTTGCTGGTTCTCCTGTGGTTTACCAGGGAGCCTGGGTTCATACCCGGCTGGGCCACTGTGCTCTTCAACAAAGACAAGCCGTGAGTACAGTAACTGTTACACTTTCCATGACTCTGCAGTGAAGAGGTGAAGAGTTAACTAGGCCCTAATTTGACTCTGTCTAGGTCAGGTCAACTATTAAGGGTATATCAATCACTAAATATTGGTTGTGAGTGCAGATTCAGTGTCAGGTGTTTGATTTGATAATTAGAAATCAAAATGAAATCAATATTAGATATGTGAAACTGATCTTTTTTTTGTTTTTTCTAAACAGGTATGTTACAGATGGCACTGTGGCCATATTAATGTCTGCACTCTTCTTCTGTATCCCGTCCAATTTTCCCGGGATGTCCAGGGATGGTAGGCCAGCTTCTTATTGATTTCATGTGTACAACAGGTGCAATAAAAATATGTGTAAACATGCTAACGATGCACCATTTTTAGGATTGCATTTTAACAATGTGACAACCATAAAATGTCTCTGGGCTGTTTTATATGAGATTAAGTTGTGTTTTTTGTCTATATAGTGGAACATCTGTATTTTCATGTTTTATTCTGACATTCATTGAGCAACATTAATTAAATTGTGTGGGAAAAATACATAAATCACCATGTTTTAAGAGAAATAACATATATGTTCAAACAAGAAGTGCATGTGCAAGTCTGGACATCATAATGGGAAGTTTTCACTCATTGTTGCATCACATTTTATGTTCGTGGCAAGTCTGTCACATGTAGATAGCAGCGCAGTTTTATAATCACATCTGTCCTCTCTATCTGTGTTCTATAACAGACAAAGATACAGTCAATAACTTTTACAGTCCCTGACAACTCATTGTGCTGATTCAGTGCTTTCTAATAAACGTTATCCAAACTCCTTCCTGAGTTGTAGCCTGATAGCCCCAAGGTCAAGCCTGTACAACAACACATGCTGTGCTGTTACTTAGACAAACTACTTTTGTATCAACGATTATTTTTTTCCTCCCACTGTAACTTAAGTTAAGCGTGTCCTGCTCCTGCCTATAAGCAACAAGGTCTTTGCTGCTTCTCAAAAAGTGGAAAAGCAGAGTGTTTTGTACACAGAGAAGTGACACAATGATTAACACGCGCTGAGTTTAAAAGGTATGATGCAGACTTTCAGGTGCCAAAGTCCATGTCTCACCTTGGACAAAGGAAAAAAAAATGTTAAAGTGTGAATCCACATTTTAATATGATTTTGACGGTTTACCACTCTATCATGTTTCTTTTAATCTTCACAGGCCGTCTTTTGTAGTCACAGTCTATCACACAGTCACACTATCTTATCTGTAGTCCGTAAAAGCTAGGCTTTTCTACAGTTAGGTTAGATATATTCGTATCATTATTTATGACCGTCCTAACCAATAGCTGAAAATAAACTGTCAGCTCTTAAGATTTCAACTTTCTTCTTCTGTGTCTCCTTGTTCTAATAGCTGAAGCCCCTTCAGCGCTGCTCAACTGGGACATTGTCCATGAGAAGATGCCTTGGAACATCCTTTTGCTCCTGGGAGGAGGCTTCGCATTGGCCCACGGAAGCGAGGTACTGCCATTGATCAAGTCCACATTTTTCAGAATATAAACCTTTCTTTACATGTTTGGATGCTGATGTGTGTTTTCCCACTCTGCATAAAGAAATCTGGACTCTCTGTGTGGCTGGGAGAAAGTCTCATACCGCTGCAGAGCATCCCTCCTTTTGCCATCTCCATCCTGCTGTCTCTGCTGGTGGCCATGTTCACCGAATGTTCCAGCAACACCGCCACCACCACTCTCTTTCTGCCAATACTGGCCTCCATGGTGAGACAGAACAAGATACTAACCCAGTCTTTAACTTGTACTCATACATCCTCTGCATAAAACAACCATGTCCTAAAAAGAAAGAAGAAGAATTCTCAGTTTGAAAGAAGAATTCTCAGTTTGAAAAATGATCAGCAGTACTAAAAACTCTTGGGGACCTTTTGATATTTATACCTGCCTGATCATCATCTGTGTGAATGTCCTGTTTTTTCCAGGCCACTGCCATTAAGATGCACCCACTGTACGTCATGTTTCCCTGCACCATCGCTGCCTCGCTGGCTTTCATGCTGCCGGTGGCCACTCCACCCAACGCCATCGCCTTCTCCTACGGCAACCTCAAAGTTATTGACATGGTAAGACCTTTCAGAGAAGATAGAGACCCTGAAAGTGAGTGTGTTGATGTACACACAGTGTTTTGGATGAAGGCTGATATCCAATTTTTAGATAAGAAGCTTATATTAATCCTTATATCTGATTATTATTGTGTATTTGCATACACACAATATTATAAATATTACCATGGAGACAGAGTTCAGGCAGACTGTGCAGTAAATGCAACGTATACATGGCTCAGTAGCTCAAGAAATTGGTATTAATATTATTGGATTAGCATAAGACCTATTCTGATTGTGTTGACAAAACACTGCACAATGGTCCAAGTGTAATTTTATTCATGTTATATTATTTCTCTGGTTGCTCCAGGCCAGGGCTGGATTCATTCTGAACTTTCTTGGCGTCATCACCATCAACATCGCCATTAACACGTGGGGTGTGGCGATGTTCCAGCTGAATACCTTTCCCAGTTGGGCTAATACCACCAAAACTCCTTGAATATGAACTCAGGAAAAAGGAAGCATTATCTGCTGATTTATCGGGATTCCACCACTGGAAGACTGGGCTGTCAGGTGTCTTTTTAAAATTTTTATATAAAGCTCTCCTGTATATTCCAGCCAGCACAGCCTGATGTGCACAGAGGCCTGTCCTTGAGTGCTGATTCAGGTTCTTCCTCTGTGCTGCTTTCAGTCTTACGTCCTGACTCAAACTGTGATGATCCTCAGAAACCAGCTGTTCATGCTGACTGACATTTGTTGATGTTTTGACTAAACTGAATTTGACATAAATCAATCTTCTGGACAGTCAACAAAAGCAGATCAGAAGTTAATGTTGTTAGTCAACACTATGATTTTCACCTACAAGACATAATATTATATTATATGTAAAGTGTTTATGCAGTGAAAAATGTATATTGTGACCAGACTTTGATATTGATCTTAATATGACCAAGTTAAACCTAAATAAATAAATCCCATCAATGATTTTGTTTTTCTATTTGGAAACAAATGTTACCAAACATAATGAATGGTTACCTTTGTAATCATTATCCTCTGAGTGGAAAGACTCAGTGTGTAGGCTGGAGAGGGAGTCTTAACCCTACAGAGAACAATTTCCATCCCTACTTCCTCAGCTGGATTCTCAGAACAAATTATACACACTGTACCAAAGGCAATTTTGAAATTACTTCCTCAAACTAATTTTTGTTCATTTGTCAATGACAGAATATTCAGCTTCCATGAAAATAAATATTTGGAATAGAGATGCTGCAGTTCAAGGGTACGCTATAGTTTTTGACTGAGGCTGTTAAATTCAATGATGGGCTCAAAATCTCATTGCCATCCATAGGATTAGGATCTCTGGGTCCCCAATTGATTTAAAGAGATCCAAGAGGACAGCAGGCAAATCTCTTCAAAGGGTCAATGTGGGAGGAATGCAAAATGAGGTAAGGGAAATCAATTACAGGAAACTGACTAAAAACATTTGATTGAACTCCTTGGCAGGGGTCGGTATATCTGCTGTATGTGAAGCAAAAAGGATTTTAAAATGATGAATCTACAGTACACAGGGGTCAAAGGAGTAAGCAGTTATGAAATCAAAAACATTTTTGTTTAATCTAGCGACCATTCCTCTGGTAAAGACCGAAAGACGGCATCACTCTGAGGAAAAACTCTTTAAATTGGTGCTCACAGTACTGGAAGTTTAATTAAGGTGTGATGGATGTCCGTTATCACAGGTAAGACATCTTTATGTCATGATATCTTCTGTCTTACTTCTGACTACTTCAGGTCTGTTTCTGTGTGTGATGTGAATGGGTATATATGTTCCACTCATAATGTTTTAATGCTGCAGTACATTTCCAACCTTAAAGCTCAGGTGGATTATTAGTATCTGGTCAAAGTCTCAGGTTATCGACTGCAAGAAGTAGCGAGGTTTTAATCAATATGATGCATAACCATCTGTAATTATGATACACCTTGGAAAGCTTTACCACTTGACTGTACTAGAATTTCTGAACATGTTTTTCATGTTTTCAGGGCCTGAATCAGTGATTAAATGGTAATTGTGAACATAACACACTGAGAACAGTCATTTGTGGAGGCAGCTGCACATTTTATCATGAAATATCCTAGGGACAGGGAAAGTAATTGCTGAATTTATATACATCTCACCCTGAGCCAAACTGAGGTATTCAGTGATAAATCCCACTGCCTCGGGCACTCTGAATGTTTTCTTAGTTTTCAAAAGACACTCATAAATCACTCTCTGATTACATGAAATATGGAATCTGATCTTACACTCGTCTGCTGAATTATTAATATTTCTGTATGTGAAAATCATTAAAATTGTTATGAACCTGATGAAAACATTAACAGTGACAAACATGGGGCAACACACAAGAAAGCAAAACAAGCATATTTCTGATTGACAAAATCATGTAAATCTTTTTTTCATTAGTTTTGGACTTTACTATGTTCAGGCTTATTGCTTGTGAATTACTGGATAATTTTACATATTTTCAGGAAATAGCCACAACTTATTGACAGACAATATGCAACCAGTGATAAGGGCTCACAAGTAGACAAAGCTTCAGTTTCCAGGGGCACAAACCAAAATGGTAGCAGAATAATGCTGTTTTTTTTTCCTTTTTTGTCATCTTTTTTTCAGCTGCTTATCAAGGCCCAGGTTGCAGTAGCTGCATGCTGCAGGCAACAGCACAGCAGGTTCACACGCAATGGTGGTTAAATAATAATAAGACTGCAAGTCTACAGCCGCACTAGTGGCTCTGTCAGGCTGAGTGTTAACATGCTCACAAAGACAATGCAGATGTTTAGCAGATATACAAGTGTTTACCATGTTCATCATCTTAGTTTAGCTTGTTAGCATGCTGACGTTCGGTAACTACCAGTAAACAAAGCTGAATGTTGTTAGTTTTGCAG
Source organism: Lates japonicus (assembly GCA_033238685.1). Lineage (NCBI taxonomy): Eukaryota > Metazoa > Chordata > Actinopteri > Centropomidae > Lates > Lates japonicus. The sequence goes on along the minus strand of BRZM01000029.1, from coordinate 6,196,172 downwards.
GTATTTGGTCATTACCAAAAGTTTTGGACAGGGTCCAGCATCCATAAGAACTTGGACCAACCGTTAGTAGGCTGTGCACACTCCACCTTAACCTCAACTATCTGTCAATGCAACAGATGAAAATGATACCTTTTGTGCTGACATTGCGGTTGTTCAAGCACAGTTGTAGCCACATGTCAGTCAGTGATATAACAGCAGGTGTTTTCCATCTGTGGTCAAAGCGCCTGCTGCGACTAGGGGTGGGGTGGGGTGGGGTGGGGTGGGGTCAGAGAAACAACAAGCCTTAAAAAGTTTCATCCCACATGAATCAGTGCATCAAGTACTTCTAAATCGTCATTCAGAGTGTAATCTATTTAAGAAGATCAACACAGGTGAGTCAAAACAGCAGAGTAGATGCATCAGCATGTCCAAATTCCTCTTGAATGACAAGATGCTGATTTGCATGTAGCAAAATTTAGAGTACAAGCTCAGATATGTGTGAGCCATCAGCATGATTACATCTTCCACTGACGGTTACCTGTCACCATGTTATAATTAATTCCTTTTTTTTGACCGGAGTTTAAGCTGACTGTAGTAGAAGTGGGTGTAGCTCTGGTAGGAGGCCAGTATCTCAAATTAGGCCTCTGACATCTAAATTTGTCTCAGATTTATTGGAGTCCTGGATTGAGGTCAGGACTTTTACAACTTTGACTAATGCAAACACTACTACACATCACACAGCTGCATTGCTTTTACATTATAAATGTGTTCAAGCTCTGCAAAACCTGATATTGCAACTGAGAACACCTGAGCACCAGAGCAATTATTTCCCAGAAGACAATGAGACTTTCACCAATGTGTCCCCTGGAATCTCTTCCCACATTACACCCTTCTCAAGATCTTCATCGTTGGCAGAAAGAGCCTTCGGCAGTAGCCTTGCTCTGCAGAGGCCTTGTGCTGTAACACAAGAGTTTATTCAATCTGTCATTAATCCTCTGTCTCTCTGCCATTCTGCCTCGCCCTCTCGCTGAGGACAGGGTTTGTTCAAGGTATAGCTACAAGCTAAGGGTGCTGATGTTTTTCTGGTTCATTGGGAGGATAGGATAGGAATCTACCTGTATTGACATACCTCTACTCCCTCTCCCTTGCTCGCTTTCCCACCCCACCTCTCTCACTTATTGAGCCTCACACTTTCACTGTCAACGTTTTGGAGGAGAATGGAAGTTTAAAGCTCTCGAGACAACAGAAATTCTTTGAGAGGCATCACCATGGAGCATCTTAAACATGCGTAGGAGCTGCCTGATGGTTCTGAGATTAGTTTGACGTGACAGCTTGCAGACCACAACAACCTGATTGGTGGTTTGGTGCCTGATTGTGACAGTAAAGCCTTTTGGTGAACTAAAATTTCCAGACTGACAGCTTCTGCTTGCCAGAGTTGCCGGTTCTTTGTGGTTCAGCTGTAATGGTGCAATGCGCTCTTGCATGCCTCAAATACTCTAATGATCCTGCCTGTGTTTACCTGTGCACATGTTTGTTAGAAAGCGCAACAGTGAGTTGGAAACAGATCACATTTAAGATCACCTGGGTGGGACATAGGTGAGCTCAGAAACCAGGGCACGGCGCCCGCTTGCTGCCACTGGCTGTGATCAGTAGTGTATCTTGTGTCCCATTCAGACAAGTAACCATTCAGTGAGGCAAAGAAAGACTGATGGAGGGAGGAAGGGAGCGCTGCCAGCTGCCAGTGGCTGCACCAGTAGATCTTTTGGAACCTGTTGCAGCAGGTTTTTCTTTCTGTATATCTTATTTCTGGGCTAGCCTGGACGTGCGCCAGACACACACACACATATCCACCCACACATACAGTACACACACACACCGAATGAGGATGATATTCTGAGCTGCCAAAATCTGAAACCAGCCCATCAACCACTTCCGTACATATTTAGACAGTCAATCTAATCGAAGTGCTTCACTGTCAGGGTGAAAGGGGCTCGAGGTGCACAGATCCGTGAGGGATATGGACTCAAGATGTGGACAGAGGTTACAGGTCTGAGTGAGAAAATCTGACTGAAACCACAAATCCACAAAGAGAGGAGAGAGGGCAATTCTGAGTCACAGGTTAGGTGAGTTCACTCGAAGCGTATTGGCTATTTTTGCTCTTACTGATTTTTGATTTTCACCCTTTTTACCTCATGTTTATATGGTAACTAAGAGACACATTGCAACACTGTACTGCTCTGTACTGAAATTGTTGGCACAGCTGTAGGTGTTGACTGCTTGTTAATTTCTATAAACTCACTGATGGCAACCTTCTCATGTCAATATATAATACTGACAGTTATGCTTAAGGTGAACATTAACACCTGTTCTTTGATGCTTATGATAATCTTCTGATTATCATAGGCATCAAAGATAATTAACAACTTCCTAAAAAAATATGTACAGCTGAGCTAGAGAAATGTGCTGATAGCTGCACTGTAATCCTGGTACTTGTCACTAATGAGACTCTGCAGGAATATTGGGTAAATCTGTTTAAGTGAACTTAAGTGAAAAAACAAGTTAAAGATCAGTCATTTTTATGTAGCATTTATTGGCGTATCATATTATTTACAGCATCCTAGACTGTTAAATGTTCAAAAGTTGCTCCCTTCCTTTTTATGCAGTCTAAAAAAATTATTTGTAACAAGATTAATGCAACAGAATTTGTTTTCTCTTTTTAAGTTATGACAACGTTTGGCAAAATCATGCTGAGCTAAGTGAGAACACTTACACAACTCAAGTAAGGTCAAAGAGCCTTCCCCCCCACGTTCAAAAGTATATTTTCAATATTACAATCCATATTTTAAGTTGGTCACACATAAACATTAAGTTGTGTGCTTAGTTACTATAACTCCACCTCACACTAAATCCTTTTAAACTGATTCAGTTAAAATATGCAAGTTCCCTGATTGCTCTCACTTGAACTAAGGTTGCATCAGTAACTCAAAGTCGCTTTTTATGTTTTGAAAATATAACTCAGTTAAGTTAACTGAACTTGATCAAACAAGTTGAGCAAACCTTCGATATTAAGCTGAATCAATATCTGGTCAGTCATGCTGACATGTTCACAAACAGATTTGTACGTTTTCTCAGTCTTTAAGAGTCAGAACCTTCAGCTGCGTACGAGGGGTGAGGACTGAATTCAATACGAGCTGCCATCGTGGTTCTCGTTGTATTTATTATTGTGAGAAGAAAGAGCCATGATTTAATTAAACATGTTTTCATGCTGGCCAGTCTGCCAATATACTGCAGATTTTTCTTTAGAAATTTTACTTAATGAGTTCAGTGAACTTTCAGAAGTTAATTAATTTACCTCATCATTTCAATTCAAAAGACCTCAAATCATAAGAACTTGCGTTTACTAGAATTTTAAGATGAATTAACTTGAAATTTAAACCACACTGTATTTACATCCATATTAATGAGAAAATTTAAGTTCATTCCAAGAAATTCTTGTTCGATGTTTTGCAGTGACAGAATGTTTTTTAAGTTGACAACCTGCGCAGTCAATGTCTTGCAGTTCTCAATCCTTCCTCAGCTTTACTTAGCAAGTTGACTTCACTTCACAACTATACCTGTCCCTTCGTGAAAACCTGCAACTTTTTTCTCTTGTTTTATCTATTTATTTAATATTTTAAACTTTAGATTTCCATACATTAACAAACCCAGTGGCGCTGAGTCTTCATAAAATTCTGTAACTGACACTTTTTTCACGCTTGCTTTTCACACCAGCTTCCATCTGCTTACAGGAGAAGTTTTTAAAATATTTCACCAGTACATTTTATTACATTGGGATCACTTGGATTCAAAGCAAATATTATGCCCATTGGCCAAACACAATGCCTCAGAACATTGATTCCCTTCAAGGCTTTGGTTCCCTCAGTCGAGCCTGTCACCAGTTATGACTTCATCTAACTCTTTTATTGCCTTGTGGAACATATTCAAAGAAATGTTAGAGAGTTCATAGACATGTTACATAAATGCATGTAAGAGAAAATAATTATAATTTCACAAAATATAATTCAAGCTAATTATAGTACCTTAAGAAGTGCATCCACGAAGTGCCACATTGCCATACAGAGACTGTCGACCAAATGTGTGAATGTTATTTGTCTTCACAGCTTCAGAGCACATTGATAACAAATCATTTATTCTTTTAAAATATATAATGTTTGCAACAGGTAGATGAAATTAAAAGTAATGTTAGCCACAAGAGATTTCATCAATTTTAGAAGATGACGCCCAACAGTTCTACAAAATAACATGGGGCAATGACAAAATAGCCCACTTTAGAATATTGCAGTAAGTTAATGTAATAAAATAATGAAATGAGATTCACTGTCCCTGGAGGAGGTTTTATGGGAGTGCCACCAAAAAGAAAACAAAAAGAAAAAAAAAAAACAAATACAAAGGAAATGAACAATTTTCATTCATCGCGATCAAAAGGGTGAGTAATGTCAGGTTTGGAGCCGGTTAAACAAGACATAGATTTATAATCTCGTAAGTGGGAGTGAGTTTCGATCATGTCTCAGATTTTATCACAGTTGATAAGAAATGTCTGTAGTGTCAAAAATGTTATTCTCTCAAATGTCCTCAAATGACCTCCCATCAGGTTTTAAATCATTTGATGAAAATCTGAATAATATGAATAATCCTGCTGGATGTGGTTGTCCTAGTAGTTTGGTCGTCATGTTGATTATATGATACTGTATCGTGACCAAAAACTATGCCAACTTCAAAGCATTTCCTTTTGCTGATATAAGTTATTAATTCGTTTGATCCAGAGGATGAAGATAAGATCAGTATTGTCAACTAAATACTAAACAGCTGCAGTGTCTTGTCAACAGATTGTTGGGCTCGTCATGTTTATTTGTTGGCTTTATTTCAGGCCTTGGCAGTAACCACCTCTGACTTGGTGTGATTTGCATATAAGGCTCTTATCATGTACCTACATGAGGGGGAAAATAAAAACAGTATGTGACACTTGAAGGGAGGGACCCTTTTCATAATCAGGCATCCAGATAGATGTGTTTGAAGATTCTCAGTCATCCGGGTCAAGACATTTTTAAGTGTTACACAGAGGCAGCTGGATTTCATTGAGATTGTTGAAGCTGTCCGACCTCTCATCAGAAGCGCTTATGAAGGCGAGTCCAGTTGCCTTTATGTGTCACGTAGAAACATCCAGATCTAAAAAAAAGTTAAAAAAATAAATAATATATATATATATATATATATATTATGTATGTATAGTGTAGCATAATTATATATCGATCTAACTTTAAATTTAACATTTTCTTGGCTGCTTCATATACATTTTTGTCATTAATATTCCTTTTACAGTGTTTGCTTTGGCAAAAAGGTGAAACTTTGTTAGTACTTGCATGGACTCAGATCTTATAAAACAAAAAGCAAGATTTGCATATAAGCAGCTTATCATGCTGCTGTCTGGAGGCCAGAAAACAACACTGATGCGTGTGAGAGGTTTAAGGATAGGTTCACATTCTGTCTCCAAACAGTAGTCAGGTGCTAATTTAAGCAATGGAACAGGCTTTACTGGCTGCAACTATTCCTTCTGTTCACACTGGCCATTTAAAGATCCATTTTTGATGTGTTTTCTAAGTAAAATATGGAGTACAAACACAGTAAAAGCATTTATATGGAGCATCATGCACGCCCACATCGTCTGCTGCTTATACTGGTCAGCATCACTAAAACCATAATACACTTAATCTCTATAATTTTTTAAAAAGTATTTAAAAAGTATAAACAACACAGAAAACGTGATTTTCTTTAATCAAAATCACTGATTGATACAGTGAATATTTTTCACTTAGGTACAAAAAATGCCCATCGCCTTTGAAAAACCCAAATGGGTGGTGTCTAACCACATGAACAAAGAATGTTCAGTCTACTCCAAAAAGACAAGATAAAAAAGATTTTCTAACCCTTATTTTGTATGATAATATTGGAAAGAAACATAATGTCTTCCAGTATAACTAATTTAGTTTTGGTTTATGTTTTTAAAGTGAGCAAGGGCATATATAATTTCCAGAGATATGTTATGATAAAGATATTATTTAGATGGTTAGAAGAGTCAGAGGACTCAGGAATTACTTTCAGAACAGTGAAGTGTTGTCAAATGACTTTAGTTATTATCATTATTCTGTAATTATTTTTCAGAAACTCAGATGCTCAGCTCTGTAACTTTTAATGATGACAAAGCTGCACATACACCCACGCACACACACAAACACACATTATCTCCACTGCTGAAGTTTCTACTTTTCTTACTGTAAGTGCATCCGTTCTGGCTGGTGGCACTGTGTCTGTCAAGCAGATGAGAGGATTTGTTGCCACAGTGGTGAAAAGGCAATCTCTCAACTTTCATCTCGCCACTTCAGCCTTCTTTGATCTGAACAGAAAGAGCTACGATTGCTACTCCTCTCACTTGCTCGTACACACACACATCACAGGAGAGGTCGATCCCACTTTGTCTGCCTCAGCATTATTTGGCTTTATGTGACCTAACAGCCATGGTTTGTTGGCAGTTTTAATGAGCTTGGTTTATGTCGGGGTTGAGGTTACCTTTACTGGAACTTGGGCCACGTGTCTCTCACCTCTGCTGGGATCAGATAACACTTCTTCACACGCAGCCAGATAACCCTGTGACCCGTGCACGTCCACTAATGTCAAACCTGGGAGTTTTAATACACTGGTACTGACAATGAACTCAACTGTTCCCACACCTGCATTCATACTGTCAGAAATTTAAAGTAGAAAAATGACTTGGTAGATATGATCTCAAAGGATCAGTGACAAAGACTACTTTGTCTTAACACTTAAGATTTTCTTCCTGTTATGTGGCAACAGCCATGAAAACAGAATATAAAAGATACATAGCTGTCTGTCAACTATCAGTTGTACCTTCCTCTCCCATCTGACACTTTAAGAAATTATTGCCTTGAAAAGAAAAGACTGAAATATGCTACCATTAGCAGTGGGTTAGCTTAGCTTAGCATAAAAAATGGAAATGGGGACAGCTGTTTCCTCCTGGTTCTGGAAGTCCAGCCAAGAAATAGTCCTGCTTATTAACCCCTGGTAAAACCACAAATTGTCATTTTTACACTTTGGTTTTTGTATGAATTTAACAAACAAGATGTAATATGTTAATTAATGAGCTTTAGATGTGCTGGTAGGTGGCGTTTATCACCTTTGCTAGCTGTTTCCCCCGTTCCTAGTGTTTACGCTGAGCTAAGCTAACCTAACTGAAAATCATGATACAAGTATTTCAGGGGCATCTCTCAGGACAAAAGCAAAAAGCGAATTTCCCAAAATGTCGCACTATCATTTGAACAGCCTCATGTGACCTCTAATTTAAACTGATGCAGCTCACAACATTTCTAATGATATATCAGGTTATACAGATCCCAAGTTGGGCGAATCAGTGACAAGATCATCAGACCAGAAAATACCACAAAAATAAATTTTCTCCTCAAACAGAGCCTGTTTTTTTTAATTTTTTATATCTCTTCACAGAAGCAGATTTTGGTGCAGGATGTCAGACTCCTCCACGTTTTCACCCAGCAGCTGCAAGTCTCAAACATCAACCCCTCAGGCCAGCCTACACACCTGTGAGCCCTGTGGGACTTCCTGCCAGCAGATGGCAGAATCACAGGTACTGAGCTGCCCCAGGCAAGGACAAATGCTGTAACCTGCCATTGATCAGGATTTCTTCTTAAAGGCAAAATAGTTACACCTGGGGGACATACAGTATTTAGAGAAGGAAGATTGATACCTCTCTCGTGCCAGTATGGTAAATATGAAGCTACAACCAGAAGGCAGTTAGCTTAGCTTAGCATAAACAGTCTGGTTCTGTCCAAAAACCTACCAACACCTCTAAAAGCTCACTTATTAACATGTTACATTTTATGGCGACTCTAATGATCACACCACAAGCTAAAGAGGGCAGGGGTGTCTGCTTCACCCAGCAGGAGACCAGCACCTACAGCCTGAGGGCTGCAGCTGTGAACAGGAGGCACAGCACTGATGGGACCAGCAGTTCAGGGTTGGGATCTGCACCGGGACGAGGCCCTGCCGACTCTAACCGTTTCCACCCGTATCGCCGACAGTTCAGCGATGGAGAAGTAACAGCTTCAAGTTGTCTCCAACAGTGCTCCTCTTCCTTCAGCTGTCTGCAGGAGGTGTGTAGCTCAGATACTCACTCACACAGCTCCAACAGCGAGGCACCACCATCCTGGGACCAATACAACGGAAACATACAGGTTTTTTTTTTTTTAATTTACTTGTTATTTCAGTTGAGGCTTTGTGCAATCCAAAACAAATTGTTACCAGGAAGGTCAAAGATACACTGCTCTTTGTTCCTCACATGGCAAGACACACATCCCTGCACACACTGAACAATTTCCTTTTACTTTTTCCATACCTTCATACAGAGTTCGTACCCAGAGCTACCAGCTGTGCCCATGGAGGCCTCCTGCTTCCTGTCTCAAAGCTACCCATCCCACAGTTCATCAAGCCCTCTAAAACAGGTGAGAGATCAGGTTGAGCACAGTCAGCGAAAACTTTATCATGGCTGTTTATCAGTCAATATACATGACTCAGCCAAAGCAGATGAAAAAAAATGTAATTAAATTTTTTATGTGGGTGTGTTCTCTACAGGTCTCCTCTAGACTGTACCCTAATAACGACCAGTCCAACAGCTCAAAATATTCTCTCCAAAGTCTCTCCAATCAGTCACACCAGGAGAACACCACACAGCCCCTCTTCCCCAAGCCCATTTACTCATACAGGTAATATTACATCACACTTCGCCATATTTATGTCTATGTTTATAGATTTCTTGAAGTTTTTGCTAAATTAAGGCAGTTCCAGTGATGCGGATGCAGTACCTTAAACTGAATTGCCATTGTAAATGAATGTCTCCTTCATCACTGCAGTATCTTGATCTTCATGGCTCTGAAAAGCAGCAAAACAGGAAGTCTGCCAGTCAGTGAGATCTACAGCTTCATGACTGAACACTTCCCATATTTTAAGGTACCACAATATGTGTTTTCTTTCTCACACACACACTAAAAATGGATCTCGGGCTCACAAGCAGCACAAGCAGAAATGATATCAGCATTCATGAAGTCTGCACAGTACTACATGTACTCCAGTGGATCCTGTGATTGCATTGTGTGTCATCACAAAGGACTTCTGCAAACATGTGTCTTCTGTAGTTGCAACCTCTTGATCTCTGAAGTCAACTTTTAGCTGGTTGTAGCATTGTCAGTGTGAATCCAACAGGTAGAATCAATAAACACAACTGATTTCTTTGAAATCTGACAAAATATAAGGAACCCCATAGCCGTAAGTCTGAACCACAGCTAATTCTTTGGACAGGCAGAATCAGGAGACTTAGAGCTTTCAAACAGTGTATAATTTGTTGTGTGAAGCTTGAGTCTGGCACAGACCAAAACACACTGAGAGTAGCACACCCGCTGCCAAATCTGGAGCTGGAGCCGTGCCTCTGCAGAGTGGTCATGATAGTCAGCTTTTTCCCCCTTGCTAGTTCTTTTCCAATCAGCTGAACTATCTGAGTTCTTTGCTTTGATTTATTGATTTCACACGTGTTGAACTGACAAATGGGCTGGAATGTAAGGTCCGCCTCCCCAGTCTCATGAGCAGGACGACGTGTGTGCATGTTTGTAGCAGCAGTTTCTCTAGTTCGGTCAGTAGCCTCACATCTATAGCTGAAGGGCTCAAGTTCGTGTTTGCCCAGAGTTTTGTTGTAAGTTAAAGATTCTCCCAAACCACATCTGTGTTGTAGCTGACATTAATTCCTTTCATTATATACCTGTAATGATAAATGACACGGTGAAAACAGCAGTGTGCTGCACCTGCAGCTGGGTGGCTCTGTACCAGCTGTTAAGGCATGAGGCTGACATTAGGAGTAAAATGAGGATATGTTTTGTGTCTGTTTAATACAAATTCTTAGCGTGTTTGCATGTGAGTGCACGTAGGCGGGTTATGGGGCTGTTGCAGGGACTGTTGAACGATTCAGAAAATCAAATCTGATGTATATTACCAGATATATAATTATTTTTATTTTATTGAGATGGTAGATTAAAGCACGTTATAAATTCAGGCCCCTGTAATTTAATATTGATGAAACTGAAGGCAGCTGCAGGAGTGGACCTCTGTTTGAACCCATAGCTGTCACAAATACTGTAGATTTTCCAAAGGATTCCAGATATCTACAAATCAGATAAGTTCAGACTCACCCTCTCTGGAAGGAGCTAAAAGACTTGCCACCATGTGTATTCAAAAAGGCACCATATAGATGGCTGCTTTCCAAACCGCTGCCTGTAACATTAAACACAGGCTGCAGGGCCAGAAAATATATTGAGACAGATGATAAAGTGAGGAACGTCAGGTGCACTTTGTAAGAGCCGTGATTTTTTTTTTTTTTTTGTAATGTATTGCAATAACTTTCTGAATATTGTCAAGTATCTTTGAGTTCATTTCTGTGGACACTTGCTATGGCATGCAGATATTAATAATTCCTGATGGTGGAAAAATGAATATGTGTTTTAATATCCCCTGCAGGGAGGGTGCAGTTCCCTGGTTTCTGAAGAATAGATTTCAGTGACATTTGAAGAAGATAGTTGTCTAATTTGATGCATAGACTCTGAAACACTGTCAGGTAGTTTAGTAAGTTGACACACAATTACTTTGCAACTATTTCTGATAACCCATTAATCTTACTTTAGGCCAAACATTTACCGTTTTGGCTTCTCAGATGTGAGCTTTGTTGCCTTTTTCTATCTTATGTGACAGAGTGTCATACGTGATTGAATGTTTTGGGGTTTTGAAGTGTCTGCCCTCTCTGTGTTCAGACAGCTCCTGACGGATGGAAGAACTCGGTGCGTCACAACCTCTCCCTGAACAAGTGCTTTGAGAAGGTGGAGAGCAAAAACGGAAACTCGTCCCGTAAAGGCTGCCTGTGGGCTCTCAATCCAGCCAAGGTGGAGAAGATGCAGGAGGAGCTGCACAAGTGGCGCCGCAAAGACCCCGCCACCGTGCGCAGGAGCATGGCCAAGCCAGGTGGGTCCCCTTTGCTTTAAATTCATCAAAGCTGGATGGTGATTTTAGCATTATTTGATTCAATCTTTATTTGACAGAAGACCTTGAGCGTCTTGTGGGAGCGAGACCGGACAAGCTCAGGTCATTGCCGCCTTACCCCGGCCCATCGCTTTCATCCAGAGTGGGCCCTATCTACAGCACCACCTCGTCATCTTGCAGCCCGGCCCAGCTTCGACCTTCCTGCCAACCCGTTCGGCATCCACAGTACGCCCATGTTCGGCCTCAGCAGCCCTGCTACGTTCCCCCCGCAGTAGCCCACCCCAGCAACTCATTTGCCCTGTACTCACCCTGTGCGCAGCAGCCGGCAGCTGGCGTCCCACCATCCACTGGAGGCCTGAACTCACCCATTGCTGGGAAGATGCCACCGGTTTATAATTACGCCATGCAGGCTGAGTACGGTGTCGGACTCAGGAGCATGCAGGACTTGGTGTTGGAGGGAGACGCCAGTTATGACATTGACACGCTCAACCCCAGTCTGACTGACCTGCAGCTGCAAGGTATGACAGTGCAGAAATAAAATATCTTCCAAGATTAAATAATGTGCAAACATAAGCTGCCAGATCTACATACTGTCAGGGTTTCCTTATGAATTATCCACATTTGTCTTTCCCCTCTTTATCCTTGCATTCACTCCCAGCCTAGCTCCACTTACCTCTCATATTTTACCATTGCATTCAAGTCACAGAGCCAGTTCGATTTTTTCAGAAAAATAAATACCTGCTGTTCTTTGAAAAACCCAAGAGGCCCTTTAACAAAACTCACCGCTTTTCTGAAGGTATTTCCAGACTCCTCAAAGACTCCTCTCACCATCTGTGAGAAAAAATAACCTGTTTGCTGCACACACACACACACACACTCACACAAAAGGATTTTTAAATGGTATTCTTGTCTTCCTCTTATAGTGCTTAATCAAAGGAGCTGGAAATGATATTGCCCTTGTTTTTTGTAAACATTGTCTTACTCTGTGTATGAATGTTAAATATTGGAAAGAGGAATCAATATATACAAAAATAGCTGATGATAAAATAATTAGTTTGGTTTATGTTTAAGAACATAAAGAAAGTATATCTTCTATCCTGCAACAGTTTTTATATAACCTGGAGAGTGTATTAGTGATTACTCCAAAACATAGCTGAAGTTTCCCCCCTCTGGTTTTAGGTAACATGTGGGAGGAGTTAAGAGAGGACAGCCTGGTGTCAGATCCACATGGATCCACTGCTCCTGCCCTGCAGGACCCCCACGCCCAGATCAGCTGCCAGCAGGTCGCTCCTCCTGTCAGTCAGATGTCAGAGCTCACTGCTGTCGCTCGGTGTAAAGCAGAGTACGAGGACGAGGACGCAGGCGGTGGACGAACCTTTGAGCAGCACAGCTATTTGAATGGACTGCATCCCATGGTTTACTCAGGGGTGGAGAGCTTGGCTGGGTATCTGACCTCCTGCACCACGTCCATCTCCTTAATGTAAACACCTGATGGTTGATCATCCTCTCTGACCACTGAGGATTGATATTAACCTGAATGGGAAGTGTTGTAACTAGCAGCTTCATGCCAGAGTATTAGCTTAGTGATTATCTAACCCATCAGATCCTCCGTTTACCACTGTGTGATAGACTCTGTGGGGGAACTAGCTATCAAAATATTCACTGATAAAACATAATATAGCTCCTGTGATATCTTTTTTGTCAATACACATTTCTTTCCCTGCGATTTTTGGTGAATTAGTAAGTAAAATTGTAATTAAATACCCTATTGAAAACTTTATTTTTACATTTATTTGTGAATTTAGCTATTTATTTACCCTTTACAAACTGTTCTGTGACACTGATTTACAAATTTCACCTTATTGTTGTTGTAATTAATAGATTTTTAAGTCATTTAAAGAAAATATCAATAATTGTATTTTTATTTGGTCATTAGTGAATCAATTTTCCTATCTAATTAAATATGATTTAGTTATTTGTTCATAAGTTCATAACCTTATTGATGCATTAATATATTTGTACATTCTTGTCATTTATTTTTATCAGATCTCTTAGTCAGTCAGTATCAGATAATGAATTGCTTTGTTTGTTATCTATTTCCAAGAGTTTAGTTCCTCCATACACATTAAATGTTAGAGGATGTCCTCTGCTTAAGCACCTTACTATGAACTGGCTGCAACATAAACAAACTGCAGTAAACAGGGCAGTCAGTCTCTGATTAAAGAGCCAAAAATCATCTCACTGAATATGTTCAATATGATATTATATTATTTACAAACCTGTGAGACTGTGTATTGTATATTTTACAGTCATTCATTTGCTCCACTATGGTACGGGCATGAGGAAAACTCTTGTTTGTTTATGCTGATGTCTAACGATGAATGATGCTGCCATGGGTGCTGTCATGGCATCGGTGCAGTGACACTGTTGTCACAGAAGATGGCAGCAAAGAGGCTTTGTGACCTGCAGCGGTCACACAACAGTCCCATCTTTTTCTCTCTGTCTGTGTTTTGGTTCTTGATGATTCATGATTTCTACATTAAGTAGCCTGATAAAGATGAGGGGGAAAAATACAGTACATTGACCACCTGCATACATTACTTTACATTTTTTTGGGTTACACAGTTTCAACAACCCATGTTGCTGCATATGTATGGTCATACTCATACACTGAGTAAAGAGTGTTGTTTTAAGTGAAAATGTAAAATTAAAAGTTCTCTTCGGCTTCTTCAACATGTGTTTTATTTGTTGTTTGTTGATTTTTGGCTTATTTCAGTGTGGTGTATGTGCTGAGGTTAACACATGAAGGCCTCTGAAGTGTGAGTGTTTCTCTGTGCTCACCTTAAATCTGAGTTTTTTATTTTCGGTCTAGAGGACATATTGCATTCAGTAGCATCAAACTTCAAACAAATCAACAATACTTTATGTGTAGTTTTTCCTTTATCCCCCATATATTTCTCCCAGACTTCACATGCATTCAGCATAACTGGTGTGACTGAGAGATCTAATCTAATATCTACAGGTAGCAGATTTAGTACATAAAATAAAGAGAGTCAACACAGCTCTGAAGGCCTGCTTATAAAACTCTTGAATGACACTCTTATATAAACCATTAGACTTAATTGCATATTCACAGATCTGGATTGTTTTTTTAGTATTTTGTTCAACAACTATATCAGATGCAAATTACTAATTAATCCTAAAACATATCTGGAAGGGATCTTTAATCAGTGCTGATATTAAATTTAAACAAGTGAATCAACGTCATTATTTTGGAATAAATCCGTTCCCCCTAACCAGTAAATGTAATGAAATTAAGCCAACACAGTTCATGCAGGATACTTAAACCGTGACTTATATTTCCTTGATATTCATTCATTTCATCAGTGCATTGCATTGCATAAGGTTTAGGCTACCATAAAATTAATTTCTCTTGTTCAATGTATTGTTTTGTGATTTTTGGAAAAGAAGAAAAAAAAAACAACGTATATCAAGATTTTGAAAAAATCCCATATTTATTGCAGTGATGGAATTCCGGCTGTCAAAACTTTACATACTTTTTAATTTTATACTTAAAACATTTATCATAAAGTATACACAGTGTTCAGTACTACAGAGAACATACTGGATATCAAAATTGGTATCTGACTCTTGACTTTTGGCTAATGCATGTTTTCTGACACTTCAAAGTGGCTATTTATTTAAAAAATACTCCTGACGTCGTAGTACTATGGACATGAAAACATAAGACAAGTGACACACTCACATAGACAAAGTACACATCTCTGTTTGTCGTTCAACTGAACAATGACAGATCACGGGAGGAGGAGGACTGAGTCATTCAGATGTGTGCTACTACGAACTTAAGAAGAGTAAAAATGTAATGAGTTTCCTATGCAAACTATATAAATATACATCTGAATGGACTAATTATTGTTAATAAACTTTTGTAGGGTAACTTAATTTCTGTCTTTGTCTCGTGGTGTGTTTCAAGACTCCTTTTTCTCTTCGTATTAATGCTTATGAAAACACAGAAATTGTAAATTAACCAGTGTTTTCCTGATGATCAAGTGGAACCCACATATACAGACTGAAATCAACAGTATGTACAGACACTGCATGTGTTTACTGCCCACACTCACACTCACACACACACTCAGATGCAAACTGATGATAAAACTGGCAGAAGTCAATGTTCCTGCTAAGAGCTGAAGGGAGAAATCTGACTGGTCAGGCAACTGAATGCCTTAATGAAAATACATAAAAGTTAACAGAAAAGAGACAGAAAGAGTGTTTTAATGCCAGTGATTTGTCCATCAGTTTGTCTGTTTTTGGTCCTGAAGTGGTACCTGGATCATGGAAAATGTCTAGAACAGGGAGGAATAAAGGGCGGGGGTTGGAGGTCTTCCTATGGCCCCCCACTGTAGGAGTAATCTGCCTTGTTGTGCATCACCAGCTTGTTGTCCACAAAGTAGAAGCTGTCGGACTGCGTCTCGTAAGGGTGCAAGATCATCTCACGCACTGAGAAGGAACAAATTCACAGCACTGTTAGATCTTATTAAAAAAATAAAACTAAAATCTCTGTGCGTGTGTGTGGGTGTGTTTGTCGCGACACTCACTGATTTCCTCGGACAGTGCGGGAAACTCATAGATGTGCTCACACGTGTTCTTGCTGCTGGGCATGCAGAAGCCGAACTCGAAATCAAAGCTCTTGAGCAGCTGATCGCGGAAGTAATGTCTCTCAATCATGCGGAAGTTGTTGATGGGGGTGTCACCCACTGTGAACTCCACCCTGCAGAGACACGGGGAATGTGAAAACTTGTGACCGCTGGTAAACTTAACAGGTTACATCTGGATTATTTCAACATAGGATGTTAACAAGTTAATCCAGATTTTTTAAACATTTGATGTAAAGAGAACCTTTTAAAATCCACTGCTCCACCTGTGGGACGTTTTGGCCTTGGTGGCACTACTTTAGGTGTGTTTTGGTTCGGACTGGACTGAAGTTATACATTGTTTGGAAGCTCTAAATCTCCTGATTCTATCTGTACAAAGCATTTTAGGATCCACATTTCACTGACCAATGAAAAAAAGTCTGCTGTGGCAGTGTGCAAGGCAGTGGAATACTGGATTTGAATGTTGCACTGAAAAATAAATTGGCAAAAAAAATAATGTTTTGATTTTCACCCAAGGTTTGTGTAAGGAGTGCTGTGTGACCGAGTCATGGGGTAATACACAGAGTATCGAGGCAGCAAATGGGGCTCGTAGGTTAAAGTTGAACAGAGGAAGTGGATCATAATCACCTTTGTTTTTTCTTTGAAAAAACTTGGACTAACCTGGAAGTTTGTTTACAACCTGTCTGACCCATCTGACCTTGCTGGAACTCTGTACTTATTGTAACTCTGAATAATAAGAATAACAGAAAAAAACTATGTAAAATTATCCTTTAAACTGGTAAAAAGCTAAATAATTATATGGTGCACAAAACACATTATTTCTAATATACACTGAGCTCTTTCAATAAGCTTGGATTATCTAAATGAGTCAGTTGTTGGATGCTCAGGACTCAGGAGCACTGACTCAGTGGGCGGGCCGGGCTGCTCTGTATGTTCATGCTCATCATCGTCAGCCTGTCGTCACACACTGAAGCCCACACACCTCCCACATCCGGTCTGTGTCTTCTGTCAGAGCAGCAGGGTCAGAGGGACATTATTGCATCAGTGAGCTTATTCTCAGGAGAGACCTCTCTCTCTCTCTCTCTCTCTCTCTGTGACGCGGTCTTCATTTGTTATTTTGTGGAGACAAACACACACTGAACTTTGACTTACGTGGCTCCAACCTGCCGCAGCTGCAGGAAGGCCGGGGTGAACTGGTATCGGACGAAGCGGCCAGCGTTGGGGTCACAGTGCTTTTTACCTCCCGCTAAAGAGGAGATGATTAAAAGAAGAGAAATGAAAAAAAAAAATCTAATTCATTATTTCACTTTTTTTTGTATTGGAGCTACAGCTCCCTGCACAGACTCTCAACGCTATGGACCTGATAAGGGTCACGGGGACAAGAAAAACATCACCTGGTACAAATTTTAAAAACAGCTTTAAAGTTCACAGCAGAGAGAAAAAACAGAGATGATTTATATACCTATCTATCTAGTCTCTGAGGTTTTGGGCTGACCTGGTGTTGGAGGTTTGGTGATCTCAAACAGGACAGTCCCTGTTTCCATGTCACGGATCTTAAACCTGGTGAAGTCAATCATGTGGACATTTTCTTCTGGAGAACAAAGATAATCTGAAAGAAAAGAGAAATGGAGCCTTTAGACTGTGTTCAAACTGTCACTGTCTATTTTTTCTTTTCTTCTTTTTTTGATGATACCACTTAGAGTGAAACAAACCTTTCATGTCAGGCAGCAACCTGCCAATTAATAAAAACCATCTCTGTTGCCCTCTGCCAGGATACAGTGTGATCTATTGTTACAGGCATGTCTGAACTGCTAGAATTTACTCTAATTGAAGCCTGCTCTGTGCTGAATACACTCACTTTTTTTTAGATGCTCACCACTGCAACCTCACAAAAATGCCAGGGAAGCTATTTTTTACACATCAGATCTTCCTCTGTGCCAAGAAACGACACTGACAATAAAGAACAAACTCTCTGAGTACCTCTGCCGCACTAATAAAAGCCCAGAGATCAGTCGGGGTCACGCGTTGTGAACTGTCAGGCCTGTTCAAGGGGGATGGATACACATAGCAGAAAAAACACACACACTACTCTGGTTTTCTGTGCAACAGCTATGTCATTAATCTTATGTGCCTGTACTTGTGTGCACCAAAACGTTTTAACACATCCTTCCGATTTAAAATGAACAAAGAATCAATCCTGCTTCTTCTGATGTGTGAGGAAATTATTCCTGTTGTCAGTGTGCACATACGGTACACTTCAAAACAAGTGAGTCAGTTTTATTTTTAATAGCCAGAACCACAAATTTGCCCCAGAGGGCTTTGCAATCTGTATATTACACAACACCTTTTACCATCAGACTTTTTATTCCTATAGTGAGAAGAAAATGAAGCAACCTCAGGAAGATCAACAGAGGAGGGGCAAACAGAAATACCACTGTTTACGTTACTTCACTGTGTGTGTGTGTGTGTGTGTCTGTATGTTAGTGTGTTAAGTTTCTCTCTCTGTCCTCTTTCCTCCTTAGAAGACTGAGAAACTAAACACAAACACAAAAAACAAAACACAAAGCCCTTCATAAAAAGATAATCATTCATTCAGCCTACGTCCAAGAAGAAAGAAACACACAGTCTGCTAAAGCTGAATCTGGATTGTTCTCTAATCCTCTTACTATATAATACTATATAGTACTTAATTTTTTCACACAACAAAACAAGAACGAGGTAAATGAAATGTTCAGAATGATCATATATATAGTGCAACATACACGTCATCAGGCTTGTTTTATGGTGGTGACAGCATGCTGTACCCACTGTGTGGGAGTGCTGCTTTTATTAAGCTGTTATTTCATCCTTTTTAATGCGTTTCATTTTTATTGTTTTAGGGTGATTTTATGTTTTTACCACTTGTTTTATGTCTCTGTGTAGTTATGTTATGTCCTGACCTCTGTGTTTTATTTTTGTTAGCTCAGCTATTGATTTTGACATTTAATTTGAAGGACTAGTTGGAGATTGAAATCACAATAAAGTATTACACCTTTAAACTTACTGTAGAGTAGTGATATATACACACCATGGAAAAGGAAAAAAAAACAAAACTACACTACAGACACATTTGCAACTTCCTGACTGTAGTATTGGTGAACTGGATGGTCAACTTCATACCTGTGATAATGAATGTTTATTTACATTATTGTGCCATATTACACACACACACACACACACACACACACACACACACACACACACACTCCCACAGTTGCATCCTCTTCTGTTTCCGAGGGTTGGGGAGCAGATGGGCCACACAGGCTTTAGCCACCTGCTTGAAGATATTTATAGACCTTTTCATAAGGTACAGCACACCATACCTGACCCCTTGTCTAAAAATGTCCCTCTTGTGAAACAACGCTATTTAGAGCCTGCTATTTAACAAAGTGTAAAACAAGGTGAATATCACAGATGAATGAAAGCTGAAATCTGCAGCCTTCTGACTGACCCCAGCAAAATGACAGTATCTTACTCTTACGCTGTGACAGAGAAAATGCTGTTGACTAATTAGACACTTTATATGCAAATATATTATTTACAGAAGTGATGAAGTCAGACGGCATCACTGTCAACCCACAGGCATGACTTTACAAACCTTATCAACATTTTAAAACAGCAGAGCAGTGAGAGTGCTTCATACAGACAGAAAAACTTATAACACAGTCTACCCACATCATCATTCATCATATAATCGTTACAGTTCTTCATGTGGTTCATATTGGTTACAGGTATAAATCACATCCATACAAATCAGTGATGTTTTTATGAATTACATGTCTATATAACCCTTTACATGTAAGTGATGGATGGATGTTATTTCATCTTCTTGACTCGTGTTGTCATGATTTTAATGTGTTGTTGGTCACTGATGTGAAATACTGCATTAACTAAGATTAAGAAACATCTGCTGCTTAAGTTATTCACGATAATATCCAGAATAATTCAACAGCTGCAGTTCTTAATAATTAACAACCACATGTCTTGGATGATTACGTTTGTAAAAACATGTCAGGAACTAACGAACCAGTTAGAAATGGCTGTAGAATCGCAGTTAGCTGTTTAGATGCTGAGGGGAGAGAGGTTTCCACTGAGCACATATATATGCATGTATGCAGAGAATGTGCCTTTTTAATGTGTGAATGTGTGCACTTGCAACTTGAGTGCACAGGGCTCATGCCTGGTGATGGTTTCATGTTAACAGACTGCTTATGTGTGGTGAGTGTTTCCATGGTGAACGTCACAAGACCGGTCAAGAGAGATTTCCATGTAAAGCTGCTCTGCCCCCCCCCCCCAAAAAAAGGTCTGTTGCCTTCCAAACTATAGTAAGAGGGTTAGAGAGCTGTTGTTTGATGCACTGCCCTCTAGTGCCCGGTTCATTTGATGTGAGGCGCTTATCTGCTCTGAGAATATCACTGTAAGCCTGGTGTTAGCCTGTGACTGTGGTTCTTCTGAAGCAACAGTGAGAAAAAACGTTCACACACTATTTGTAGAGCACCTGCAGTGATCGCTGTAGAGAGTGAGTCTAAAATGACCACAAACACTGCAATCATAAACTTAAAGACTGTTTTATAATACTGTGTGTACTGTGAATGCTGCATATCTGTTCCCCATTTATATGCATCTATGACATGATTTGTACCCAGAAATCCTTTTTTAATTTAATATGACAGTAGATAGAGATGTAAAAATGTTAAATTGAAAAACACAAATCATTCATTTAATCCAAACTAGTTTATGTAATTGCAGTCTCAACATTATTATAGTTAAGTCATATTGTGATGTGACATTTAATGAGATTAATAAAGGTCAATGAATAGGATTAATTAAGGGTGTGTAAAATATGTAGGGATTATCAGCTTCTCATCTGTAAAAACGTGACAGAAGATCTATAAATGACACAATTTTCTGAACTTAATTGTCTGTTTTAGCTGAATGAAATGAATAACCATAACCATATAACAAATTATTTCACATTTACATTTATTGTTTCTGTCAAAGATTGTCTAAAAAACTGTTGGCAGGGCACTCTGAATGCATCCGGTGTAGCTGCCACTGAGCTCGCTCTCTTCGTGTGCAGATGACCGATAGATGTATTTTGTGAATCAGAGATGGCAACTCGCCAAACCTGCTGCAAAAGACAGATGGAGCATTTCATCTGATAGCACAGCCAATTACTTTCAACCAGTCCAGTACAAGAATTCCCACATTATCGCGTCACTCCGGCAGCAAGATGAAGCTCACTACACCACGGAAGAGCTCGACTGATTGTACAGTCTTTCGGGGATTTGTAGGAGTGGTAATAAAAACCTGCCCTTTTCAGATACTCGCTGTTTAGTGACAACAAGATGAGGTGTGAGCTGTGGGGAGAGAGCAGGAGCAAAACACACAAACTGAACGACAGGAGTCATTTTCAGTTGGTGAGAGACAGAGGAGGAAAAAGAGAGAGAGAGAAACATGGAGAAAATGATGGAAACAGAGGAGATGCAGAGAATGAGGAGAGCTCATATCTGAGGAGAGAAATTGTAAATCTGATGAATGTAGCCTCTTTTATAGGCTGCAGTTTGTCACAGTCTATTTTTTATGACCAACCAAGTCCTTGTTATAGGCTTCCACCTGGGAATATTTAGGATTATTACATGCTGCATCTCTTGTTTTGGGCAAAACATTTTCATTTGTTGAATTGTAGATTCTGATTTATAAAAGGAGGAATCCACCAACCAAGAGATTATTGTTCATTTACACATTAAGAGAAATGAGACTATATCATTTATACTGCACTGATGTTTTTCAGGTCTTGATAATATAATAATCTTACTACGATGAGTATAGCTATACTAAGAAATGTGTAGAATTTGTCTATGCAATTGACAAAAACATATGATCATATCTGACCATGTAGATGTTCACAGCTCTAAAAGAATTAGTCTAACACATAAAGCCACTTAAAACAACAACTTACATTTCAGTTTTTGTGCAGATTAAACAGATATGCTGTGTGAATTTGTGAGTTTTAGATGTGCTTTTAGGTGATTTTGTTACCCTCAGACAAGGACAGACTACCTCCAGTCTTTATGCTAAGCTAAGATAGCAGGCTACCACACTAGCATTGCTGCATAAGTAACTGTTAAGTAGTAACACTTGGAGGAATTATGCCTGCTGTAACTAAGACATAGCATCTAACCAAACTATTAAATCTGCTTCTAATTAATCACATTGTCTTGATGTTATGAGGGTGGATTATACCAAAAACACCATGATATACATGTCCATGCCTCAGTTCTCTTTCTTTCTTTCTTTCTTCCTTCTTTCACACACACACACACACACACACACACACACACACACACACACAAAGTGCTCCACTTCACTTCCTTCAACACTGTCACCTAGCAACGCTCCTTCTGATAGTGTGCCAGCTCGATTAGTCTGTCTTTTTCCTTCTCCTCATCCACCTGGCTGCTCCGCAACAACAAGGTGCAGCAGCGAATCAAAGGAGAGTATCTCGGGGTTAGGCATCAGTGGTATGTTAATGAAACGCTCCACGTCTGGGATCTGACGGAGGTATACCTGAGGCCTCCTCCTCCTATAGAGGGCCTACCTCTCGCCTGATTTCACAGCCTCGAGGCACTGGAGCAATAAGACTGCGCAGATTTGATGCAAAATGTTAAGATGACATGTTTCAGCGGTGACTTCAATTACAGTATGACATGACAGATTACAATATACGTCTTTCTACTCTCACTCAGAGGAGGAACTCTGGATTTACGCTTCATGTCTTACCGTGATTTCCATGTATCTAATTTCTTGATTTTAGCATTAGAAAGGATTTTGTTGTGTAACTACAAACAATCAATTTCATCTGTGTAAACACACATTAGTCACAGACCCAAAGACCAACAGCAGATTCTTGTTAAACATAATCATTTTCACTGTGTGGGAATAAAAAGTCAACACAGTCCTGAAAAGATCCCTCTGGCTGCAGCCCCTGTAAAGGGAGTAAAATTAGCACCAAGTCTTGAGTCATGCTGTGCTCCTGTATTCACATACACAGAGCCTGTCTGACACCAAAGTGGCATTCATGTAGAGCAAGCGAGCTGCCACTTATAGCTCCTTAATCCCCAAGATTAGCCCGGAGTTACAGACTTTCAGCCAAAGGGATTGACTTCACATGCCTTATTCTTTCCATTTGACTCTGTGGTCTCCCATCAGTGTGATGTGTGTGTTGACTTAATCCCACAATATGAGGAAGAACAATGCAGACAATGTTTACTTGTCTTGCTGCTGAAATAATCCACAGCCGAAGGCAGGTAGTGACATTAGCATTGCACCTTGATGTTCACACCGTGATGTACAGTGCACCTGTGTATGGCAGGCTGTTTCATGTCTCTCAGTTAATAGCACCTGTAGGCAAACTGGCAAACGGTGAGGTTCATGGAGAGGTTGCATTCTGAGCAGCTGAATGCAGATGAGATTCTCTCCTCTTATCTTTCCCTTGACTGAATCTCAGAGTGGAAAAAAACATAATGTACCTTAGTGGGAGAGTTTTATGGGGACATATATTGTGATCTATGCTCTGAGCCATGAGGCCATTCATGGGAAGACAAAAAAAGAAAAACCTTTTTGCCTCATTCAACCTTAAGCCAGTATTTTGACTTTTTGGGAAATGTGCACAGTTGTAGTTTATTGTTGGGTGTTAGCTGAAAAGATCAACACCACTCTCATGTCTGTCTGCTAAATATAAGACAGCTAGATCTGACATCATGTTAATAAATAGACAACTTTTCACAGTAGATGGAGACTTGGCTTGAAATACATGTAAATGTGCTCAAATATGGATGGGCTTTGGAATAATTAATGTATCAGTAGCACACTAAGGAGTGTCTGCTCTTCAGGTGAACCACATGACACCACTTCATTATAGAGTATGATCTAACCTCTGTCTCCCAGACACACACACACACACACACACACACACACACACACAGACACTCACTCACACACACACACACACACACACACACACACACACACACACACACACACACACACACACACACACACACACACACACACACACACACACACACTGTCACATTTAGGGTCAGGCTGTGCGAGGGACCTGCAGGGACTCTAATGAAAAACCTTGTGGACCTGGGAAGAAGAAGAGGAAACTTTCACAAAGTATTCATGTGTTTGCTCACTTTCACAGTTCTAAGATTCTGCATTAGACTTAGTAAAAAAAATGCTGCATCTTCAGCAAAATATCAGTGATTTTTTCATTTTTTCTATGGGAATTAAATGCAAACCTAACCCTGCAAGCAAATATAAGTGTGTGATTGAAGCCATTACTGCCTATCAAAGTTACAACCACTCTGTGCTGTTTCTGGAGGCAACTAAAACATTTCAGCTGCTCTAATTTCTCCATCAATACACAACCAGGAGCCCAGGAGAGAGTAAATCCAGCACTGGGATAAAACAGTTACTTTATCATGTTTTAACAGATGAAGTCTGTCAGGTTCCTTGTGTAAGTCTACAGGGTAGATAGTTTTACCCATAATGCATGTATAGATAAAGTAATACAAACTAAATAATAAGTGAAGAGCTCCCAGCTCTGGAGAAAAAACAAAACAAACAGCAAATAGAGAATTCAGTGGCTGCTTTCTGTTCGGGATCATCTCTGTTAAATCTGATCCTTAGATCCTTCAGAAAATTCATCCAATCAGGAGAAGGTGGAGCAGCCGCTGTCTCAGCTAAAATACCTTCATCACACATGAACAGAATATGATATGTAATGTTTTGGAGCTTGTTTAGGCAGATATTTCTGCACAGTCCTAAACATAAATCAACTTTAATATGTATGTTTCTGAGCAATGATCTAGAGACATATTTATGCTTCTAAAGATGTTCCTCTAATCATCGTTGCTTTGTTATGAGTGTCTGGATGATCTAACCTCTTTGGAGTGTCTCTAAATATTCTTTAAACAAAACAAAGAGGAAGAGAAATCAGTCTTTAGGTGATCTGGTCATAACCCACATAAACAAGTAAAGATGGGTCAAAAGTAGATGCTTTATTTAAAGGGGTCACAAGCTGAAAAGGGTTTGGAATCACTACCAGGTTTAGACCTTGTATCTTAATGTCTTCAAGCTGTTGAATATGCCGTGAGCACATAACAATGTTCAGCTTGGATCATAATTATATGTACTTATGGAGAGCCTTTTGTGATCTGGCACGTAGCAGCAGGGAGCCATGGGAATATTTGTCTGTGGAGAAAGGTATGCTCTGTTTTAGCCTAATGTCTTTTAAGAAAAGTTTAAAGGGTGTTACAAGGAAAGATCACATGCCAAATGTTCCACCAAAGAACATCTGACATTTCTCCTCCAGTAGTGACGAGGTCTTTAGGACTATTCATCTCTTATTAGTGCCAACAGAGTCTTTGGGGCTTCTTTGCCTGTTGGTCTGTGCTAATATGATGTAGTACCAAAACCTGAGGATACAGTGGAGCACCCTCCTCCTCCACTCTCCTGTTTAAGGGACTTCAACACAGAGCTTCAGTCAGATGATGAACCAGAAACATCAGCACCAGCTGGTAATCACTGAGTCACTGCTACTTGTCAATAATCCTATCAAACTCTGATACACTGATTTTAACATTTGTAATATTAAGCTGACGAAGTCCTCTCTCTCCATGTCACATCACTCTGAAAGAGTAAACCTTGTGACAGCTGTGCATGGGAGATTAAGAACCGGCTGCAACCAATCAATTTTAATTAAAGCTGTATCTATTGTGTTGGCAGACATCACAGAGTGGATATCCCGCCCCAATGTAGAAAAAAGCACTGCTCTGTGTCCCAGACTTATTAAAGCCAAATAATTGATCACCCATTAGTGTAAAAGGAACCAGACTGTTCTGAGTAAATCATCTGGATGAAGCAAAATTACACACCAGCATGGATCCTTTGAGTCGAAAATACCCACAGTACAACGGAGTGAGGTAGAGCTTCTCCCATCCCGTTACATAATAATTCAAATTTTGTTTTGTTGTGAAGGTATCGCTCTGCTGTTTGTCTGTGTCTATTCTTGGAAAGCATTTTGGTTTTGCTGTTGCATAAGGTTTGGAAATGTACTCACTCACATGGTAAAGAAGTCTGAATGGTGGATATAGCAGGACCAAAAGAGAGGGTAAAATTAGCAGAACTGCTAAAGATTTAGGAAATCATCATTATTAAATACTAGAATATTAAACGATAGCAGGTTAAATCAGGTATTTGTTAGACTTAATCTTGTGTCCTTAAAGGCACCAGTAAGCATCTGACGCTCGCTTGTCCCATACCTTTCAGACCTCAGAGTCACGGAGCTGCATCAGACAACTTTTGAAACCAACAGTCCATCAAACATATCGATCATCCAGGTGTGTGGAGGTGAGAGCTCTCTTTTTTCATTCTTCACAAACGACCTCTGTCTATTTTTGTGCATACAACTTGGTGCAACACTATGAAGGCCTCCTGAATGAGTGATTGCCCCCCTCTCTATGCCCGCAGGCTTTTTGCCAATCCAGAGAGCTATAAATACTTCTGCTTTCGGACTTTTGTTTTGACTGGAACCTTAGGAACAAAGTCAAAAACAGAATAACAGGATCAGCCAGTCTCACAACTCAAGGGTCATTCTGCTTATTGAACTACTTGTAAGGTATCACCTCATTTTAGAAAGTCCTTAAATAAAATACTTCATAAAATATGCAAAAAATAATGATCAGCTGTTCTAAAGCTGAATATGAAGCCTCATTGTCTTATCACTGAATTAATATTAAATTAAAGTGAAACTTCAAAGTTTTTCAGTTTATTTAAAATATGTGCAGAAACTGGAACATTGATCTGCTTTTAAATTAGGGAAATCTGCATTGGACTATCATTTGGAAAAACGCTAGCCTCATAGGGCCACTGCAACAAACTGTCACAATTTAAAGTATTAATATACTT
Source organism: Lates japonicus (assembly GCA_033238685.1). Taxonomy (NCBI): domain Eukaryota; kingdom Metazoa; phylum Chordata; class Actinopteri; family Centropomidae; genus Lates; species Lates japonicus. The sequence goes on along the minus strand of BRZM01000029.1, from coordinate 6,169,335 downwards.
TACTTAATGCCTTTAATTGAGCAAAAATAAAATGGCTCTCAACTGCAACTGCTAGATTGTGAATATTGTGAGAGACAACCTATGAATGTAGATGAGAAAGATGCGGTGTTGATTCAAGGGAATGTGATGAAGATTGGATCATTGATATTTCATGAAGTGTCAGATCGCTTACTGGATTACTGTAAAGTAATAGCTTCTGCATGAAAAGGATGGATTTAATGAATCTAAGAAAAATCACCTCACAAGGCTCTTATTAGCTCAACCTTATCACCCTCTCTTCCTGTCCGTCTGCAGCTGTATGCTTTTTTTTCATGCACATTAATGGTGAGGCATCTGGAGCTCTGAGGTTGCTATGATCCAACCGAGGGCCGTATCTTTATCTTTACATTTAAATACTCTTGTAGTCATATTGAAAGACTAAAGAGCATTTTCAATAAGAGGCACGATTTTTCCTTTTTATCAACAGGAAATTCTGACTCTCTTTTGCTGTTTGCTCTCTCCAGTGCACTTACATGGAAACACAAGTAGACGTGGTGGATGAGAGGAAAGCGGGCACAACAGGGAAGCAAACAATTTCAACACAAAGTGATTCCACAGATGCACTTAACATGATAAAACAAAAAGGATCATTCTATTTCACACCTCTGTTGTTCGTCAGTAATTATTCTAATTCTTGTTATTATAAGGTCACACAATGACAGGTGCCAACCTAAGATTTATTTGGCAGCAGCAATATTTATGTTTATATCTGTCTGCCTGCATATCATAAATCATCCATGATGTAAACAGTAAACCGATAATGTGTCATTTTTCATATCACAGCAGTGCCTCTTGTCTGCCTGGATTATATTTCTTCTCCTCTCCGCCTGGGTGACAATGAGTGCGTCGTGGCTGCGCCTCGCTTATCGGCACTGAACCACCGTGACAGACTGGAGCTGGGCTGCCCCAAAATGGTGGCATTTACCTCCCCAAAAGCGCAATTGGAGAAATCATTTACACTGCAGGGTGAGGCATTTTCTGCCCAACCCTCCCCCTCTTTTTTCCCAACTGCGAATTTCTTTCTCTTGCAGCAGAAAATGATAGCCTGAATTGTGGTGTGGTTATCTCTGTGGTGTGGGTCTTTTGTGTGGTGTAGATGTTTAAAACGGTTGGGCCTTGGAAACAAGGCAGCAGATTCAGGATCAGTTCATTTGTGTGGACCCAAATATCATCCAGCTGTGGTTCAAATGACCAGAGATGTCATTGTTGACAGGTTACGGCAGCCATCTTTGATCATCATGGATCTACTTTTTAGTAAATAAACGGCTTCAACTTCGACTGCAGGGTCATTAATTACCTGTGGTGTATCCAGTCACTGCAGAATGCTGCGTTACAGACCTCCTGACATAATCCAGATTACATGTCAGTGGAGAGCAGAGATTACTGCACCATCATGAGTGATTTGGGTATTATTGCACTGATGCAGCCCTAGTATTGCTTTTCTGCTGGGGGGGTTTACCAAATGAAAACAGATGTGATGGTCTGAGAGTGGATGAGAGCAGAGAGTTGGTGTTAAAATTGTTTGGTTTTGTGTTTGAAGGGCAACGTTTCTCCAGATTTCACTTTCAATCACTGCTGTAAACATGAGTTCATAAAAATAAGTGCAAATGAACCTTTTACAGTGTTGGAAAATAATAAGATCTTTCCTTTTACTGAAAGACCAATCCATACATTTGAGAGTGAAAGCAGGATTTAATCCTGTTCTTGAATGAAGTGGGACAATCATATTGTTCAGATTTGGCTTTGATAGAAACAATTAAAAATGCAACTACTTAGTGAATTTTTAGGATCTAATTGGGGTTTTATTCATGATATGTGTTAAGAAATTTGGTTAAAGTCAGGAGAAGGGGTAGGTTCCATTCAGGATTCTTGGAGCCCTGGTACTATCTAGTGAACCAGCTTGTGTTTCCACCAGTTTTGTACAAAACTGTTGTGATCAAGAATTAGTCCAACCTGTAGCCCACTGATGCTGGCACTTCAGGTCAAGGAAAACTTGTTTGCTGGGAACCAACTTTTTGGGATTTCGAACAAATTTATTTTTGGTGCACAAACCAGAATGGAATCCGCTCCATGTTGGTGGAAAAGTGGGAACAGTTGCTAAGGACAGAGTTGGGTCACATTTGATAGCGAACATATTGAGATGAGGTTGAAAGCTCCAGAAAAGAGCTTTTTTCGTGAATCTAATATTTTTAAAGTGAAGAATGAACTGCCATGCCTATTATTTGTCTATAGGACTCAGATATCTGTAAGGTATCTTTGTCAGCAGAAGCCTAATGTTATCAGAGTATGATGTTTTGTAGTTCTCATGAGATGACTTACAGCCTCTCTGCTGCCTTCAACAGCTCCTGTTTCCATGACATAACATAGAAACTATTTCCACAATATGTTAAACATGGCTGATAGTATTCTTCTCTTGTGTTTGTTCCAGCTGACTACTGTCTGTGAAGAGCTGTAATCACCGGATCACATCTCTGGCCACCTGTTACCTCAGAGCCACAGGTGCCTTGAGGTGAGGATGTAGTAAGAGCCAGATTTTTCTTTTTCTTTTTTCTTTTTTAACCGGATTTGAGAAGCACACCTAGAAGTCGTACATACAGTCACCTTCAATGTCTTTTGGTGCCTACACACTCAGACACAAAAGACATTCACACCTACAAACATGCAGATACATATGTGAGGAGAAACACGTTGAAGCATTAATAGTAACACAGGTAAACTCAACAAGCTGTTTCCCTCATTAACAGGAGAGTACAGTTATCTAAGGTCCGAGCCCCGGCAGACAGTAACTGTCCTTGGGTGAGACATCAAACCTGTAACAGCTCGCTGACCGTAATAACGACTGGTTAAAAGTGGTTAGTCTTATTCTAAGCTATAGAGACTCTGAGGACCTTTCAGACTGTGTCGCTGTCCATGGTATCAGTGTCTGCTTCCTCCAGACAGCCAATAAAAACAGTAAATGAACGCAGATAATATATTATATTTCAATATATACAAACGGAAGCAACAGCAGATGGGTTGCACTAATCTCCAATTAATCGTACCAATTACAGTGGCAGGTTACTTACTCTTGGTGATCTTCTGTAGCCCAAGCACATCCTCGGGCGTTATTACGGTATTTCTGCGCAATTCTTCTTCGGTTGTAACCGGGATTCCCATGTCTGATGAGTTGCAGCCTTGCTGCACTTTCATGTCCAACGAAGGAGGTCTGTTCGGTGCGCAGCCTGACAGGAACTGAGGTTTTCTTTCTGATGCTCTCGGCGTCGTCGCCGCCGCCGCAGGAGCCGATTTACTTGCGTCGGAGCCTTTTAGTGACGCGCTGGCTAATACACCGCACAGCAAACAGGCTCTGTGCTGCTACAAGAATAACTCATTCTCCGTGCCTCCTCCCTTTCTCGATCCGGTAAAAGATAAAAATCAGCCCTTAGCTCCCTCCCTCCCTCCCTCGCTCAAGGCTCTCTCACAAGCTATTTAATCCAAATCCTGTGGCTTTAAACCGACCAGTGGTGCGTGGCTGATAGTCTGCGCGCCTCCTCATCTGCTCATACACCAGTGCCTGCACGGATGTGCTCCACTCGGGAACAGTAACTCATCGTTACTCAATATTCGTTTCTCGCCTCAGACATGAACTGCTGCCTCCTGTGTGGCAGAAGTTCGCTGGTGTCAGAAATAAGCACTTGAAATGGTAATGATACTGTTTATCATCACCACTGGAGCTGAATCAGCATGTGGGGAGCTGCTCCTGTCACTGAGAAACGACAGTTTCTCTCCTTTAGAAACACAGGTTAGGTTGTGCATTTTAGCTTCTCAAAACTTAAACCCTGAATGCTCTAGAGGTTTGACTCTTTAGGTTTGGCTCTGTAGCATTGCACGTGCCAACAGGTAAGGTACTATCATTTTCTAAAAATGAACATTAATCTTTTTTTTTGCCACCTGGGGGGCAGCAGAACAACTTGTAGAAACAAGTTGGCATATCAGCCATTAAGGAGTCATGAGTTTCAGGCCTCCTGGTGGATGTCAATTCATTATGCAACTTGTTGCTCTGTTTTTGGTCTCCTCCAACTCCAGGAAAATATCTGCCCCAATACATTCACCAGCTTGTTGCCGACATTTATGCTTGGTGCTGGGCAGGTAGCTTACAATGGGCTTATCAGAGCTCTGTTTTGCTGAAAACAGCTGCCTGTTGGAGACAAGGCTGATGAGAGCCGTTAAAAAGTCAACTAAAACTGCGATTAAATCAAAACAGTTTGCTAAAAGAAGCCAAAACGCACTTTAGATTTAAGGGAAACTGCAGAATCTTTTAAATAATCTTTGGATTCATCAATACAGCCAACCCCCTTCCCATTACAATACAAATTTAATCCATGCTTGATAAATAAAAAGAGTAGTTACCTGAAAACTCAAAGAAACAGAGACTACCTTTCAGGTATAATATTTTTATTTCATTTTTTCCATTGGAAAGTTGCTTTCCAGATGCCAGCATCCCTGAGAAAGTGTAAAATGCAAATCCTCTGGACAGCCCCATCAGTGAGCTGAAACAGGCCAGCCAAAAGATATTCGCATCTGCAAAACACAACCTTGCACAGCCACCTGTCTCGTGTTAAATCACAGACTTGCCGGTTACCCTCCTCCACTCTCTGAGGTGAGCCTTTTTGCTTTGTGATGAGGAGATAGTGCCTCCCTCTGTCTGGCAAACTTAACTGCAGGGCATGTGCAGAGCTGAGAGCTGTCCATGGTAGTACTTTGTGAGGTGTGATATGATTGTCTACCCCTTAACTCTAAAATCTGTGGATCACAGGCGAGGGAGAGCGTGTTGAAGAGCAGGCCGATTGGCATCATTCCAGTTTGAAACACATAGGCAAGTAAATAAAAATAAAAACAAAATCAAAGGTTTGTAGGTATGGTTGCAAATAGCATTGAAACAAACTAATAAATACAAACTTTTAACTTAAATCTACCAATCCCCCTATATCCCCCCTTTCATAAACATGATAAATCATATCATTTTTTATGAGGTCTGTAGACAGAGAGCATTGCTACTGTTTTTACCGGTGTTCCAGTTACTTTGGAAGTCTGTGACAGTCACAACTTCTCATCCCATTCAGAATCATTCACAATGGCACATACTCCCAAATCCTACCAGTAAAAGCAATAACAATAGTCAAAAGCCGTTAGCTTGTGTGGCTAAGTGGCTGTCGAAGAGTTTCCAAGGGATGGTCAGCAGCGTGGCAAGCCCAGACCCCTTGCTATTCCCTCCTGTTAGCCCACAGTCGGCTGGACTCCTCTCTATGCGGTCATCTCGAAGCAGCCCCTGCGGTGCGTCTGCATGTCTCTCACCCGGCGGATGGACTGGATCTGGGGGTGGTGGGCTCCCCACTCGTTCCAGTGCTTGTAAGGGCCCATTTCAAACACATACTGGTAGCCGCGGTAGCCAGGGTACTGGTAGCCCACCCAGCTTTGTGGGAAAATAGAGAGTGGAGAGATGTGAATCTTCTTTCTTTGTCATAAGGGATATTCTACTATTCTTACTATACCAATATTATTATGTGAGAGAGGCTTTGGTGAAGGTCAATTGGGGTGACCTCATCTCTTCGTTATTTCTGTTGCTAACCTAGCTAGAAACACTTCCAAATGATCTCCTCTTAGTGAAGTGACACTTAAAATTTTCTTTTGTTACTGATCTGAAGTCAGTTTCTTTTACCTTTAAGCCACCGCAACCCATCAAAAAAGAGAGATACAACCAGATGTGACTTACGTTCCGCCAGTGACCTGAATGCTGGCGACACGGTCCTGGAAACCGTAAGACCACAGGCTTGGAATATCCTCATCGCACACCTCCATCTTACGACCTTCGAAGTTTGTACATTCATACAGGCAAATCTTGTGGTCCTGGGGGTCCTATAAGAAACATACATCCCTTTTTAAATTAGTAACTGTGTAATCACTTTTCATACAGATGTTGTGGATATTGTTGTTGCAGCTTCTGGTTCAATCTCTGTCCCAGATTTAGAGATTGAAAACAACAAAAGTCCAATCAGGTTCACTGAGTTTATGTATAAATACAGTTATTGTTATGTAATGCTGATTATGAGCTTGAGTAGAGATGAACTCACCATTCGGACAGGCCTGACCGACATGAAGCGGTCACACCTGTAGCTGTTGGACCAGGTGTCCCAGCGTGGGTACTCTCCCTTCTCCAGCATGAACATCTCACCAGTCATGTTCTGCTGCTCATAACCCACCCAGCTGGACAGACAGACAGATAGATATTTTACTTGTAATCAATCAAGGAGAAGACATACGCTGTTGCAACACGTATGTGGATGGCAGGTTTGGTGACTTACGGTCCACACTCTACCCTGATGGAGCCGATTCTGTCAAAACCCTTCTCGCACAGGTTACGGCACTCTCCAAACAGGTCCATCCTACGGCCTTGGAAGTTCTCGTATTCGTAGAGGTATATCTGAAAAGTAAAACAAGCTGAATGCATTTATTTCTGGAGTCAAGTGGTTCCAATTTAGTTTTTATGATTAGTCAATTTAAAAAAGAAAGAAAGAAAGAAAAAAAAGCAGTACCTTGTAATTGCGCAGCCCTATGGCAGAGTGGCTGCCAATGCTGCCTTGAGCACCTGAGTGAGACATGATCAGATCTAGAGAGAGCAGAGGCACAGAGTCAGTCAGCCATTTTCAGTAATTATGCTAATTACTGTAATTGCTGTTTCTTCGCTCAAATACAGCGTGTACTCCAATACACCAAGTGAGCATGGTGTGTAAAATGGCAGGTGTGTGAGCACAGGGATTCCTCTTGTTGACAAGAATCATTGGAAGGATGCTTCATTTTCCCAAGCCAACATTCATATTCATCCATCACCATCACAGCTGTCCAAAAGCCCTCAGCAGACACCATGAGCTGGAGCACCTCTTGATATTTAAATGTAATGAATGTCAATGTGAAGATATTTGTGTCTTCAAAAGTGCTTTTTTTGACTCAGAGTTAAAAAGGAACATTTTGTGGTTCTTCATATGCATATAGCTTTAAAGTGACATAGGGAAAAAAAAAAGCTTTTTAGATGTAACCTTCATTACATGATAGGCATACTTGGGGTGAATTTATATCCTCAAGGACCATCTTTAAGGCTTTAAAGAATTAACCGACACCAGGCTGAAAAGCAGCGTTTCACCACCTTGACCACACCCAGCATCGCAGATGGTGCTCTATTGCACCTGTAACCACACCCAACAGTGATGTCACAGTGTACTGACACACCCTGGAGTGTACTTCTGCATCACTGGAGCAAGGTGAGGAGTTTAAAAAAACGATTTTCAGGGAGTGTTAAGTTGCTCTTTTAAAACACATTGTAAAAACTGTCCACCATTTTTATTTTTCTTCTATAATGTACCAAACATAAACCTCAAGGATGAATGTCTTTCCTTGTCTTTTTTCACTAGATTTAGATTTTTTTTACTACTTTAATGTAAATGCAAATATTTGTAACACAATTTTGTTGTCTGAACATGATTATGTTCCAGTAAAATTTGGTATTTCTTCTGTATATTTCCCGGTACGTCCCCTGATGTTTTGTCCTCTCCCAAGCAAGAATACTCAATAATCAGCCACAAAACAATTAATCTGTCCAACCCACAGTCACAGTCCCTCATCTTTCTCATTAAGTTTACCTCAGGCAGAGCAAATGAACACATGAAATCACACCCTGCTGCATTTTACGTCAATATTCCATCTACTCAGTCCAAAGTCAAGTTTAAGAGGAGTCAATCCTTGCTTGGTTCTTTCAGTCCAAAGTGTGAGCAGACAGGAAAACCACAACCTTCCCCTCAACATCCAATGATCCTAGCAGCTCTTAAAGAGTTAGAAGACCTTAGAGTGGAAACTTACAGTTAAAATTGCAGGTTGAAACGGACCGACCTTTGGAGAAAGTGATGGACGCAGGCGTTGTGAGCGGGGATATATATATACATTCACATCCGAACCAAGTCTATAGAGACAGGATCCTGACTTCTCATTGGCTGTGAGCTGTTTCGATTCACAGTGCGGGGGTCAAAGGTCACACTGCTTATCTGTGCACAAGTCATGCTGACTCGGCTGCCTGTTTTGTTGTCCAGCACCATTGTGGGGGACCGGGGGACAGTCACTGCCATCAGCAGAAAGTTTGCTGCCTTTACACTGCCCCCCCCCACCCCCTCCCCTCCACACACACACACTCTAACACACACACACACACACACACACACACACACACACACACACACAGTTTATTTTGCAGTCACCGCTCTCACGGTCTGTCCCTCACTTTCTTTCTAAATTCTTTTTCTAGTTTTTTCCTGCTTCCCTTCTATTATGTTCTCCAGTTTCTCTGTGATCTGTTTTTGTCTTTCACCTCCATATTCTCTCTCTCTCTCTCTTGATCCTTGGTGCAGCCGGTCCAAGCCTTTGAGCCCTGTGTGTGTAATGTGCTGACTGCAGGAACGGCATCCATCTCTCTATTGTTTAGACAGGCCAGTGTTGGAACCTCTTTTGCTTATTATAGGCTGTAATCCATACATACACATCTCACACAACCCCACCTACACACTCAATATCATATGCGTGTGCATATGTGCATGCATACACGCAAAGATATTACTTTCTTCTTGTGAAAACAGGTGATAATCATGTCTTTTCAGTTTCTATGAGCAAAACAAAAGATTCAGATATTGTCTCTCTGTTCTCTCTGTGTTGTAATAATTGATTTTACATGTAAGGTAAATGGATATTTACCTGTGGATGTCTCAAGCCTGTGTCAATATTATCTTTTAAATACTTGACAGATAGTATTTGATAGACAAATACTAGACAGATTTTCTTGTAGCTGCCAGACAATGGTGAAGGGACTGTGGGCAAACGTTCACAACACGAACCTTTAAAATGAATTATTAGAGCATACTAAAAGAACCCTTGGGAAATGTTATCTTTTGTTTTTGTCAGTACAAAGACAATATCTATGAGACTAAGACAACACATCTGGCATCTGATCTATTTTTAGACATTTGCAGAGTTACAATTAGATCAAGTTCTCTCTGATTCTAATCATTTTCCCACTGAGAAAATGTACTGCGTTACATCCATCCACTATCTATGTATCGTGTGCTTTGAGAGTGATGAGGGGGCTGAAGCCAATCCCAGCTGACACTTGGTGAGAGGCGGGGTACACCCAGTCTATCACAGGGCTGACACATAGAGACAAAACAGCTATTCACACTCACATTCACACCTACAGGCAATTTAGAGTCACCAGTTATCCTGACCTGCATGTCTTTGGATTGTGGGAGGAAGCTGAGATGTCAGTGCTAATCACTGCACCACTGTCGTACATTATCTTTGAAGATCATTCAGTTTAGAAACATTTACAAGGGGCATTTCCAAAATATACCCCCTCTTGTATATTTTATGCAGTAAATGCAGATCTGGAGCGATTGTGTTGAAAAGGAAAAACAGCAGCAACATTTCACTAAGATTAATTTATTTTTTATTGCTGGGATTTAGACATGTCTCTGAACCTTGTGTCTTGGTGTTACCATATTCTTACTATGGTGTACCATGTTACATTTACAGTGACAACATTTACAGTCAGCAAATACTGTGCAGCCTGGCATGAACTATCAGTTTGCTTAAACGTAGAAATGAGAGAAAAGGTAGAATCGATGAATTGGATAATTATCTATTTTTCAGAGCCTTGAACAAAGCTTTCTCATGTAGAGGATGTCCTGTCTTTGCAGTTTGGAAATGTTTTCACATACAGGAAATAAATGTTAATTTTAGTAAAGTAATACCAGTTTGAAGGATTGCACAGTTTCCCTCAAAACAAACAACTATCAACTTTGTTATGTACTTTCAGACAATGATTTTATTCCTCATCACCCCAGTTTATTTAAGGTATGTGCAGCTTTGTAATAAGTGTAAAAATGATAATGTATTATCAGTTTTGTTGAAGTTTCCATTATTTGTGTAAAAGTTTATAAAGCTCAGTGAAATGACATTTGCAAGGTTTTTGGCCCGATGACTGTACCAGTGAACAGTTGTTTTACTGCCACAAAAAAAAAAAAACACATTATATTCAGATGATTACGTCACATGTTATTGTACTGTTTAATGCAGAGATGTATAATAGACACTTTTTAAAATCCCACCCTCTGAATTACAAGGTCATGCGTCACCATCTAAATGGTTGTGTATAGGGGTGTGGGTTTCTTTGTGTGCGCTGAATGTATGCATGCCTTTGCGTCCATGTCTGTGTGTGTGCATGACTGAGCATGTGTGTACATAGCAGTGAGTGAAAAGGTGAAAGGACCAGAGATGTGGAGTCAGTAGAGGTGGACATGAGACCGGAGGCAGGTCCCAGCACAACGTGAAGAGGACTTAGTGAGTACACGTTTAAAATATAAATCTGATTGTTTATTAGACATGTTTGTCATTTTGAATCAGCCAAAGATATTCAGTTTTTTGCTTTGCACTTAGACACTAAATGTTTTTTTTTTTCTTTAGCACCAGACTCACTGGCAAAAATATCCACGTCTGTGATGATCTGTGTCCTGGACCAGGCAGTGCCAGGACTTGGTCCGGCCCACTGGTCATGGACCATTTGGAACTTGTGCTTATCTGCACTGGGCACGGTGCCCTGCGTCCAGTCCTCCTGCAGCGAACTAAAGCCCAGCAGCTCAGTGATGAACAATGACTGGACCAGCAATGTGCTGACTCCTGAGGAGAGAAGAGGAGGAAATTAAAGGGCAGGGTGGTGATGTCACTCAGAGTCATTGCTCCTCATATTTGTGGGTAAACATGGTGCTACCAGTGATCAAAAAATAAAGAAGAATGAATGGGCAACTTAAAATAAAAAGAATACAAGAGTCTGCTGCTAACCTCCATGGTGCTCAGGTGTGATTTATTTTCATTCTTTGCTTTTGGGAAGTTTTTTGTTGCAGTACATTTACACCAAGGCTGCTTCGTTTGGTAGCGACCATTTATAGTCATGATGTGTTGGTTTATATCAACCTTGCTTCATTTCTTAAACATAACAAGGGGCTCACAGGCCTACATGAAGCCTTACATAATAAAATATGCATTTTGAGACATGAAAACAATGCACACATACATCACCAACATCTGGTCAGTGGTTAATTATTGGTCATTAGCAACAGTATTTTGTGAAATACTATCTTCAGCTGCTGTTGTAACAGAGGACAAGCACTTAATACTTAAATCACCAATTTAAAAATGCAAACAAGTTAATGTATAGTGGTTTCTCCACCCATTCACACAATAAAAATCATTGCATACACAGGACTAAGGTTTCCTGATAACAGCAACAGCAGTAAGGAAACCAAACACTTATTTTAGTTTTAATTTAGTTTTCTTAGTTCACTTTGTTTTCTTTGTTTAATTAACATAAGAGCAATTAGTCAGCTGGCTTTGTTAACTCAGTTATCTTTCAACTAAAAAAACTCACAAGAGAGTTTACCTTGCTTATGTTTTTTAAGCCGTTCTTTTGTACAGTGGAAGCGATTCTTGTTCATCTCTATAGTTCAATTGAAGAGTTGGGGCAACACACTTTTTAATGCAAGTGAGGCTGATATTTGAGGGTAGCCATGACTGTTGAAGTGTTACTGTAAGATTGAGGGAAAAGGCTCAAAAACGACACTACTCAGAAAAAAAAAGTCGAACTCCGCCGGTCCACCTTAAAATGTGACGTTATCGCTGTAGCCCCGCCCCGGTGAGGTGAGAGAGGAAGTGGATGGGAACAGGCAGGCCAGACCGACTCTGACAGCAGAAATACGTCTGTCTCTGGGGAGCAAAAACACCCACAAAACATCAGACCCTGGCGTTTGTTCCTCGACATCGAAGTCCGGATGGTGTAGAAGTAGAAGATACGTCAACATGGTACACACTTGGGAGCATCTCTCCACGATGCTGAAACTACGGGTGTCACTTTTCGCCTTTCTTCTCGGTCTCGTTGTCTCCGCCGGTGACGCGAAGCTGCTCCGGACACGACGCCTCACCCCCACCGCGGAGGAAACGGTAGAAACTTATGACAAATACTACAATTATGTTGACTTAACCGGACGTTTACAGTCTTTAGCCCAGAAATACCGCCACATAGCCAACCTGTCGAGCATAGGTCAGTCTGTGGAGGGCAGGGAGCTCTGGGTGATGCGGATCACCAAGGACCCCGAGATAGACTCACCGGGGAAACCGAAATTTAAATACGTTGGCAACATGCACGGCGATGAGACCGTGTCCAGGCAGGTGCTGGTGTACCTTGTGGAGTACCTGCTGGCTAAATATGGGGAGGAACCGCGCATTACTGAGCTGGTAAACACCACGGATATTTACATCATGCCCAGCATGAACCCCGACGGCTTTGAGAAGTCCATAGAGGGGGACTGCAATGGCGACAGCGGGGGTCGAAATAATGCCAAAAACATGGACCTCAACAGAAGCTTTCCTGACCAGTATGACGGGACCACTGTCCCTCCAGACAATATACCAGAGGTCATGGCCGTGATCAGGTGGATCCAGGAGAAAAAGTGAGTTTTTGTTCTCTAAGAAACACAAAAAAACACAAAAAGTTTCCTCAAGGGTGTCCAAGTTTTCTGGAGCGCAGGTTGGAGTGGCTTCAGCAAACTTCACTGATTTCACACTTTTTGGTCAATGTTTAACTCCTAGTGGAGGTTTTAGGTCATTTCTTTGTCTCCCCTTTTTTTGTTACTGAGTCGGTGTGACTCAGTAATGTCAGCAACAACTACGGCACTGGGACTGTGGTTCACCTGGAGCAGAGCTCAGACAATGAGCTGAAATGTGGATTAGTCAGCTGGTTGAAAATTAATCGGCAACCCTTTTTGATAATGACTTATTAACTGAGTGTCTTTGGGTTACACACTGACAGTTTAAAGATGAAGAAGAAGTTGTGGTGGACATTTATCACCATTATCTCACATTTTATAGATCACACGATTAATTGGTCATTCATTAATTAATTTAAAAAAACCATTAGGTTCCATTTTGAAATTCCTGCAGGTAATTAACCAATAATCAAAATAATAGTTGTATAGTTACCAAACATTTTTGTCAATGAGTGACTTAGTTGTTAGAGCCTCAGGAGGCAATAGTGTGACTCATAACAAAGTCAACAAGGAGTGCTGTCCTGGAACGCCATAATGGCATGATGATGGCATGTTTTGGAAGATGTAGACTTCAACCCTGCATTCACACAAATATTCACCCAGTTAAAGTCCTGCAGAAAGGGGAATTTCCCTCTAAGAAGCTTCACACTTTATCAACATATTTATTTCTGTGACAACCTATAGTGCAATTCTTTCCTCATAACTTTCTAAAGGGCAAATTCTTTTCAAGGTTACCTTGGTACAATACATGTACACTGATGCCACGTGAAAGTCAAAGCTGAGGGTTAAAATCTATGTTCAATCCTTGCTCTGTGAGACCAGCTGAATATGAGAGTTCAACAGTCAGAATTGGCCAAATCATTATTTGTATTTCCCATGTGTAGTCTTTTTAGTGCCAAATTCCCTCCTGACTTCACATTGACTAATAACATTTAATGTCCATATAAAAAATGTGAAATTTGTTTTTGCACAGACTTGAAAAAGTGTGAAATTAGCCTTTAAGGCTGCTGCTAAAATCTGCCATTGTCCTTCTAGATTTGTGCTGTCGGGGAACCTGCATGGTGGCACGGTGGTTGCCAGTTACCCCTTTGATGACTCGGCATCCCACCAGCGACAGGGCCACTACAGCCAGTCAGAGGACGACGCTCTGTTTCGCCACTTGGCCCTGGTATATTCCCAGCACCACTCTGTGATGAGGTCTGGAATGCCCAACTGTGCTGATGCCATGGAGGAAACTTTTAAAGATGGCATCACCAATGGGGCACAGTGGTATGACGTACCTGGTAAGATGATTCATTGTTTCTTTTACTAATTATTGTCGCTGAATCTTGTGAAGACCTGTTATAGTGCAAGGGGATGGTTTGTCCAGTCAGTACTCTCTAAATTGCTTTGAGTTTTCAAGCAAATTGTAACAAACAAAGGTCAAGTAAAAGTAATAACTTCGTAATGACAGGTTAACCTGTGTTGTTGCTTGAATTATCTCAACTAAAAGGCAAGAATGTGTTCTTTCATTGTTGGAGTGTTATCAGCATGTGAGGGTTTGAGTGAACGGTATGCACAAGCTACAACCTGTTTGAGGAGACTCAAGAGAAGTGATTATGCTTTCGTTTACACCTGGTGTAGCACAACTTAAGCTTTTGCCATGGCTGGATTTTCTCACATTAAAGATTGGAGTTCAAATTTCTGTGCAGAGTAACTTAATCCCAGAAAACCACTTGAACTAGTTTCCTTACCAAAGCTGCTTTGAGGCAGTCTCCGGTAGCTTTACTCCCTCATTTAATACGCTCAATTAAAACACAAAGCAAAGTTCATTTGTACTGCAAGTACTTTTACACTTCCTGTAGCTGCATTGTATAACTGGTTATAGACAGTTTTAAGACCTACATACTGTAGAATAAAAATTGATTGATGCTTCATACTCAGCACTGGGAATGACCCAAAAATTATTTCAGTCTCAGCTTTTTTAGTCGGTGACACACTGAGTAGTGTGGCCTGGTTTGGGGTTTTCCAGGTGTCAAAACACTGAAAAACTGTAAGTATGCAGGTTCAGAGTGCTCTACTCTACTCACCCCGTTTTTCACCCAAAGCGTGTAATTACTGAAAGTGTTGGAGCAGTTTACCATTCCACGGTGCTCATATGACAGCTTACTCCAGGCATATTAAAGCGTGTGGGCTGTTGGGTTAAATCCTCTGACTTGTCTTGAATGAATGTGTTTTACCAGCTAAAGTAAATGCAGCTTGTGTCATTTCACCAGCTTCTACAGTTCATTTGGGTTCAGAAACGGGACATTTTGCATCACTTGGGCAGAAACTTGATCAGCGTACACTCTGCTTTTGTTTTGTTGGTTTGTCCGTGGGGTTGGGAGGTGGTGACATAAGTGTCTGCAGCTTCAGGTTACCACACTGCTTTTCCTGTTGAGATGTGCTTTGTTGTTGTAAATTTCAGGTAAGGGTTGTGATTTACCATGAATTCAACGGGCACCCCCCTGTCTGCTTGAATAAATCATAGTTCTCCAGAACTAGCACCTTTTTTGCTTATGTTACTCCTTTCCTTACTTCTCTTTCAAGTGTGTTAGATGTTTAGAATGTACATTTCCTGATTTCATAGTGGAGCCAGCTGCTTCATGTTACCATTTTTGCCCCCAGATCACATTTAGGTATTTAAAATCAGTTAAAACTTGATTGATCCATCACAGCAACACTTAAGTCAGCCCTGTATTTTAAGCATAGAGAATGTACTGTACTTCAGAGTTTGTTATAAAGTGGTAGAAAGATGATGTTTAGACCAAGTGTGGAAAATCTACAAACTAAAAGCACAGGACCTGTTCTAATTTCATTTACATTTACATCACCTCCACTAGATTTTGCAATGTAGGTAGTTAAACTGATGCAAAATTTCAGGATTTCTATAAACTTAGCATTTGTTCCTGTTGCAGGTCACTCAGCTTGTTGTTATGTCAGTACATGTGATACTATCCGTTCACCACCACAAGGAACTGGAGCAGTAAATCATTACCAAGGCCTTGAGCACATATTCTTCAACAAGAGCAAGAGTTTCCTATTACTTGGCTTTAATTGTCATCAGAAAGTAGAGGCACAGTGAGCAGTGAATGGCTGTTTTAGCTGGAGATGACTTGTTTTTCTCTCTGTGGTTTGTCAGGTAAAACAGCCAGTGTGCAAACAGACAATTCAGGCTGTTACACGATGCAGTTATCAAAGCTCTCAGTGGCAGTGTCCGTATCTCGTGATGAAGATAGACAGCGAAAAGTGTAAAACAGTTGAATAGACAATGCTCGTGTCTGTCTGACACGTCTCGGTGGGCGAAATGTCACCGCTAAAACTGGGCTAATGGCAGATGATGGAAACGGTCAGGACACTGTGTGACATAATGAGAGGTCCAGGCAAAGCGCCAGAACCAGAAGTCAAGAACAGGAGATTATTTTGTGTGGCGGGGCTTGAAATAATGGTTCAGCATAACATGTTATCTTGACTCATAATCTCTGGACACGGTTCAGCCTCAGAGGGCGTCCTTTTTACTTTTGAACCGTACTTTGTTTCATGTGACCCGCAGCACATATCGAAGGCTTTTTCTTCGCTTTTTCACTTTTATGACGTCAGCTTTGTTGCGTCATTATTTAGACAACTTAGAGTCTACACTGTTTGAAAAGTTTATGGGTCATTTATTCAAAGCTGTAGTCTTAGATTATGGTAAAACAGTATGCATTGAGATACACACATACAAGAGAACATGGTCTGGAGTATAATTTTACTGTATGAAAATACAGTTCTATTGCTGAGATAATCTGAGTTCCCTGGAGGTGCCAGAGCACGCTCAGACCTCATACTTTAATGTTGCATCACTGTAAACTGCTGATAGTCATGTGACGGTAGCACTCTCTTAAATAGTTTTTCCTCCTGGATTATCAGTTCAAATGTTAGACTAAAAATAGGGCATATATTTTTTTCATTGCATTGTCTCTTACATATTAAGCACCCCAGTGCCCTACACAGAAAGTTTAGCTGTTAGCGCCGACTTTGGCTCTGTTGTCTGGCCAGCGGTTTCCTTCTAAGTTCAGGGTGTGTCCCTGGATCCGGTACATAGACAGGATATTTAACTTTAGTGCAGCCCTAGTCTGTCTGTGTGTTCGTCAGACTCTGTCAGCATGTGGGGGATGTTTACTTTAAGTTATTTGCTTCCAAGACAATGGTATTTAACTAAGTACATGACAACACCTAGTGAAAAGTGTTTGTTGTTTCAGGCAATGTGTAGGATTTGTCGCAGCTGAATAGACCTGGCGTTATTTGCTCATCATTAGCAGGTGTGATTCTTCTAATGCTCAGTTTGGTTTGGTTGACATAGCACCCTGCTGTCTCTGCTGCCACCACGGAGGGTAAATCCTCTAATGACTGTGCACCACACATATTCAAAATAAGTTCAGAGGATGTGGTTCCTATCTTCCTGTGTGAATGTTTGTACCCTCCAGTTTAATACTGATGGAAAAATAAGTTAAAAAAATTAAAACAAAGACCACTGAGAGACAGACGACTGAAAAACACTCCTGAAACTTGAGCATGTAGAGTGTGTAGTACGTCTTCTGAAGTGGCCCTTTCCAGTTTTCAGTGAATGGCCTGGCAGCCGGTCTCCCTCGCCCTCCAAGTTTCAGACAACTGAACAGCTGCTGCTTGACCAGGAATGACTCAGAGGAGCTTGAGTTTGTGGTGTATATTTTGGTTCGCCTGCTCTCAGTGCCAGGGCGTGTACCGCAGCACAGCCTGTGGCTTGCTTTTCTCCTTAAATTGTAAGGGATGAATTGTAATTTTCTTCGCTGCATTTCCTCCAGTTTCCAGGGTCAGTCAGTGATTTGACTTTCAGGAAGATTTCATCATCAGGCAGACAGATCAGATTGTTAAAAAATTGGCCGCTGAAGTATGGGTGTCTGACAAGTAAACCAAACGGTCAGTACAAGCAGTAGTGTTATTACACTTAGATGCTCAGTGAACAGAAAGGGATGAAACAAAAAAGGTTGCAAAAAGGACAGAGTAAAGTGGTATTCATGGCATTATCATATAGAACAAAGGTGGTATTATCTTTGTGTTTCTGGATATCACGTGCTTTGTGTATCACTTTCAAGCAAACATTTTAAATACATTTATATGAATCACAGGAAAAAAAACTAATATAAGTTAAAGAGTGTCCTTGGCTGTGTCTTTGTTGTGCTTCACACAGATAGCTAAAGTTTGTGTGTTAATACCAGCATTTTCTTTTGTGCTCTGGCTGACATCCTACTCATTGAGACTGGGGGGAGGCTGAATTTATTTGTCAGTGTGTGAGCCTTTTCACTTTGTCTGCTGCAAAGTGGTAGATAGTGGACGTTTTATTGGGTTCCCGTGGCCACCCAGCAGGCAGTCATGGCAACCCTCCAGCCAGGGAGCCTCTGGCAGCCTCCTGTCGTTCCAGAGGGATGGCCGGCCGAACAGCCTGCCCTCCTGTGTCTCTCTCTGTTTGCCAGTCGACCTAGCCTTCCAGCAAGGCAAACTGCAGATGTCATGGCTTTTTGCCACATTAAACTCTATCTTTAAACTGTGGCATTGAAGGAGACACAGACAGACTCTGGCCTGGAACCAGCAGGTGTCAAATTTACTGAAGCAGGGAATTTACTTTATGAGTGCTGTTTCACATGTGTTGCACAGATCACTTCAATTTTTGGGTTTAGACATATTCTTGTCTTTTATACAGTATATAACTGAATGTATAATGCATTTTCTAACACGCCTGGTCTGTGATATTTCTGGCTTGTTATCCAGGAGGGATGCAGGACTACAACTACCTCCATGGAAACTGTCTGGAGATCACCATGGAGCTGAGCTGCTGCAAATATCCTCCTGCTACTGAGCTCCTTAAGGAATGGAATCTGAACAGGGAATCCCTACTAGCCTACATGGAGGAGGTAGAGCTTATAACTAAAAAAAAAAAAATAGTAATGATACATTAGTATTCATACTAAGCCACAATCAGATGTCTTTGGTATTTATAATTACCCTGTCTTCCAGGTACATAAAGGTGTTCGTGGATATGTGAAAGAGGCTGTCAGTGGCGCTGCACTCACCAACATCAGCATTGTGGTGGCAGGCATTCGCCACAACCTGACCACCGGGAAGTATGGGGACTACTATCGCCTTCTGCTCCCAGGAACATACAACATCACAGCTGTGGCCCCAGGGTGAGTAACACCATTGGACTTCCTTCACATAGCAGGTTTTAAAAAACAGATGTTATGTGTTAAAAGACTAAAATTACCAATGGTAGACAGCAAGCAATGAGTTCATCGCTGCAAAATGTGTAGTCAGGCTCTTTCAGAGAGTGAAGCTCAGTCTCAGTGTTTCAGAGGAGGAAATGCATGCCATCAGTTGCTTCCTCTTAGAGAGTGAGTCTTTCGTTATTGAGGTGAGGAAAAAATTATTTTCACAAGTTCATGGGTGAATGACTTCCTTGTCGAGAGATTAAAAGGAAATGATTTTTTTGTCATCTGTGCTTCGTGGTGATTTTAAGGTGGACTTGAAGCATGTTGTTTTTTTTTTTTTTTTTTGTCTGCACACAGATACACATCAATGACAATCCCCAATGTCCAGGTCATGGAAGACAAAGCCAAAGAAGTTAACTTTACCTTGGCACCTGTGGTCAGTGAGGCCTCAGGTAGCGGCATGGTGCCTACATTCTCCACGCCAACCACTGGTAATCCAAACGTCTCCACCACCACCACCGACTCTTCCGGCTCCACCCAGACGCGGGTGGCTCCCTCTTTGCTTCCGCCTGAACACCAGCCCATCCAGCCCCAGGAATTTCGTCACCATAACTATGCTGACATGGAGCTCTTCTTACGCAAGTACAGCAGCGAGTTCCACTCTATCACCCAACTTCACTCCATTGGAAGCTCTGTGGAGAAACGTGAGCTCTATGTGATGGTCATCTCAGACAACCCCACTGTTCATGAGCATGGTATGTCTTTTAAGGGGTAGTTTCCTTTGTTTCCATGCGATGAAGCCTGTGCCTTTTAATTGACAATGTGTGCATTCTTTGATATTATGTTAATACTGCATGATAATATGGATTTTCTGTTTCCATGCCAGGTGAGCCAGAGTTTAAGTATGTGGCCAACATGCATGGTAACGAGGTGGTGGGCCGCGAGTTGTTGCTCAACCTCATTGAGTACCTTTGCCGTAACTATGGTACTGACCCTGAGGTCACTCACTTGGTCAACAACACCCGCATTCACATCATGCCTTCAATGAACCCTGACGGATATGAGGTAGCCGTTGAAGGTAAGAAAAGGTTGTTAGAAAAAGGTGTAGCATTTCTTTAGTGTATGTTGCTAACTGCTATCAAACTTACAGCTGTTGTAAGTGAAACGGGACCAGACCACATCCATATACATACATAGGCTTGAGTGATCACAATGAATAGGCAGTATATTCCCTGTATATATAGTGTTTTAGGTTTAGGAGGTAGACCATCCATATTTTTCATGAGTTTGCATTTTGCCTGTGGCATATCTGCCCCATCATGCTTCCGTCAGCACTATTAAAGCGTTGGAAAGTTTCACAAATCACTTCCTCCATCTGCAACAACATTTTAGCTGTTAGCTGCTGCTGATGTGTGATAGGAAGTACAAAGGAGATGGTGGAGATGAGGTTGTACAAATCTTCAAGCAGGAACATGCTGTGGTTACAGATGCAGATAGATGTAGATGACTCTTCATTATTACTTCCTCACAGGAGATGTGAAGGGCTACACAGGGCGCAACAACAGCAACAATTTTGACCTGAACCGCAACTTCCCAGACCAGTTTACACCCATCACAGACCCCAGACAGCCAGAGACTGCAGTTGTGATGAGATGGCTGAAGAGCATCCCCTTCGTCCTGTCAGCCAACCTCCATGGAGGCACGGTGTTATTTTGAGCTTTTAGTGCCAAAGATTATGAAATGCCAAGCAGTAGTGCATATTTACCTTTATTTTAACAAGGTTTTTTGCTCTGTCTTATCTTTGTGTTGTGGGATTCAGGTTCCTTGGTGGTCAACTACCCCTTTGATGATGACAAAGAAGGGATATCACAGTACAGCCCGTCGCCTGACGACAAGGTCTTTCAGCAGCTGTCCAGAGCATACTCACAGGTAACTGGACACTGTTGAGGCCGGATCTGTTTCAGGCTGGGATAATGTCGGCTTGTGGTTTCACATTGTGATTGAAAACAAAATGTGGAGCTGGAGCGATGGAAGCCATGTGGAATATTTGTGACAGACAAGGTTTGAAAACTTGAGTACAACAGTGCTCATTGTTGAGTTCTCACTTGTGTGTGTTTTTGTGCGTGCAGGAGAATCCTCTGATGCACAATGGACACCCTTGTGAGGACCTGTACCCTGATGAATATTTTGAGGATGGCATCACCAATGGAGCCAACTGGTACAATGTAGCTGGTATGCCTACTTCTCTCACCCTCCTTTCTTGCTCATTCATTTTTCCTGCAGGAGATCAGGCAAAGCAGCCATTTATATTTGAGGCTTTTATTTATTCAAAGTTGTATCCTATTCAAACTTCTTTTTAAATCCTTAAAAAACACCAAAGATTATTATGTATGTTTTCTGTACAAGCTAGGTCATCTGGTTTGTCTTCTAAAGGTGTATTCAGTCAAGCTAGAGTAGTTGTGGGCTTCACCCGAGTTGCAGTGCTTTAAAAATGGACACAATATTGGTGTTATGTTGTTGACAGTGTTGACTGTCTATATCTGTGTGCAGTTAATTATAAAATTCAATTTTAAGTCACTATGTGCAGAATTTGAAGGGGTGAAAGCAACACATGCACAAATCGCCACTGGGATTGTCTCAGTTTTCTATACAGAGAAAAACATACAACATCATAGTTGCCATAATCACATCACCCTTCTGCACATAGTCGCTTTAAGTTAAACCTCGGTAATTTGAGGTGGAGTTTAAAGGAGCACTTTTTTCCAGGTGGCATGCAGGACTGGAACTACTTGAACACCAACTGTTTTGAAGTGACCATTGAGTTGGGTTGTGTAAAGTACCCTCCGGCCAAGGAACTGCCTAAGTATTGGGAACAGAACCGAAGAGCCTTGCTTCAGTTTATACACCAGGTAATAAACACAGATCTCAACATTACTTCAAGCTTTTTCATCACTTTCACTCAGTTTTGCATCAACTTGTGTGTATGTGGTTATGTGTCTCTTTAGGTCCACACAGGAGTCAAGGGCACAGTCTCTGACAGTAGTGATGGAACAGGAATTCCCAATGCCACCATTAGTGTGGCAGAGATAGACCACAATGTCACCACGGCCCGTACTGGGGACTACTGGAGACTGCTGGCCCCCAGCACGTACTCTATCACAGCCTCTGCTCATGGGTGAGATTCAAAAAGACTAGATTTCTGTGTTGTTAATAATCCCGATTTCCAGTGCTGTTAACTTTAAATAACTTTCTCTGCTGTCCAGGTATATGCCTGTGAGAACCTACGCCACAGTCTCAAAGGACAGAGTGGAGGTGGTGGACTTCAGGCTGACACGTTTACACTCAGACTCTAAAGGCCAGTCTCAAAACGGCCCCGTGCCCACCCAGAACCCATCTGAGAAGGAGTTTCAGAGCCTTATCAAGAACCTCTCTCTGGGCCGGGGTTTGGAGCAGCTGGTCAAGAACACAGCCACAGAGGGCATCTTCCATTACCGACGTTACAATGAACTGTCCGGTGTCTTGAGGAGCTTCTCTCTTAATTTTCCCAAAATTACATCTGTACGCAGGTAGGCGGACTTTATCTTGCCTCAAGCCCCATAACTGAACCAAACCACATTATTTCCCTGTGAGAGTGCATCATTGTTTGACATCATACCTCTAAATTTTTTGTCTTCTGTATGCCAAAAGTGCTGTCCAGAACCACTGTGTTTCATAACTCCAATTGTTGTTCTTGCTCCTTTGTACTTTTAATACTCACCTACATTTTGGTTTCTTCTCTTCTGTGTCCAGTTTGGGCCAAAGTGTAGAGTTTCGGACCGTTTGGGCTCTGGAAATCTCCAACAAACCTGGGGAAGCTGAGCCATCTAAACCCAAGATCCGCTTCGTAGCAGGGATCCATGGCAACGCCCCAGTTGGCACAGAGCTGCTGCTGGAGTTTGCTGCCTTGCTGTGTATCAACTATGGCAAGAACCCAGCCATCACCAGGGTGAGTTTTGGAGCCCTCAGGAAGTATAATTTTTAATAGCCTGGACCGTTAAAAGATGCTGCATATGTGTCAACTGTGTTCAGCATGCAGAGAGTTCAACCTTTTGAAAAGTGGTCAGTTTTGTTTATATGAATACACAAAATTCAAGCAGAGAAATCCACACTTTTTTTTTTTTTTACTGTGATTGGGTTCAGTCAGTTATCTGAAATTTAGTTTTAATAGAGAAAAAATAGTTCTGTAATTGTTACTCCATTTCCCTCCCCTAGCTGATCAACGAGACCCGGATAGTCATCGTGCCCTCTGTCAACCCAGACGGAAGAGAACAGGCTGTTGAGAAGCAGTGCTCCTCCACCCAGGGCTTGACCAACGCTCATGGCAAAGATCTGGACACAGATTTCTTCGGTTAGTTGTATGGATTTCTGTGTGTGTGCAACTGAGAGCCTGAGACAAAAGAAGATGATTCTGACAACTCTGTTTCCTGTCCACCATCTGTTATCAATCTTAGGTAACGCATCACAGCGTGTGGTGGAGGCCCAACCGGAGACCAGAGCAATGATGGACTTGATTCAAGACAAGAGCTACACTCTCTCTGTAGCCCTCGATGGAGGCGCCCTTGTTGCTACCTACCCTTATGACAAGCCTGTCCAGTCTGGTAACGATGCAGAAAACTGCTTCTTGTTCGTTTTGTTTTGACTGATTATTCAGAGTTTTCAAGTTTGTAAAGATGTGAAAAATGTCATTTATGGTATATTTACTCATTTACATTTTAAAAATCAGTGTGATGGAAATCTGTGAGCTGGTTCACTTGTGATGAAAAAGGTTTCAGGAGCCAAATCCTAAATGTTAGCCCATGTTTTACATAACTTATCATTACCTCCATCCCTCTAAGAGAGACTAACTGGTCACCAAGATACTGGCTGTTTGTTATGGCTGTGTACCTCATCATTATCTTCACAGCTATCCTAGGAACAGACAGTGAACTACTGCAAAGGTCACTTTGTATATTCATGCTCGCAAGAAGATTAACCCTTTTCAGTTGGATTCTACATGAACCTTCTCATACTGCTACTTTTGAGCCAGAATATCAACTTTGCACACAACATGCATATTTTATTTAGAACTGGCTGGTTGCCTTGAAATTTACTGAAAGAAAATTATGCTCCCAAGAAGATAAAGAAGATAAACCCTAAGCCCTTTTGATTTGAAAGACTCCCAAGCATTTTCTGTAGTGCCACCCTCAGGACAAATAATATATTTTTAGCCCTGTTATAAGATAAGATAAGATAATCCT
This sequence comes from Lates japonicus, assembly GCA_033238685.1. Classification (NCBI taxonomy): domain Eukaryota; kingdom Metazoa; phylum Chordata; class Actinopteri; family Centropomidae; genus Lates; species Lates japonicus. Next base: position 6,145,107 of record BRZM01000029.1, on the reverse strand, counting down.
TTATTAGTCCCACAATGGGGAAATTTACATTTATTGGCTATGTGATTCATTTCTTCTCATGTGCAACACTTTACACAATGTCTAGATGCCACTAGGTACACTACGTTTGTATTTGGTTACATAAAATGTTGAGAAATGCAGTCACAGCACAAATGTGTTTTTCCTCTCAGCCAACAGCTTGACCTGACAAGCTTTTCACTCTCAGTTATACACGTTAGATAAGAGCAGTTTGCAAAGAGTAGGACAAATTATTTTCACTCTGAACATAGTTTGCTGTCAAACATAATTTAATGGAACAAACTTTGTCTGCATGCTTTTATTTAATCATTTTCTTATCTTTCCAGTTGAAAATGAGGGCACATTGAAGTACTTGGCGAGTGTTTATGCCAACAACCACCCTAAGATGCACCTTGGGGACACTGGATGTTCAAATAACGGGCAGAGTATGTAGTTCAGCCACTATAAATAATTCCTGTTGTCATTTTTGTCCTGAATATCATAAGATGACAGTGGTTAATGGCTAATGGAACTTTTCTGTTATTCAGTGGGCAACATCCCTGACGGAGTTATGAGGGCAGCAGAGAGACAAAGTCACATGGGGAGCATGAAGGTAAGTCTCTCCACCCAAGTATCTGTGATAGCAGTAGTTAAGTTGGTATCCATGCTGCCACTACATAGTGTTTGGGTTTTACGAGGATATAATCTGAAATGAAAATTTTTCAGTTGAGTTGAACAGTTTTGAGCTCCTGAGTGTTAGTTTGGAGACATCTGTCAAATGAAATGAAAAGTGAAGCAAAGTCTGAAACTGGCTTGTGCCCCAGTACTGTCTCATGTGTCATCTTGTGTCTACGTGTCCCGCCAGGATTTCAGCATGGACTTTGGCCACTGTCCAGAAATCACAGTGTATACTGGCTGCTGTTTGTTCCCTCCTGCTGAGCAGCTGGCCACGCTCTGGGCTGAGAACAAGAAGGCTCTCCTAAGCATGTTGGTGGAGGTATGATGCAATATTTTATCAGTACAACATGGAGAGGTTTAATTGACCTGTTCAACATTGATACATATAGATTTTTAACAACCATTAAAGCAGTTTTAAATTAGATATTTTTAGAGAGTAATTCAGCAGTATAGAAACATGAAGCCATAATTATAAAATATGGATTTAAGATTTTTGATGACCTATTTAAGAGTAGAATTTTTCCCATCATCAACAACCTCGATTTTCCCTCCTTTTCGACCCCCTCCAGGTCCATAAAGGCGTGCGTGGCGTGGTGAGGGACAAGAGTGGAAAGCCAATTGTTGGGGCCATCATTGTACTGAATGGGGGTGTAAGAGTCTTTACTACAGAGGGTGGATACTTCCATGCGCTGCTGGCTCCTGGCAACCACAATATTGAGGCTGTTGCTGAAGGCTACCAACAACAACGTCAAGAGGTACACAGTTAAATACAGACCATGTGTTATGCAGGATCGGAATGTACAGGCTTTGAGGAAGATGGCCATGATGGGATAAAAGGAGGATGTTGGCACTCACCATTAGTTATTTCAAGTAGCCTTTGAGTGGCATGTGGAGATAAAATCCATTTCCTTTTTGAAAAATGCATAATGATTACTATGAGTGTAAAGCATTGGTGCAATTGAAGTGTTAACAAACTGGTAGACCAACTGTACTTTATAAACACGAGACAGGAACCTGCAGCTGTCACTCTCAAATTAATTGACAGGTGTTACAGTATCTGTCGAGGCTAACGATTATGTAGACGTGCCTCAGATTTGTGTTGAAAAACATGAACTGGTTTATCAAATTAGCTTATATAACAGGGATGACAATGATATTAAAACAAGAGACTCACAGGGTCTGGCTTTGACTGAGTATAGATTTTTATGACAGAAACTGATGGAGAGAAGAAACAAGCTCTGCCTCCATTGTAACCACATACACTCTTGTACAGGTGGTGATCTCATGCACACTTACAGTACACTACAACATTTCAGAAGTTGATGCTTGCAGAAAATAGAATAAGTATCTTGTTCAACAGATGCAAAACCCACTTGTACGTGCAACATTCCCAGATTTTGGCCTCATACGACTTGCGTAATTCATGAAGAGGACCCTCAATTCAATTTTCAAATTTTTCTTTTTTCTTTAACTTATTTTGTTCAAAAAACATTTGAAATACAAGCATGTCTCCAACATCATAACAAAAATCAACAATTCACAAATAAAAGTATTAAGAGACATTAAGAAAAAAAAAAGCTGCTCATGTCGTAGAGAGTCTGTGCGAGAATATTACCATGGCTCCCTTTTAATGTCAATGTCTATGAAAGGTGTCGGGCGGAGGACACAAAATCTCTCCATCACCTCCACCTTTCCGTTTGGCTGCTCTGAGATTTGAAGTGTTGGGTAGGCCAGCTCTTCAAACAGATGTTCCTTAATGTTACGCCCCAGCTCCAGACTGTAGGCCGAGAGCTTCCCGCAGGGACTAAAGAGCAGGTGATCCACCACTGAATGATATGTCTGCTGGTACTCTGGTACCGTGAAGCCGTGGATCATCAGAGGCTCTGGCTGACTAGCCGACACACCACAGGAAGTCCTCTCTTCAGTAAATAGGGCTCTGTCGCCATGGGGCGGTTTGAGATCTGGAAGAACAGCAGCGTTCCTTACATACCTGTCATCCAGGGGTTTCTGGGGGTGCATGTCACTCTGCTCACACACAAAATCCAGATCTTGACTTGGGGCCAACATGTGTGTCCTCTCCTTAATAGCTTCCCCATATTTCTTAGGACATCGAATACTCCGTCTTAGGCCATAGGGACGCATCTCATACTCCTGAAAATTAAAGGGACATTAGTTTCGATGGCTACCTCTTTAGGTTCTTTTGTGTCTTGCTGCCGTAAAACAACCAACAAACCATACTGAGATCAAGAGCTGCACTTACTCTTTGGGTGTGTGTTCAAGCCACATTGCTGAATCAGGTTTTAAATCCTTCTTTCCTGAGTTTAGAGTCCACTTTCCCCATATTTTAAACTGCACTTAAATGACACACGAAAAGTGAACTGTGATACTCTTATAATTTACCTCTCAGAAGATAGCTGAGTGATTTTGGATTTTTATGAACCAGCGTTCAATTTATTTTGGACATACAGGACAACCTGCACCAGATTTATACTAAGCAGTCACACCTGCAGATGAGACTTGCTAATTAAGTAATTAACAACCCCACTTCTGTGTGGAGCTTTAGCTGACAGATAAATGCCTTTTATCCATTTGGAGAAAACAGCCAGGATGGATGAGAAGATGTGGTGAAGCCTGTTGTTATATTTTGAGCGTTGTCTAAGAAAAACAACTTAAAGAAACATCCTTGTCTTGATTTGAATTTCACATGCCACTAATGTACTTGTCAAGTCAGCAAATGTTTGTGAAGTTTTTGAAACAAATATTGATTAACATGGCCTCAGTTTTTGAGATGGATGTGTACTTCTTTAATGCAGCAGTGTGCAGTTTTTATTCAGAGATACCACACCTCAAAGAAGTACAGAAGAAAAGAGTTTGAGTCTGATTTTTGACATAGAAATACTCTACTACGAATGTTGTACTATAATTCATCATTCCAACTCTCTGTGTAAGGAAGGCTCAGAGTTTTATTGAAGTTTATTCTTTTTGCTGTGTTCCAGGTGGTGGTATCTTCCTATGAAGCTGCCAGCCCCATCATCATTGAGTTTGACATGGACAACAGCATCTTCGGCCTGCCCAGAGAGTTTGTGGTGGCCAGTGCAGGTAAGCATGTGTATGGAACTGGCTTTTGTAACCAGTGTTGACTATAGGCATTATGTGACCTGTACACAAAGAAATAAAGCCTCCATCATACCTTGTTTTGTACTTTGGCTGCTGTAATGTGCTAAAATGGTATTCCAATCTGAAGTTAGGTGCTGTCTGGTTTCTGGGGGGGATGGTGGAAATTGTTAATTTTTTCATATTGTTTTTGACCATTCCTTACCATATTTGTGAAAGAATTGTATTTATAGTCAGAAGTCTATTCGCTTCACCAAATACATGTTTGGAATATACATAGACTACCTTAACTTGTACAGCTGATCAATCACAACAGGATCAGCAGACTGTGATCAAGTATGTTAGTCTTGTGATCTTTAACACAGATAACAGCCACTCAATAACTGATTCCCCTTTCTGAAGTACTGTTAAAACGCACTATAACTCTCTCTCAGTGTTTATTCAACGAGTTCAAACTACTTGTAAAAACAGATTTTTGACTAAAAGGAATTTTTGGATCTGATTGCCCCATTGTTTACTCTGAGCTGTGTGACTGAATAATTGTTTAAGTCTTTAAAATGTTCTCTCAGCTGTGAAGCTGTGTGTATGCATATGTGTATATGTGCTGAGTTGTGTATTTCTCTCCCTCCCCCCGCAGCGGCCTCCATGACGGCATTGGTGGTGACAGCATGCATCATCTGGTGCGTGTGTGCGGCCAAGTCTAACCGTCAAAAGGACGGCTTCCACCGATTGCGACAGCACAGAGACGATTACGATGACGAGATCCGGCTCACTTCTATGGGCTCCAAGAAGTCCCTGCTTGCCCACGAGTTTCAGGACGAGAGCGAAAGCGACGAGGAGACATTGTACGCCAACAAAATCTGAGAACAGTTTACACCAATTTGGCTGTTGGCTCAGTATTTTTATTTTGATCTCCCCCTTAAATTAAACCCCTGGCCAGCAAGGGACAGGTTGAACCTTGGGCAGCATCTCTGTCTCTCTTTATGACTGGGATAAGAGTGATAAAGACACTTTGTTCTGTTATACCAACAAGCTCTGAGTGCTCGCTTCTGGTCAGCCAGTTATTAGTGCACCTAAATTGATACTTAAAAGAACATCTTGCTGGTGTCTGGACTGAAGGGCTTGTTTTTTTTTTTTCGTGCTGCATCGCTGCTTGACCAGTTCAACAAGAGGACAGAGGGAGAAGGTGATAAAGAGAAAGGGGCAAAGAAAGAGGTTTGGTCCACTGTGGCTCTCATCCGTCCTTTGTTGCAGGTTTTTGAGTCCCGCAGCTTTTTTTTGTTTGTTTGTTTCCGAGCCATTCGAGAGCGCTATGGAAGACCACTGCCTGTCCTGCCCAGCTGAGGGGTCAAGCTGATAAAGTCCAAATAAACTCTTATTTCACAGATGTGTAATGAACTCTGGATGGAAGTGCTTAATCTCACACAATCTCCCCACTGATATGTCATCACCATGCATTTCTTTCTATACAGCTTTGAGCTAGGGAATTCGAAATGATTTTGGCTTCTATTATTTAAGACAACATTGCCATGTTGAAGTGTCCGAGCCTTTGGGAGACTGAATCCAATACTGTGCCTTGGCTTCTGTAAAGTTTACAGTCCGATCTGGCTGCAGTATGTGACAGAAAGCAGCAACATAGTGAACAGATTAATACTTGGTCCATGTTGGAATTTGATCCATCCTATACTCAGGTGGTAGGAAAAAGAAATTATGATTAGAGGACTGCTGAATTCCAATGCTGCACTGTTTCTGCACAGGTGACTCTAGGCAGGCTGACCTGGATTCAGTAGTTTTTGTATTTTTTCCAATGAGTCAATGTTGTGGCCAGAATCAGGGAGAATCTGTTGAACCAAGCTTGAATGAAACCCTTCTCAGTTAGTGCAGGGAGCTCTGACGTATGCACAGAGGTCAGTTGCACTAAATGGAAAGCAAGGATTGTCCCATATCATTGGCCAAGAAAAAAACCATGGATCTCTAAATAGGTTATCATGAAAAGAATGTATTTTGTTTTTCCTTTTTGTTTTAATAGGTTTGTTGTTGGAAAGTTTGAAACTGTCTCTACATGGAAAATGTTTGAGTTTGATGTATGTCACACTGAGTCTGTGCCCTGTTTTTTACCATGTCTATAATCTCTCACTATAATGAATATCAATTTTATTTTCACCTGAGTATCTTAGTGCATTTCTCCACTAAACAATACTTTAAATACAAAAGTCATACCAGCTTTGTCCGTCCATTAATGATCAGTGTCTACAAGTTGGTGTCAGAGCCACAGGTCGTGAAAATAAATTCATATTTTCTCAATTTATTGTCAAACATAGAGGATATAGACCATAATCCATTTGACTGTTAGATGTGGATGAAAGCTCTGCAAAGACTTCATTTAGCAATGCAGTCATTTCATTGGTCATGGGACAACAAAACCTGAGTGGGGTATGTGGACAAATCAGGGGAGCAGGTTTCAGGTGAACGGCCTAAAACCATAATCTATGAGGTGGCTCTTAAATTGGGAATGCTATGCATGTTTTTCATCACATACAGTACTTTGAATGAACACACAATTGTTCACTGAAGAATTTGCCTTGATTTCCAGTTACTTTGAGAAGATACTCTCTCCTCCTCCTTTAACAAATGCAGCTGTCGGTCAAGTTAAACCTGATGTCTGTATAGAGAGACAGTTTTGTATATTATTTTTCTTTCCTATACTGTGTCTGTGAATGCGTGTGTATGAATTTTGAAAGTTGAGCGTGTGTCAGGGTCACGCAGTGTTGGTGTGAAGATTTTATATTAAACTGGAATCAACTGTAAATAATGTTTGCCAATTGCGAATGGGAGAATATAAGTGCAATTCACGTTAACCATGAATCTACACACACAACAAAACATCTCATAGGAAAACCTCTGTGTGATCATGATATGCTAACATGCACAAAAACTCATAAAACACAATGAAATAAAACCTCTCACAACACGTCCCTTTGCCTTTGTATTGCATCGTGTGGGTTTTTTGTGCCACCTCTTTGGAACAGACTGTGCAGCAGCAAAGAAAGAAGAACAGAATTCACTCATAATAAAAACAAATGTAAGTGTGATTGAATTTTTTTACTGTAATTCTTGATCAGCTCAGGAAAATTGTGCCTTTTACACTTATTCCTTGTGTCTAGCTGTGTGTGTAATCTGAGTAAAAGAGCTCTACATCATGTTTTAGGCTGCAGGAACGATGCACATGCTAGTTAGACGTGTAGTGACTTAACATTGACCCTCAGGGCTGTTGTTACAGTGTCAGCAATGAAGGATTATCAGTCTTCTATTTTCTCTGTCGTTGTTAGGAAAGTTCAGAAACAACAACATAAAGTAGATGATGAAGACACCTTTTACCAACATATGAATGTTTATGAAATTCTTTCTAGTTGGTTCGGTAATATGTGTTACGATGGAAAGGCAGGCAGATGTTGAGATGAGCAGATTTTTATTTTTTAATGATCTATCTATATTAGAGTCTGCTGTCTGTCTGTATGCTGTTGCTTTGTAATCACAAACACCTTATGTATTATTTATTTGTTTATTTATCCAGGTCCTCTTCTGCTTTGTACATACATGCAGGGGTGAAAGCCCATGAATTAAATATTGTGTATATTCACGTGTTCAGGATGCTTTTTAATACTTAACATAAAACATAACCTTATATTGTAATTGTAAAAACTTAATGTGGAGGCCCCAAATGACCTGTAGGTGGCCCTGTTTATATTACTGGGGCAAGAACATTTCTTTCTTCCTTTTTTTTTTTTTTTTTTTTTTTAACTTTTTTGTATCAGTCAGCATCCAGACAGATGCACACACTCTCTGTCTTGCAAAAGTGGGTCTTGGTCTTGGGTCTTGTACTCACAGCAGAACTATGAAAGTATGATGTATCTTTTGTACTGTATTTATGCAAACATTTGTTTCTCATATTGAGTCTTTGCACTTTATAATTAATACATAATTATAATTTTTTGAAATCCTTTTTGTTCTTGTATCTTTCACTAAGCTGCTGCTGCTTGAGTCCAACAGTAAAAAGATGAAAGCAGCGTTTGGAGACATTAATATAGGATGATACATGTGGAGCCTGGGCAGTGTGCTGCCTGAGAGGCTCAGCTGAGGGCGATAAAAACTATTTTACTTTTTTTTTTCCCAAGTAGAGCGTCTTCTAATGACACGTGACACACAGCGGAACTTGGTGACGTCGCAGAACAACAAAGATGGCAGGAATAGGAAGCAGCAACTACTGGGAGGGTAAGAGAGCAAAATTTGACGCGATTTACACTGCGCAGTCTTTACAACAACACCTAGGACGGCACTCATAGTGTCAACAATCAATTTCCAAGTGTAGCTGCCGGCGAATTTGGCTCATATATTTGTTTAATTTAACACATACGTCTCCACAACGCCTAGCTACAAGCTAACGGTGGCTAACACGTCGCCAAGCAAGTTAACGTTGTTCTTTAAGCTGTCAAATCTGTGCCGCCTAAACGGTTTATCCGCTCGGTACATGGGGAGGTAGTTGTGCCAGCTGTTACACCCATTAGATGATAATGAGTATAAATAATTTCTACATCTTTCCCTGTGCTGATGAACGGCTGAATAAGTGAACTCGTTCAGCTACCTCCAGTGACACAAGTTAACAAGGTTTGTTACAATGACAGTGATCTTTCTTTGGCTTTGGCAACAAACTAAAATGAGTAGTGGTGGAAGACATTCAAATATTAACTTTAGTAAAAGTTGCAATACCACACTTAAGATGTGCTCCGCTACGAGTAAAAATCCTGCTTTCAAAACACCACAAAGGCTAAGTTAAATAAAGAGGTGTAAAAGAAGCCACCATGCAGCGAAAATGTTCTGTCAGTGTTACATTACTATATGTTATACTTGCGTTACTGCGTTATTATTATCGATGCATTAAAATGTAGGCAACATTTTTTAAATTAGGTTTAACGGTAAAATCCATAACTCAGCACAAATTAACTTAAAATTCACAGTAACTCAGTAAAGAACAGGTAACAAACCAAACAAATCTGTACACACGTAGCTGCTAATCCAAGTAAAATAAACAAAAGTAATAAAATAAGAGAGGAAAAAAGGGGATCACAGTATAAAATACCATAAAACTTTATAAAACTCTCCATGGTAATAGGCAACGTCTTGGTCATCATTAATTTTAACAACTGGCAAAAACTGGTTTTTTTTGTTTAAAAAAAAAAAAACTAAATAAAAGTCGTACCTCCAAAATATTTTTCACTGAAATGAAGTGGAGCAGATGCATAAATTAGCATAAAATTGAATTAAGTAAAAAGTACCTCAAATATGTGCTCAAGTGCAGTACTTGAGCAAATGTACTTAGTTACTTTCCACCACTGAATGTTTTGTCTGGGTGTGTGTGTCTGCGTTACAGATCTGCGAAAGCAGGCCAGGCAGCTGGAGAATGAACTTGACCTGAAGTTGGTCTCCTTCAGTAAACTGTGTACCAGCTACAGCAGCTCCAGGGATGGACATCGAGGAGACACGTAAGATCAAGTCCTCTGTCACATGTGCAGAGTTAACCACCATCTAAGGCAAAAATCTGTAAAGGTTCTCAGTCATACAGACCATGAGATATTTAAAAGTAGAAAGGCAATGTTTTTTCTGTTTATGTAACAATCTTAAGGATAATGAGGTGCAATTGTAGCTTAAGTGTGTGGTCGGATTGCCTGGGTATGTGGGTGGAAGCTTGCCAGCACAGAAAAGGAAGTAAGTGTACATGAACAATAGATTGAATACATACCAAGTCCAAGGGTTTTGTTCACCTGTAATAATATCCTAGGAGGGAGGTAAGTGACGGAGAAGTTTCCCATGGAGATCTTGTTATTATAACACCACCAGTGCATCTTTGTTTCTTTTGGCAATGAAGGCACATTATTAATTCAAGTTCATTGTTCATTTGCCCTTAACTCTTCCTTAAGATATTTCCATATTGTTTTCACTGTTTGAACCCAAGTGCTCAAGATTCTTCACACATGCATTAATCCTTTCATATTAAGTTTTAGTGCTAAACTTGACTTTTAATTTTGTCAGGGTATCTTTTATTCAGTGAAACAACTCAAATTAATACCAGTATATTTTTTTACTATCTCAGTGACTTTCTAAGTTTTCTTCTTTCTTCGTTTTTACTCCTCAAGGTCAGACACCACCCCACTGCTAAACAACTCTACCCAGGACAGGATGTTTGACACCATGTCAGTGGAGATTGAACAGCTGTTGGCCAAAGTAAGTAAATTCTCATGGGCCAGTGGCTCGTGAAAGACCAGCGAAAATACTGTAATAAGAACAGCACTGGATTTATGCCGAGGCTCTTGTCCTTCATCGGTGGAAAAACACACTGCAGACTCCACCTCTTCATGTGATTTGCATTTGACCCTGTTTGATTCCATTCCACTCAAAAATGTAACTTTTAATTTGTAAGTCAAAAACAACTGGTACATTCAAATAGTGATATTGTGCGGTTTTGACCACTAAAGGGTCTGTTTGCCCCAATAATGTGTTGCTTTATTTAGCTGTTTGCCATGAAAGGTCCTGTACATACAAAACACGATAACACACAGTCTTATCGTGTTTTGCATGTGACATTTTGTATCGGGATTCTGTTTGTCTGTGGCTGTTTTTTCCATCTGTGTATCCCTCCTTTCAATTTCCGTCTTTCTGTCAGTTGACTGCAGTTAATGACAAGATGGCGGAGTACACCAACGCCCCAGGAACAACTTCTCTCAATGCTGCACTCATGCACACTCTTCAGAGACACAGAGACATCCTACAGGTCTGCCCTCATCCTCTCAGTTTTTACCCTAACTTTTCAATATTGTTTACGTTTTGTACTTTACACTGTTGTTTTCCGTTTCATCCACACCCTCTGCATTTTCACTTTTATTTGTTTCCTTCTTAGGATTACACACATGAATTCCACAAAACCAAAGGCAACTTCTTGGCTATCCGAGAAAGGGAAGACCTGCTGGGGTCCGTCAGGAAAGACATCGAGTAAGTACCTGCTGACACCAGCATGTGTCACAGCTGTGTGAACATGGTCACTGTATTTTATTATTCACACTGTAAATGCAGTTCTAATGCACAGGACTATTGATAACTCATTAAATGTATTGACTGGTGAAGGTACAGTAGATGGGTAGTCAGTGCCAGCACACAGTCTCTTATTGTCTCACTGAAATGAAACTGTACTACCCACAAGACAAATAATATTGTCATGTGACGCATTGCTTGTGTTTGATCTGGTTGGCTGTGGAGGAATAAAACCAGCCAGGTGTTATTCACGGTACTCCTGTGTTATAGACCTTATTCCTTGGACGGATAGTTGAACCTTGACTTCCATATGGCACGCTCTTGAAAAATGTTGGCCATTAAAACTGGAGAAGATTCATGACCTCTTCGGCCTTGTATTGAGAAAGTGTGTCCTCTCCTCAGATTGGCTCAGCTGTGAGTCAGTGTATTGAAATGAGATGGAGGCTCCCCCGGACCATGACTCTTGTCTTTTTTTTTTGTAATGGCTTATTGATCTATTGATCCACCTCTATCCATCTAGTATGCAGATAGTCTGCAGTGGCCTCAGACAGGCGTACATGTTCCATAGACCTCACAGCCACTTTATATAATAACTTTTCTGATTAAGCTCTTGTAATGCAACATTAAAAATAGAGCCCCTGGTGTGTTTGTTTCATGATAAGTTTTCAGTCCTGTTACTGAATAATTAGCATGCTAGATGTGGAAGATATACAGTTGTACAGGTTGTCTTTCATGTCTCCTACGGAGAATGCAGAATGGGTTCGCTGACTATATACAATTGGCTCATACCGTAGCTTTACATATCACTTCTGTATTGAGTCAGTCAGTATTAAACCGTGTTGCTGAATCCAAAAACATGTGTTCCTTAAAACTTGATGAGACCACATGCTCATACAAGGACATGCTACACTGACTAATGTGTCTCTGTAGACCATTATCAAACTATTTCTTAACATCCTACCGGTATTATTGTTATTATTATGGTAAGGAAAGTCCTGTTAATACCAAGGTTAAGGAATGGTGTTGTTGGTGTATTGGTATTTATTTGTAGAAGACTGAGTTGAGGAGGAAAGCATCACTGTAAATGAAGAAACTATAATTTTTGTTTGGATAGGGCATTCTTCTTTACACCACAAATAATTATATTCATTAAACCCACTTGCATCAATGCACCACCACGTCTAATGATAATTGCAAGTCACACTGCATGGAAGCAATCGGATTTTAACTGTATATCTACTCAGTAACATCCCATGAGGTCAGCAGTACTACATGCAACAGTTCACTCAATCTTCTCATTAAATCACGTTGCAAAGAAGTGCCACCAACCCTACTAATGGGCTCAGTGCTGATGAAATCTAATGCATAGAAATGAGCCTGTGTTGTTGAGCCAGTGCTCAGCCTAACAATGACTAATGTGCCCAGGGGCTGCTAATGAGGGAACCATCTGAGCTCACAGGTAGGGGAATTACAACTGCTGCTGTTATGGCACAGTGCAATGAGATGTCGAGTCATGCTTTACAAGAGATGATTTCTTTTGAAAAACAATTTGCCCATAACCTCTCTCACTGACCTTTGCTGGTGGGGTGTGGGAAAGATGATGTATGAATTAACAGCATATGAAAGCAGCCATTTCCTGGGCAGCTGAACAGCTAGATTATTATTTTCTTATTATCTTTTGCTGTAATTCAACTTGTGAGGAATAAGAAAACTGCGAGCGAACTTGTTATCACTAACACACATTCCCTTCTGACCGGGAGTAAGGGAAAAATTCTGTAAGGAAAAATGAAAACTACAAAATTATTTTCCCCAAATAACAGAGGCAAGGACCCAATATTTTGACTTTGTGGTTTGATAAAACGAAAGTTGCAGTTATATGTCAGGTGGCTGGAGCAGTGACTTCCATCATAACAGCAGCATAACAATGAAAGTGACACTACCGACAGTTTCAACAGTTTTTAATAAAATATGCCACAGAGTAGGTTCTGTTTTGAAAGCAAGACGTTAAGGTCAGTTTGTTCAGACCCTACGCCAAGTTTTGAAAGATGCAATTCGTATAGTAATGGATGTGTCGGCTGCGTTTGAGCATTTTATCCCTTTTGTCAGGTAGAGGGCAGTAGAGATCTTGGGCATGGAGTAGAACTGGCCAGGACGCTGTTCACTGTAGATTTGTATGTGTATCAGGGTTGTTTACAATACACACACACAAAATCCATACTAATTAAAAGAAATGGCATACACTGTCTCATTTATGCAAGCACCCAAATGAGCAATATGCCATTTTATCAAACACTGTATCAATATCTTGCAGACTCTGTCAACAAAACATATTCTCGTGCACACACACGCGCGCACACACATTTCTTGTGTGCAGCTGTGGCGTTCATAACCGCAGCATGGAGCAGAGCTGAGCTCAGACCCTCTGCTTCTGCTTTGATTTTAAATGTCAGCAACAAAAATGACAGCTAGCCTGTGATTTACATTGGTGCCCTTTTAAAAAGCCTTGCTGGAGTGCTGAAGCTGGCTGTCAGTACAGGCAATTCCAGCCCTGCAAAGACATCAGCCCCGCTGGTGGGGCAGCCAGCCCGGACTCGAAGGAGCTATGGTGGAGTGTGCTGTGTGTGCACTGAATATAGTATTTCCATTCAATGGCTTTGGATGGCGCACTGGGGATGAAGTAGGCACATTTGCTCTTGGGCTGCTTACAGTTAGCTGGGTGGGGTTGGATGTTTATGGTATATGTGTGTGCAGACTCTTATGTTACACAGCTCCCCCTCCTCCCCCTGCTTCTCACCCAACTGGAGGGTGGGGCTGTTAAATGACCAGAATCCTTGGAGAGAACTGGGAGTCAGCTGTTCACAGATGCTGATAGCTACAGTTGCATGAAGCAAAAGAGAATAGGTGGTGTGATGTGTTTGCTCTGCGAGTGGATTTAACAATCCATCCATTAACTTTGACAGCTCTGCTACCAAACAGCTCAGTAGGAGAGCACATCGTGTAATTTCTGCTCTTTTATTAACCTGAGATTGTGTGTTGCTGTCAATGTGTGGACAGGATCGGGGGTCTCTTGCATTCATGATGCTCACAAAACACTGGTCTAAAGTCCCACCCACCCACTCTTTTTGAATGAGATGCCCATTCACAAAATTTTTAGTGATACAAATTTCAATGCCAATACAATGGCTCCCTCTGCTCTTCATGTTTATTATTTATGGCTGTTAAAATTCTTCAGTTGAAGTGAGTGCATGGTGAGTTTGTGGGTAGATGGTTGGATGGAGAAATAAAGAGGCAGGGGAGAGAGAGAGAGAGAGAGAGAGTGATACAGAAAGCCTAATCCAGTTTGTGCACAGCCAGAGGAGGATGTCAGGCCAAGCCCAGTATGGCATCTTTAGCTGGGCTGTGAGATGCTGAGCTGTGATTTTTGGCATTTCCATTGCTGCCACATAGCAAGGAAGAATTGGGCTGGCTTTCTAAATATGGCCCGGCTTGGCAGCAGGATGACCATCACTGCCCTTCCAGGTGGTGTCGTTGCAGTATGCTAATCAGTTCAATACATGTGGTCATGCAGGTAACTAGAGAGAAGCTTTGCTTTGTTCAGCTTTCAGTATGGTAGAAGCTCCTGGTGGTTTCTCCACTCCTACCACCCTGTTCTTAACGCTTGTGTTGTTTTGTGATCTGCTCTACAACAACCATACTGGTGCTGTAATAGCTGTGTTAAGTTATCTCTAATGCAAACTGAATATTTCCTGCTGCTGCTGCTTCACATTAAAGGCTTTCCACTGGTGAACCACAAGAATGCTTTTACTGTAAGGCAGGTACAGGGATTGCTGTGGCATTGGCACTGCTATTTGATAAAGACTGGTCTACACAGCAGTTGTTGGATCAAATTGATTATTGCAACAAATAGTAAAAGCAGAAGTTGCTGCAGTAAGCTTGTCAGATAAAGAGTTTTGGGACACATTTGTTTGCATTTTGTATGAACCAGCAAAGCTCCACAATGTGTAAAAGTACCATTCTCCTATTGTTTTTGATCATTACTAAATGATCATTTTCACATCACCAAAACAAATATTGCCACATCATTGTGTTTAATTTGTGACATTGTTGCTAATGTATATACATGGCTTTTTCAGGACATATAAGAGTGGCTCCGGGGTCAACAACAGAAGAACAGAGCTGTTTTTAAAGGAGCACGAGCACCTGAGAAAGTAAGTTTCCTGCACCCTTCTTTGCCATATTTGAAGAATTTGAACCTATCAATGATCCAACTTTATAATTCACTTAAGGATATTTATTATTAAGTGTTTCTTCAACACCAGCAGTTCAAAGTGGAATATAGCTACCATTTTTTCAGAGCTGTACAGCCTCTCCTGGTGAAGCAATAGCCATAGCTTCTCAGAAATCAAAGCTAGGATAACTCATCTTGAGGGTGCAGTCATTTGGAATAACACTGGAAATCACTGCTGTTGCTGATGCTTGCTCTGGCACCCCTTGGTGCTTCATCTCTTTATGCTTTTACTTTCTAACGGATGGGATGTTTTCATTATGTTGCACTCATTAATCTAGAATTTGATGTATAATTCAGGATAGAGAAAACAGAGTAGATTGTATTTGAGTGCTTTCCTGGCTAGTTGAGACACAATACCTTTGTGCATTGCTTAATGGCTTGTTAAAGAAAATATTGGATGGGACATGGTTTAGATCCAGTTGTTGGGCGGGGTTGTACTCAACTGCCTTAAAAGTCATATTTTCTACTCTATTACGTAACTTTGCATCTTGAGGCTGCAAAAAGTTAGGTGTACTCTTCATACTGACACAGTAGGTTAAGGCATGATCTGCCAGCGATGTAATTAGTGCCCTCCTATCATTTGGCTGACTCTCAAACACTGCAGAACAGCATGAGGTCGTGAAGTTTGTGAAATCTGGATATGTGAGAGGCACCCTATGTGGAAAGTAAAATTGAATGTCAGCAGGGCACACACGTGCACAAGGAAAACACAACAAACCACAGCTTTTGCTGTTGCCCACGCTTTAGGATCCCATTTAACAATTTGAACATAGTCTGCAAATACAACGCAGCAGATTGATTCTGTCTGTGGCTAAATGTTTGTTTCCTGTTTCAGTCTCTCAAAGGAATAATGCCCCCACTCACTCCCCATCACAGGGCTCTTAATTCATTTACAAACTGGCTTTACCTGCTCTGACGTGGCGTGGGTAATGTTTATCTCTCAATTTATTAAATGAAAAGGGGTTTGTAGAGTGACTCATATAGAGGGGGTGGACACAACAGGGTGAACACCTGTAAAGTGCAATAACATAATGCAGTCCAATAAAATAACCCTTCAGTCCCACAGCAATATTTGAGAACACGAATGTGATTGTTCATCAACACTAATGTGATTTGGCTTTGTCTCTAGAAAGCCTTTTGCCAGATTTTCATTACTATATGTGAAAGGAAACACTGATCTATATTTAAATTTCTTTAAATCACTTTCCTTAGTCTTTCACGATGTTTGGTTTAGCATCTAAGTATCAACATACACACAATTGTTAAGGTAATTTGCCTGAGTCAGCAGATTATTCAATCAAATTTAGCTTTTAAAAAAATCTGTAGCACAGAGGAGGCTGACAAAGAGTCGGTGGCAGCATGACCAGGGGTGGATCATCTCACTGTAAATCCATTTTCCTAATAGGCTCTGTACAGTTCGTGCATGTGGGAGTATGCACACACTTGTGTATTCTTGTATGGATTTTTTTTTTCAGGGTTGAGCGATGGCAATCTTGAATTTGGTTTTTAATTTCATGCCTGAAAATGCCTCTAAAACAACAGCATTACATTTGCATCAACATTTTCATTTGAATCAAGTTCGACTTAACCCTTTTAGTCCACCTCAGTTGACCTTGTCCAACAGCCTTAGTTGTGGCAGCCACATGGTGATTAAATTGCTGATGAGTGAACACAACTGATGTTGGTGTTTATCCAAAGAGTATTGTGTGGGATTTCTTTTTGGGTGATTTGGTAGCCACATAATTTCAATCAAAGTTCCTTGAAGGATTACTGTGACAATTATCGCTCAACAAATCTTGTGATAGGATTGTTAAAGCAGTGGAATGTTTTACACCCTGAACTGCAAACCTGTCACTGCTGCAGCTGTTAGCTGGATTTAACAGTCACCCTTTTTCTAGCCATCTGCAGCTCAGTGCAAATACCTTTAATGGTTTTCAGGAGAGGTGCTCTGTTTGATTGTATATTGTCATACACGGATGCACTAATCTGCCTGCTATTCCATGTCGATATCATTGTAAATTTCAGTATTTTGACTATCAGTTACATTAATTCAGTCAGAGTGGTCCCTGGCCTCATGTTACATCCCATAAAAATTATTCCAGTGAGTTACTCTGTATTGACAGATTCCCTGAGTTGAGGTTCAGGACTCAGAGGAAAGACGTTTGCCAAGAGAGTGATGTAGCTGCAGACTGCCACCACTTCTTGACTACTTAAGTGAATTCAGTCACATTCTGTCAGTGCACCTACACAAGGGTCTCAGTGATTGTATTGTGATACTCAATATGACACTACTAGGAAAGACCCACAAGTGAATGTTGTAATGGATTTGTGTGCTGAAGCAGAGAGAGAATCATTCTTCCTCTCCTGTCTTTGAAAGGGAGTGGCTCTGAAAAATCAGTCCTTGTACGTTGTAATCTGGCCTGAGTGAGGAAGGGAAGAATTTTTCTTGATAATATGATCTTTTTTTTAAAGAACCTCTAAGATAAAATCCTCTCTGTCTTCATCTATTGAAACTGGCCTCCAAATAGCCAAACTGAGTACTGATGATAAAACAATCTGTCACTATCTGAGTGTGAAATAAGAACAGACACATTGTGCTGAACCTCTTCTGCCTCATTGCAGTCAGCTTCATTCCCAGCAGTTAAGCTCCTGGGCCAATCTAGCACAATTGATCAAGATATTGATAATAAAATAATCTTATTAAACCACAACCCATATTAGAGGGCTTCCCCAGACCAATGACAAAGATGGGAGGGGAAAGATGCGATTGGAGATGAGGATTGGGTTACGCTTGATTGATCCTATTAGAGCCATAAAACAGGAAAGAGGGCCTGAAGAGAAAAGTACTGAAATGTGTTAGTGGCCAGAGCAATCGTCTGAAGTCTCACTCAAGGCGGAGCACAGATACTCGATAAAGATGAGAGATCTGAGTTAAAATGCTCTTTATCGCTTTCAGTCTGTGATACACACTTTTCAAAAGGCATTTTTAAGGATATGAATTATGAATAATGAGGTGTCCTCTACATGAACTTACCTGATCTATTTGGCTCTAGAAAGATTTCTGGGATGTTCTTTAATTTAATATTCACACCATGTTATTGAGAGCTGTGGAGTTGTCATTGAGCAGCTCAGCTTGTGATAAAACCCTGCTTTGTGCCCTTGGCTTTTTACCTCAGGAACGTGAGCCTACATGAAGAATACAATGGTTTTAGGGTAGATAATGTAATGTATGATCAGTACACATTTGCATAAGCATTGTAGTCACTGTGTGTGTATGTGTGTGTTTGTGAGAGGGAGAGAGAATAATATATTGGCAAGTGATGGTACCAGCATTGCCAAACTGATCAGCTAAGACTAATCACTTCCAAACAACAAAAAAAGAGAAGTCCCTGCCAGTTAATCTACAAATTACTGCAGTGGGTAGAGTGCTTGCCAGCCTGCATTCATTTTCAACAGAGCCTAATGAGACTGACATGCCTAAATAATTTTTTAAGATGGCCTCCTCTCTAGTTTTTGCTGGTACTGATGAACCTTTTGTGGTTCCACATAAGTCAGACCTGCCTACATACAAGGTGTGAAAGCTGTTGTTGCAGGATATGACTATAAACAACAGTAACATTTAATACTTCAGCAAGAGTCTGTAATAGTGTTTGTGAACTGTAACTTGTTTAGGTATTAGAGCTTCTGTAAGGGTTGTTTATCTTCTTTTCTCTGCGGTTTCTCTCCATCTCTGTCTTATTCTTCATCCCTATATATTTATTTTTCCATCTCTTTATCCCATAAGGGTCAGTGTTCATGAATAAACTAGAAGGAGGGAGGAGTAGGTCCATTAAAAGTTCATGCTGGACCAGCTCTAATGGTAGCGGTCACACTGATAAGGACTTCCTGTCAAACAGGATTTTTTTTTGACAGTGAAGTGAGGGTAACTTTACACCTCACATACAATTGCTTGGATTTAATGCTGTCTGTTTGCTGCTGAAAGTTACTTTTTTCTGCAATTTTCCTTCAGTCTCCTCTTTTTACTCATTCATAAAGTGTCATCTTGGCACTGTACACTGTCCTGTCTCAGGATGTTTGAGCCTGAGCAAACGAACATGCATTAAATCACCTATTAAAAGACCTATTCAGTGTCCGAAATTGCGTGGCAATGCTTGGAACTTGTTATACTTGCTTGCACTTTATGTTTTATGTCATAGCCATTGTCATAAACATTTCCCCTCAGTGTGTATGTTTTTTAAAGTAAGGTACATTATCAGTGATTGATAGAATGTCTCCAGTGTCATTACCAGCATGAGCAACAAAAATTTGGTGGGTGGTGAATGTCCTCAGGCATCTTGGTATCAGTTCAATAGCTATAATTAAACCAAGACAGTTTATGGCCCATCTAAATGATTGAAATGCTCAGTAACAGAAGATATTTATGGAAAAAATAATTGGGATTTTAACTTCCAGAACCATGATGGCCAATATAACCCTACCACTTCTCCACTGCGTCTCACTTTCACTTTCTACAAGGTCTTATTTGTAACAAAATGTCATTTAGTGTAAATACAGTGTCATTTGAAAGTGTAATGCATGTGGTGTAGTGCATAGTGAAGTGATGCTGGCAAAGAAGAAGATTTGAAATATTTGTCAGGATGTTTGTGGGTGCTTCTCCATCCAACAGACCTTCCCAGCATTTTAAGCAAATTATTCACCTACTGCAGCCTCTGTTTCTTTCTTACTTTGTTTTTTTTCCTTCTTTAATTTTCTTTTCTTTTCTGTCCCTCCTTGTCCCCAAGTTTGAGACCCCTGCTTTTAGTCTGCTTGGCCTGTTGCCTGTCAAACAAAGTTTGATCAGAGCTGCCAGTTTCCTGATACTCTTATGCAGTCAGTAGACGAGAATCCTGAGGATTCGGGGTACAGTCTTGCCCTATGCTTTCTGGCTGACCAAAGCTTAGGAGACCCAAACAATTCAGTGTAGAATCAGTTCAGAAAGTTTAGAGATTCACTTAGAAGTGTGGCACAACTTTTGTTGAGTGCATTAATCACATTCACTGACTACGTCATATGTGTTGGTCTATAATTATCTACTGAAATGCATTTTCCCGTAAAGACATTACCAAAATTAAGATCTATCTATGTTATGAGGGAAGATGCCTTTTTCTGATTGATTCCAGTGGGTTTGAAGTGTTTTGCTGCTTACTGGTATGCTATGCACTCTGGGTGCTTGGTGTTTTATTTTCTTTCACAGACCTCCCATTTGACCAGTGTTCATCTCTGGGCAGTAAAATGCTCTACATCACCACAGCTTTTTCTCTGCTGTCCAGTCGCAGTGTTTGCCGACCCTACCAACTGAACAAAATGGAGTATGTAGCTGTAGTTACTGACAACACATGATATCAGATATTAAGATTACATAAACAATATCATCTTTCAAGTCAAGGTCCTCTTTCTTATGCTGGATTTTTAAACATATTGATTATAATATATTAAATATATTAATTACCCACAGTAAAAGCAGCTTTGCTATGAAGATCATCTCTGAATCTTACAATGTGTAAAGTGTACTGAGAATGCATCAGTGGATTTTGAATCAGCTCTGAGCTTTGATTTGTGACAACTTAAGCTCTTTGCTGATGCAGTTTGCTTTCTGCAACTGTTGCCAAGATTTGCAAGACTGTTTCCTAGGCAAAGTAATTAATGTTTCAGTTTACCTGGCTGATTTTATTAGCTGCCTCATATTGCTCTAAAAGCCAACCTGACAGAGCATTACTCTCAGAAGGCTGCTGTGAAGTATTTTCTTTCAGAATACCGCTTACATAGTCTAATAATCGATGAGTCAACAGAAAACAAAGGAAAAGAAGGTATTTGTTACTTAGAGTGTACCTGCATGACACTGCCAGTGCAGGCTGGTTGTCGTAGTCCTGAATGCAAGCTGAAAATGGACACATGCACATGAGCAGTAAGCAGCCTGTCTGGGTCTGTGTTCATGTGTATGTGAATGGCAAGAGAGAGCAAAGACGTATGTGGGCAAGGAGTTTTTATTCATCGCACCGGGAAAGGCAATTAGCTCAGAGCTAATGAGCAATTTAATGACTGCAGCAAAAACACCACTGACCGGGGGAAACGGAAAGAACCCACTCAAAGCTGAAACCACAGAGGGCCACATATACACGAACATTATGGCACAGTCACCCTCGCCACTATTGCTGTTTGATAATGGAGGGAGCAAAACATAAATCCTTTCCCTCATTTCATCCCCGCATATAAAAACTCCATGAATCAAGGCTCACCTCGGCTCATAGCCACTCTCTCTTCTGCTCCTCAGCTCGTGATTTACAAGGTGAACACTGTCGGGAGACAGACAGTTAAAGGTTTAGTTTTCTCTGTCTCTGTAAGTCTGGCCTTCATCTAACCACATTCTACTGAAGTTGTTGTTTGCCTATCTCAGACATACCACCTTTTTTTAGGTCACTGCTAGATCTTATATGCCTAATAATCAGCCATAAACAGCCACTCAGTTGTGATTAGACTGAAGAATAGTGGTTGTTGCTGTTTCTGTTTAAAACAGCATGGACCTACTTCTATTGTGCTCTGCATCAAAACTACCCATACTATTCTTTACCGCACCCACCTGCTCCCATAATCCATTTCTGCCAAACTTGCCTGCCAGCCTTCATTCTGAATTTTGTGCCAGTTACCATTTCACTAAATGATTTGATTCCTGTAAATGACTGAGTTTCAGTGTGACAAAAACAAAAGATATGATATTACAAATGACTGCCAAATCGCAGTTTGGTGCCTGTGTGTGGAGCTATGATCCAAGAACAGAAGGCTGTCCAGCCCACATCGTGACTGTGCCGTGTCACATGCAGTGTCCACAGTCTCATGGGCAACACTCTTGTGATGGTATTTAGTAATGCTCCATTTGTTAGTATCTCTCCTATCTCTCCTACCTTTCCCATAACTCTTCGGGAGCTATGCGAAAATTCATATAAACTTGTCTAATGAGATTGAGACGAGGTAACGATTGGGCGATTAAATACAGCAGTTAAACTCATCCATGTTTAGTGGTTGAGGTCAGTCCTGCTTGGCCCACCAGCAGAGAGAAAGACCTTAACATTACAGGTTGTTAGCAGGACCAGTCTCAAAGCGATTCCATGAATATATAACCCAGAAAACAATCTGTCCTCTGAGAGAGCAGTCAGTCAATACTTGACCACAAAAATGACCTGCACAAGGCTCACAGTCAAATTTAGTTAGACCCTCTTGATGGTATTGGTCAGTTTTGTAGTTTCCCTCCCACTGTGTGAGACTCTGGCAACACTCCACCCATGGCGTTAAAAGGAACGATACTGCTGGTCTTTTCTCTCTGCTGCTGTCAGACTGTACAACCAGCACTTTTCCCAACAACCCACCAGACACTCCGCAAACACCCATAGACAGTAATATGTGTAATGGTTGCATTTACACATGCAAATTCTTCTCTCCATTGCTCGGCGTCTGTGCAGTACTACACCTCATGTAAATACACTGATGATGCAAATATCTTTATTTTAACTTTGCTCGATACCTACCTGCTGCTGTAATGATGAATATTCCCCCCTGTGGGATTAGTAAAGTTAATCTTATCACATAATTCTATCATTTTTAGTGCTGCCTAAAACACAAGCTGTTTTTCAGCTCTTTGCTTTTTCAGCCTTGCAGTATTCCTTCTGTAATAATCAGCCTACTTGTCTTTTGAGATTCGTAGGTGTTCCTTGAATTAATCATTTTTGATAAACTGTGTCTTTGAAACTCCTCTGAGAGCTGCCCAGCATCTGTTAGATAAAAAGAAACTGTTGGCTCAGCACACACACTTGCCAACAAAACAGTAAGTTTTCCCCCTCACTTAAAAGGAAAACAGCTGCAGGGCAGATGGGGGTCACCCCATTAAATGTAAGGTGACTTACACACTCATCCATCTTTCGTTTAACATGTTATCAAAGTGAAAATCATGGATGACAATATAGAAACATTTCATATACTATGATCATGTGCACAGAATTCATCAGAATTGGGGCATTATTGTTAAAGTCGGCCACTGAAATCACTGTTACCGTATTTAATAGAATGGTTGTGTCTTTATTTTAGCAACTGTGTCCAATTGAGAAATCCAGTAAAAAGGAGTTGGGGAATAAAATAGCGCATGTACAAACAGCTTTGAAGTGGCCCTCCAATTGTTGGAAAAGAGAGCTACAAGTTGAAGTGGTAAAATAACTGCCGCCCAGGACATGTGATGGTTGTGGTGTGGTAAGGGTTTGGTGTGTAATAAAGTTAGAATCTTTGAGTAATTCTCCCTCTCTTCCCATCACTTCTGTTAGTTACACAAGAACGCTATGAGCTCAACAGAGATGACTTATTGAGCATGACAATGAGAATGTGGCTATTGAGTGGATGTTGAACTCTGAAATCCAATCCCTGCCGTTATGTTTGTTTGGTTTACTTTAGTTCTCTGGAACATTATCCAAATTGATTCCAATTAGGGAATAAACCGCTGAGAGCATTGTTGTTTATGAGCAACCTGAGACACAAAACTGGTGTTACAACATAAAAGGTTTGTGTGTGTGTGTGAGAGTATTCTCTGTTGGACAGAAGCAAACATTTGACACTCCCTCTCTTATAGTTAGGCAGAAGATTAAGCTCCATGATCTCTGAGGTGGAATCCTCTCTGGGTCTACTTAGTCCAGACTCATCCATGAGGAGAAGACGAACTAAACAGTCACACTGTTTAGTGCAGAAGTTTAACAGAAACTTACACGTCAATGCCAAATGTTTTTCCCTTGTACTTGTTCCTGCATTTACTACAGACTGGGGGAGTAAATATACACCCAGTGGCCACTGTATTAGGTACCCCTGTGCAATCTAATGCAAGTCAGTACAATAGCACTGGTGTAACATCTATCTCTACAAAGCTCATAGTGTTTTTTTTGTGACTTTGTGGGTAGAGAAGTGTAAATTCAATAATATGTTTATTATTGAGTTCATACTTAAAGGTGGTGTTGTACTGGACAACATTATATTGAGAGGTATTAAATTTTTTTTTTGCCCTTTACATACATAAGGGAATCTGAATATTAGAAACACCTCAGAATATAATCCAGTCCACTAAAATATCCCTACTTTAACCTTAGTGCTAAGAATTTACACATTCATGGCAAGGTCACTAAAAACTGAATGTTACAAGCTTCATAAAGATGAATCTGTGGCACGGCTATTCTGTTGGATTGCATTTGATTTTGTGTACCTAATAAAGTGTCTGTGTTTGATTGACTCACATGAATCATTTTGATAAAAATTAAAAGGCGGCTGCTCTAACTGAAATACTGTGTCTAAAACAAGCAGCACATTTAACATCGAGTGCTGCTTGTTAAATCGCCCACATGACATTTTTAGAAATGAGACTTTTTCTTATTTGTGTTGAGGAAAGGATCCAAACAACAAAAGACAACAAGTAGCGCACACACACACACAAACGTAAGAGTGGGAAGATTGAAATTACATTAAGCTGTGTTCTGCTAGACTGGTTTGTTAATCGCTATGTGGGAGTTGATCAGATTGATGTGCAGAGAAGAAAAAGAAATCCAGTCCCAAACAACACATAATTGCATTCAGTTCTGTGCCCGGCTCAGTTTCACAAAGTAATGTGATCTGAATTCTGGGCTAGTTAGTTCTGTATTCATCACTGCCAATCTGAAACTGATACTGATTAAGTTGCTTATTACCATTCCTTGTTTTTTCTACACTTGCTCACATCAGTAACTAAAAGGTCTCTTTTTCTGTCTCTCTCCTCCCCCCTCCCTCTCGCTGTCTGTAGTTCGGACCGACTGATGGATGACACAATAAGGTAAGACCTTCTTTATGTCTTGAACATATTGGAAGACATATATTTACATATGACAGCCCCACCCCCCTTCTTCATGGTCCTATCTACCTGCTGAGCCTGACTCAAAACCTTCAGTATGGATCTTGACATGGCTGAGATGTCAAGCCTCATAGCTCCTGTTGAT
This sequence comes from Lates japonicus, assembly GCA_033238685.1. Taxonomy (NCBI): domain Eukaryota; kingdom Metazoa; phylum Chordata; class Actinopteri; family Centropomidae; genus Lates; species Lates japonicus. The sequence goes on along the minus strand of BRZM01000029.1, from coordinate 6,119,916 downwards.
CTCCTGTAGAAAACCTAACCTTGTTTATCATGCCTCATCCTTCAGAAACAACCATAAATAAACAGGGAATGTAGGAAATGAATAAATTCAACATAAAATGGTTTTTGTCTCCCTAGCCCTATTTGTGGACTGCAGTTTTACAGGCTGCAGCTGGAATGCTTGGACCTGTATATATCAAACTATGAATTTGTAGAACACATTCTCCTGATTCTCCACAGATGACTCTTAATTTCCGAGAAATAATCTCTTTGTGTCAGTTTGTGTCACTTGGACACTTCTCTAATATCCAACAGCCTGTTATCAGCCGCCCAGGAAACCTGATTTTTTTTCTCATTTAATAGATGTTTCTTATTGTTGTGCTCCTCAGGAGTTATAGTTGACTTGACGGCCAGCCTCTCAATATAATCTGTGGATAAAATGAACAGGGTTTGCTCAACACAGGATGACAGATTAACTCCTCCCACTTCACTGATTCATGAGTATTATCCATCTCTCATTACTCCCCTTTCTCCCCTCAGGTCTACACAAATTACAAATATGTTGCTTAGGATTTACCCTCATTCAAGTTTGTTTTCTCTTGCCGTCCTCCCTCTGTCCTCTCCCACCCATTACCTTTTCCATTTCCAGTCCCTGTAATGAATGGCGTTAACAATGGTTCCCTGAGGGCTGGCTAGAGCAGCAGTCTGGTGAATTTTTATCACTAAAATGGCACACGATGCTGTGGGATTTTTCTCCCCTTTTGCTTCCTCTCTTTCCTTCCTTGAACTGCTCATTTTTCTCCAACCGTAGCTTCTATTTTCTTCTGCCCTTGTCAAAAAACAATCTTTACCACTGAAGTTCATCATTCTTTAAATACTCTCTCTCTAAACTAAAATGCGCATTCAAAGAGTCATGCTTTTGCTTAGTCATCGTGTGCCATGTTTCCAAATACCAAAATATATCCAAATTACGATTGCAGTAATAATTTGGTCTCTTCTGTATCTAATTTCATAGTGAGGTGATAAATGTAATGGTCTAGAGTCCAAACATGTACCACTGATTTAAAAATAAGAAGCCTCCAGTTAACTATCAGTGTCTGGAGAAACCCTTTAATCTGACAGCTCAGACCCTAATTTTCACTTGTCTGTGTTGTATATCTTGTAAAATAATGCACCCCAAAAAGAAATACAGAGGTGTGTTTTCATACAGAATAATCTCTCCGAACTATACATTGATTTAACAAACGCTCTGAACATATTCTGTGTGTTGTGGAGGAAGGATCCCTACTGAGATTTCTAGGTATTTTTTGCTTTTAAGGTTATTTTTTCTCCTCTGAATGCCTCTGAAGCAGGTTTCTGATGTAGGATTTTAGGTTATATAAATAAAACTGACTTAGACCGACTTCACTTGACAGGCTACTTCCCTTTTCAACTGTGATCACTCACTGATCACATTAAATGTGTGAAGGGGAATCTTTATTCTCCAGCTCTGATTTTCATGAGCTGGTTAACATTGAGATAAAGGCATGTCGAGGTTGCTGGAGTCAGCAAAGTCTTTCTTCCTGACTGAGGAGAACATGATCCCCAAAACACGGATCCAGGCCAAGACTGTGGACTGTCCCCTCAGCAACTTCCACCCGCAGGAGATGCCATGACCTCACTTGCACACTCAAACTTTAACATTGCAAAGTTTGACTTCACTTGCTTGAAAACAGCATTCACATGCACACACACACACCCACACTAAGCCTGCTGTTCATCAACTTCATCAGCCAAAAGAGTAAACAACCATGGTGATTACTTTGTTTTGACCAACGTCCTGTGGGGCTCTGTCACTCTGGGGGTGGGAGGAGTTCGTCCCCTGTGGCCAGTGCTTACTGGTTGTCACCCTGCTGTTCAGAGTTACATAAAGCTGCCTGCAGTGCTGAAAAAAAACAAACTGTGGTACAAACTGTTTGTTTGTTGAGCTTATTAACACTATTCTTAGTCAGTGTTTTTACCCTGTAGTTGACGTGACACATGTTCATTTCACTGTAAACATCTGAAATGATCAAATGTCCTAACAAAGGATGCATATACAGTATGTTTTAAAAAGATACTTTAGAATTATTAGATTACTTTTTTGACAGTGTAATGCAATAAGCTCTTCTTTTTCCCTGTTTGCTTGCAGTAGCACGTCAACATCTGCCACAGTTGCTGGCATGTAGCACAGTGGGTACATGTATCTCTACGTCTGTTGGCTGTTCAGCAACAAGAAATGTCAGGACAGAACCGCTAGAAGAGCGGTGACACATTTACTTTTTTCAACTGTAAAATGCCCTCAGTATATGTCTTGGCCTCAGTTATTTCAACAAAGAAATCTATAGGAGCCATATCAAGATTTTGTTATTACATTATGTGTAACTATGACCGTAATCGTTATTTATATAAAATCTCTGAATGCCTGGATATCTTAAATATGTGTTAACATCTTTAGGAGATAGAAGGGGGAGCTAACTTCCTACAGCTCAACTGCTCTGATCCCTCTGTAGAAGTGAGGGATGTTATTGATTAGTGTGTGTAACAGATGCCACAGAAAGCAAACATAGAGCCTGAAACTTTTCCTGCCAACTGCCCAGCTGCACTTTCCTGCTCTGAGAGTTGCTGAGGCCCAAGATTGAGAACAAGAGGAGGTACAATATCACAGCAATTATACACCTGCAAAAAGTCACAACACATTTCTCCCTGTGGGTTAAATATCCGATTTTAATAACAATAACAATAATACTACTACTACTAATAATAATAACAATAATAATAATATGTATTGATTTGCCCGATTGGTGTGGACTTGTTGGCGTGAGGCGCAACTAATGACAAAGTTGATTTTCAAGCAAATATCAGCAGATATCTTTCTCTACATTTTCTACTTCTGCCTTAAAATGCATTATGTAGTTTTTACTGTCAAGATGTGGTCTTGTCTTGAATCATACATGCTTTCCTGCACCAAAAAGATTGAGTTTTGATATGACGTAACCTAGATGTTGAGCTTGTAGGTTGGTGCATGGTGCAGAGGGGGTTGACACATAGGACCACCACAGTAAAAATAGTAGCTAGGGATTTAATTTAAAAGATAGGACATTTTCTTATTAATTGATTTTCAAAAGATATATTTTGAGTGATTCTGTTGTCCTCTTTGACAGTTTGTAGCTTTAAACTGCTCCACCTCTGACCCTTTTAACTGGATGCTTGTTTCCACAAAAACTTCCCCTGGTGGTATTGAGTTTCCAGTCATATGTTGTCTCATTTGCAGCCAAAGGCACTTTACAGTACTAATGACCGCAGCCACGTGCAGTAATGTCACTTCTTAACTCATTTCACTCTGTCTCTTCAGTATTGCCATGGCGACCAAGGAGAACATGACCTCCCAAAGGGGCTTGCTGAAATCCATACAGAGCAGGGTCAACACACTGGCCAGTATCCTTTATGCTACAGATGTGTGGTTTTGTGCGGTGAACCAGATGGAAGACAGTAGATTGAAAGCTGAAGAGTTCCTGGTGTGAGATCAATACTGGCCCTTCAGAAATCTATGATGAGAGTGTTTTTTTGGGACCATTGGGATGTACAAAGTAGTTGTGCTACTTTGGTTATCCAGCCACACTGTTCCACCATGCACCTGTGACTTTGTAAATGCTCCTTTGTTCTGTGGATTTAGATGCCAGAAAGGCAAATGCAAGTAGAGTTGTTTTTCTTATTTTATTTCTAATCACTTTAAAAATGGAGGAATTTAAATACTTGTGGTCTTCCTTAACTTTTGACTTTCCTAGACCGTTTCCCCACCATTAACAATCTCATCCAGCGAATCAACCTGCGGAAGAGACGGGACTCTCTCATCCTTGGCACAGTGATTGGTGTCTGCACCATTCTCCTCCTCCTCTATGCTTTTCACTGAAACCTAGGCTCAGTGACATCTTTAAAGGAGCAGGATTGATCTGCTCTTGTAGCGTGGGAACCCCAGGAAACTGAGCTCAGTGATAGGAGGAGCCCGGAGGCCCCTGAGCAGAAGGACATTCAGTTGGTCCAGTTTCTGGGACAGGAACAAATTTGGCCAACATGAACTACTGAACTTGTATTTAGCAGTGGGACAGATGGAGGGCTGGTGGTTGGGTGCTCTGCTCTTCTGCCAACAAGGGAATGGAGACCAAAAGTACAGATAAGACTAGATTTTAAAAAATCATATTGATAACACTCTTGAAGAGAAACTCTGTGGCAAAAGAGTGAAGAAACTGTATGATGCATAATTCTTTTTCACAGGTGGAAGGATTTTTAGTTGAATTATCCTTTTAATTGATGAAGTGGGATGGATAGTTCGTTGTGGGCTGTAAAATGTGAATTAATAAATTATTCATATCAGTATGTGCAAAAAATGTGTGACAGTATTCAACATTTAAAACATTTTATTTTGCAAAATATATTAACTCTTCTAATGAAAGGTGTATCAGGCCCTCTCATGTCTGTTTGAGTTTAACCATCAGGATGCCAAGCAGGGCACTTAAAAATTATTTCATATGTGAAGAAGAAAAAATTCAGAAGCCACTTTTTTGCATGATTTTGGGTCATTTTATACTTCTATTAGAGAGTTTAAATAAGAGGAGAGAGATAGAGATGGCTAATGACTAGATTTGAGCTGTAGTCATGGTTTGTGGTCAGCAATTTAAACTGCGTCCTGCTTTGGGGCCCTGCTCTCACTGAGTTTACACTTAGAGCTGAAGTAATCACTGACAGACAAGTAATCAGTCAGCAACCGTTTTGATGTTTGATTGTTAAAGGTACTACATGTAAACTTTTGCTATCGCTATATAGCTAACGTTAGCATTAACAGCTGTTGTAGCAGTCTAGAAGTTCAGCATCCAACTTCATTCCACCAAAAGCTGCCTCAAGAAGTTTCTGTTTCTAACACTCAATCTGAAATGAGAGGATGAAGACGCAGCGCTGCCCAGAGGGCCTAACCTCCTGTCTTGTAAACAGCTGCTTGGCTATGTAGCGATAGCAAAAACTTACATATAGCACCTTTTAAAGGTCATTTTTCAAACAAAAATGCTAAGCAGCTTTCCCAATGTGAATATTTGCTGCCTTCCCTTTCCTAAAATACGAGGTATGGCTATTAAATAATGAGACTGCGCTTATGAGGATAAAACCACGTGGTTCACAGTCACACCGAGTGTTATATATTAAAGGTTGGGTATTCATGCACAACTGCTGTAAGCTTCCAGTAAGTGACGTCTTTAGTTCACTGCTAGCTACTGATTGAAGTGCACGTGTTCTTGCTAAGGCGTTGGAAAATGATTAGCTTAAAAGTTGAGCAACGCATTAAGTTGAAATTTTTGGTGAAATTGAACAAAGCAGCTGAATCTTTTCGTACATTAACTGAGGTGTATGTGGAACACTGTACAATTTATGTTACGTGCACGTGTGTTTGAATGGCACAAAAGATTTTGTGAAGGCAGAGAGGATGTCCAAGACGATGAACGTTCTGGGCGTCCATGCACATCAAAAACTCTCAAAAAATCGTTGGAAATGATCGATGACTCAGTGTAAGAATCATAGCAGAAATGGTCTCCGTTGATAAAGAGACAGTTCAGCAAATTTTGCATGAAAATTTGAACATGACAAAAGTGTGTGCCAAAGTTGTCCCAAAACTTCTGACTCCTGATCAAAAGGAAAAGCAGTTTCTGGCCTAAAAACAAATCACAGTGCTTGATCACCCTTCCTATTAACCTGATCTAGCCTCATGTGACATTTTCCTTTTTCCTAAGATCAAATCTGTGATCAAAGGAACACGTTTTGAGTCTGAAGTTAAGAACAACAGAGTTTCTGAGACAACTGTCCAAAGACGACCCACTGCACTGCTTTGATCAGTAGAAGACCCGAATGCAGCGGTGTGTTGATGCAGAAGGGGAGTATGTAGAAGGAGAAAACACTGAAAAATGTTAAATAAAATTATATTACCGCATTAGCCTCGTTAGTTAATAGCCATGCCTCGCATAGCGAACTGAATATCTGTGGGATTTCGGACACATGGTTATATAAAACAACAATTTGGGCATATGAGACAAGAGGCTCTGGGAAATTGTGACGTGACATTTTTCACAATTTCATAGAGCTAATGATTAATCGATTAATCAACAAAAATAATCAGCAGATAAAGCAATAATGAAAACTAGAGCAGCACTCAATAGAGCACATACCTCTGCCAAGGACAAGTCTGTCTCAGATCTCAACACCATAAATATGTCAGATCTTTTACATTAAGATGTTATTTCCTAAACAATTTATCAAAATCCCTCCACAAAGTTTGGTGCAGATGGATTCAGTACTTGTTGCATAACAAACAAACATACCTGGGTGAAAACATAACCTCCTTGGAAGAGGTAATAATCATTAGTTGAAGTCTTTACATTTTTATCAGTATTTGCAAATACCTTACTTTTGGTCTAATCTTAAAAAAGTTACTGAATGGGAGTTTTTGGATCATAAGAGCACCTAAACGCATCTATCTTCAATCGGCTGTTTGCATTTCTCTGGGTCTGGTCACCTATCCAAGAGGCTCCATCACTCATAGACTAGCAGACTGTTGAGTGCATTGACATCCATGATAGAGTGATCGCAGTCTTACGAAATAAGCATTTTGGATGAAGTGTCTGTGAAGAGTGATGAAACGTCTTTGACACCAGACCAGCCCGTTCTGTTGCTATGTCCAAGTTTGTAGAGAAGTAAAATGAAACTTAGCACTGCTTTGATGATGCACACATCTGGTATGGTGCACCAAGTATTCATTCAATAACGAAATGATCGCAGACAGGGTTAGGCTCATTAGATTAAAGTCTTACTTTGTTGGTGGGGGTGTAGGAATGTGAAAGCAAGGCAGCTGTGTGAGAACTATCAATGTGTTTTTGTCTCACAGCTTCAGACTGTTACTCGACTAGAATCCAAATAAAAACGGGCTCACTTCAATGGACTGGAGAGGATAAATTTGGTTGCTTGGCCTCATTCCCTCTGTTTGATGCTTTGCTCACAAAGAAAGACTAAAAGTAAAGAAAGCTCTGCGAACTGAAGTTTTTGTAAAATGTCTTTATGTTTATCTTCCATTTTTAAAGGAGTAATCTTGTCTGAGTTTTACAGCAGTCAGACAACCCCTGCCACTTTTCCCTGAATATCTCAACTTCCTTTAGGAGGGAAACCCTATGCTGAAGTCTAAATTTGGTTCAGACATGTACATGCTGTCAGTAGACGGCAGAGGTGCTGATGCATTCAGCTCCTGAATATTTCAGCCACTCAAACTGAACAGCACCCAGGCAGAACTAAGCACTTCCCTCAGATCCTCTCACTTAGAAGGGTGGTGCCACAGTAGCTTTTGACAAGCACAGTCTGTTTATTCAGAGCAGGTGAAATATAAGACAGAGGTTTGGTTCTTCTGTGTCTGTGGAGAAATCAGATAAGTGTTTTTTTTGAAAACAGGGATGCATCACGTGTCTGATGACATAATGGCCCCTATCATTTACCCCAAAAGTTGAGCATAGAGTTTGGTTGTAGCAAAACATTCCACTTCTTTACATCCGTTTTCTAGAGCTGGGAACTAATAGTGGTTATAAAACCCAGACAGACCTTACCTTCAGTGGTGAGAGAAAGGTTGCAGTCCTCTGTTGTTTTCAGGATTGCATCAGGCCACCACTCTGCAGTGTGTGTAGGTGTGGGGGAGCTGGCTTCACAAGTGGAAAATCTGCCACAAATTCTTAATTCCCCCCCCCCCCCCCCCCAACCATTTATAGTCTGTACTCATGGTGGCCATGATAAATGGTGTTTGTGTGCACTGAGGCGCAATTGTGTATCAGGACCTGCTGTATATACAGGGTTTAGATATAATAAAAGCAACAGCAGTACAATATAGTGGAATGCTATACAACAGTGGTTCAGACTGCAGCCTTAACATCGACTTCTGTCACATTGTATAGGTGTAGCTCTCATTGTGTCCACCCTTTGTATATATGTATGGTAAGTAAAAGAAATTGTGATTGTGCTTTTGATGTTTCTACCTCTTATCTGAGCAAGTGCCATTCTACTCATTGACAGTGCACTCACTATCAGGCATCCCCTCTTACCCATGGATTGGTCAGTCCGCTATTTTGGTCCAGACTGAAATATCTCAACAACTATTTGATGCGTGGTCTTGAAAGTTCATACACACATTTGTGACTCACAGTGGGTGAAGCCTGCCGACTGTGATGATTCCCTGACCTTACCTCTAACGCCACCATAGGGTCAACAAATTTTATTAAATGAAATATCTTGACAATATCAATGGGATTTCCATGAAATTTGGCACTAATATTCATGTTGCTATGAGTATGAATTATAATAACTTTAATGATCCTTTGGCTTTTCATCTAGGGCCATACTCACACTACACCTGGTTACTTTGTACTGTGCAGAACCCAAGCATCATGGTCCCCACTCCCCCACCGGCCTGCACTCACACTGAGCAGGGCTGGGGCATACTTAGCATTCACTCTAGATGTGTACCAGTCCAACTGTACTGTGCCTTGGCCTACTTGATGAGGTGGGATTGGGCACAGTACAGAGCGATCACAGTACACTAAACTAAGACATTTATTTCACAGCCCTGCTGTGTTTAAGTGCAGACTCTGAGAGCTGCTAACATGACTGTAGATTTGTCTTCTAAACTCATTTCTGCCTCTTCCCATCTGTCAGCGCCACAACTGTACCATCAAAAGGCAACACTTGGACCATGCATGGTAACATTTATTCCAGTCATGCAAAATGTACACCACAGAGATGAAAACTGGCACATACAATATACTGCAAAAGAAACACAGTAATATATAGATATGAAATGAGGGTTTGAACTGTTTTACTGACAGAGCAGTGCTTATAGGCTAGACAGTTGACTGACCACCAATTTGAGATGGAAAATTTGGATGTTTGACAGTAACTCTAGGGCAGTTACCTACACTTGGTGTGATCTACAGAAATGGCAGCAATGTAATGTAACATTGTTTTTCTTTAGTTTGGTAGTAAACATGAGGATTCTTTGGATTTTGCTGCTTTCAAATGTTCGGATAAAGTATGTGAGTTTATTTATGTACAACTATGAATTGGAATGGAATCGATATAAACCCATTTTGCACAGAACATTGTGCTATGTAGTGTTAGTATTTGACAGGTCGCAGTTGTTGATGAAGTTCAGTTTAAAACTCGGTAGAATCACTTAAGCTGCATAGTCTGATAAATTGAATTTCTCATCAGTCATAATTAGCTGGTTTTTCTCTTGTTTCACTTGTATGAGCCCTTAAACAAAGAACAACTGGAACTCAACACATGGCATCACTTTGTATCACTTTAAAGGGACTTTGTCCAAATGATTCCTGATTACACAAGTTATAAAATAAGCATTAATGCCCAAAGAAAAGCTGTGGCTTTAAGTGATGCTACGTGATCGTACAGTGATGTTACCTGTGCTTGCAGCATAAGCCTGTAATGTGTCAATACAACAGTCTGTGTATCCACGAGGGACTTATTACAGTGAGTTCTCTCTGACAAAAGTGACAAATACAGACTATCTGTCGTGCTTGGATTTTAAAGAAAGATTCTTTAAATGCTATTTGTTCCTCAGTCAAACTCATAGGTCTGCTCATTTACAAAAGAAAAAAAAAAGAAATGTGTGTTAGCCGGTTTGGCCCATAGCATGCGTACATATTGCATATATATTTTCCCATATAAATACATTTCATACCAATACAAGGAGCAGAAAAAACATTCAGTGAAACTATGGTATTTAACAGTCAATGTATAACAATGTAGGAATGGTAAAGGAGGAAAATGAGGGAGTAGAAAGACAGTATAAGGCGAACTGTAAAATGGAGTTTAAGGGTACAAGATGGAGGAACAGAGACAAAATCGAAGGATAGCAGCCAATTAGTCTGGTTTGGTGGTATAAGAATTAGAGGATGTGAAAGGAAAAAGAAGGAAATCAAAGATGGTGGGAGGTTTGGCATGCATTTCTGTCTCTGCTAGAGCAAGGCAAGGGTTCAGGAGATTTTGGGAGACATAAAAGGGGGCTGTTAGAGGGTTAAATCACAGTCCTCACACATTCTACAGTGGGTGGATTCACATGACGAACACAAATCACTCTTCCATGTGCAAACCTGTTCGCCTCTCTGACTCCTTAACAACAAAAGAGACAACTAATAACAGTCAAAACGAAGGCAGACGTTTGGTTATCTACATTCAGGCATGCAGTTGGTCTCAATTTTTTTTAGTTCAAAAAATTATAATAAATAATAAAAATTAAAAAATGTGTTCCCTGCCCCCTTTTCACAAACCCTTGAATTTCCACTTATGATCCAAGTGCTGACAAAGCAGCCATTGTGTCAGTCTTAACAAACCCAGCACCACTTGGCATACAAACATTTTTATAAAATGTACATCTATATATATATCTATATTCATATATTCATATTTCAAATATATCTGTTGCTGTATATGCTTTGAATGCAAGAGGTTCGGTAAGGAATATATGAGGATTATATGCAGCTGTCCAAAGTTTGAAATCCACGCCCAGAGTCCGTTTTTTAAAGGAGCCCAATCCCAGACATAGAAAAAGTCTATCATTCACTCTCCACAAGTGTAGATCATCCTCTTCATTTCAAGAAGTCCATTATTCCAAAAAGAGACAATTAGGAGTTCTCCTGACCACATACAAATCTGCATTTTCTTTTTCCTCTGTTTTAACCTGAACAATTTTACGTCAGATTTCTGATTATTTTTGTCAAGCAAATGTTATTGGATTCTAATGCATGCATCTCTGAACGATTTTTTAAAATTGTTTACTTGCTGCAATACCTACTCTCATGAGTTGCCTATTTTTTTTTGCTTTCTCAGGATGGTCATGATGTAGTTACAATATGGCGTAGAGTTAGGAATTGTATTTATTTATTTATTTTTGGAATGGGCTGTTTTTTTCTTGTTGCACTTGTTTCACGGTTTCAGGTGGGGTTTTTTTCCCTCCTCCTCCTCAGGTCCTCATTGTTTTTGGGTTACTGTAAAACAGAAAAGAGGAGAGGGTTGGCATTGTCATAGAAAGTCAGGTCAGACAAAAAGACAGGTTAAATTCACCATCTAATTCATATTTTGATTGCTGAGGCTCTAGTGTTGTGTGGCTTTGAGCAGCAGGGTAGCCGTCCTTGCTGCACAGTCAGCCCACTACAGTCACTGCAGTACTAAATCAATCTGCACACACACACACACACACACATACATGACTTGGAAATGTGCTGAGTTTGGACATAGAAATACACACATCTCATGCTTGCGCGGTAGTGTCATATATCTCCCTGTAATCGTAATGCAGTAGGTATTCTTTGTTGTCGAACACTTGTTGTTAAAGCGCCGTGCGTGTCTGTGAGCGTACACATACACACATATTGTACATCATTTTTAGCTGTTATCCCTCTGCATATTCATAAGCTTTATTGTAAGCATCAAATTTTATATATGTGATGTCAGTGAGGCTGCACCAAATACTGTATATAAGTGTGATACATTATCACAAACGTTAAAGCTGGCGGTGGCAGGTACTCCTCAACATCATAAAACTTTAAGACATCATTGTATCTTGACATTTGTCCTAGTTTGTCTTCATTTCTGTACCTGAAACTGAGACGTAGACTACGATGATGAGCACGCCCAGGATGATGGAGACGATACTGAGCAGACGAGCCAGTCGACCCAGCCTCCTGGCCCCGTCCATGTCCCCCGCCTGGAGACTGTTTCTGGACTGGAGACACACACAAAAAAGCACAGGGTATTACCAAGAGTAAGGCACACACGGAAAACGTTGCATATCATCAAATACAGAATGTTAGTTTCCTGCGAACTCTTTCAAATGAATGATGTAAATGTGTTGAATACCAAATGGAGCAGAGTGTTTAGTGAGGATCTCAAGAAATCGAATGCATTCACAAGCACTTAAAGTGTAGTGCCCATTTCATTCCTCCTACCATATAGCAAGGATACCATTAGGGCGGACATCTTAACCTTCATGTTCCTGACTTCAGTGATAATGTTGTTATCGCTAGCTTTGGAAGCAAATCATATTTAGCTGCAGGTGGAGAAATAACTGAAAGTGAGCTTCAGTTCACTGAGAAACAGCTGCTTCTCAAAGTTCCTCTCGAACATCAGTTAGAAAGATTAAACCCAGAGGCACAACTCAGCGTACTCTGGTTCATTAGATACTAGTTAATGATGCTAAATCAGAAATGCTTTCATTTGATCTATTATTTTATTTGTCATCATATCTGTAAGAGTAATAAGTGTTCAAATGGAGCTCAGTTTTGACACCATACTACTCTAGCTGCACAATTTCTGGCTAAACATTTCTATTTATTTTTTTCTGTGTAGACAGTTTTGATGTTCATATTTCACATATCCACAGTGTGAAATACAACTACCCAGACAGCCTCAATTTATCAATGACGGTGAAAATGTAAGAGAAGCACTAAGAGAAGACAATTTCAGCTGAATCAGCGGTAACCGTATTGAAACAAAAGGGGTTTACAGATTGGATCCTCGACCGCCAACCAGAGAAAGTTCCCTCTACAGTACGGGAGCTTGACTCTCACACTTTAAAATATTTATCAGGTGGTTTTCCATTAATCGACAGCCGAGTTATTTTAAAAGGGAAAGGACACAGATGTAGTACAGTAATGTTGACTCGTCTGCTGCGTGCTGTAGACTCCCCGTAAACTAAAATGCCAACAGAAATTTATTCCCAGCTGTGAATGGTGAAATTGTCTATTTCAGATTGGGATTGATGGAAGGATGTGACTTGCAGAGCCAATTGGATGGAGTAGGCGAGCGCGGCAGTGTGACAGGGTTGTATATCAACTTAATGTATATTGCTTTATGTAGGCTGCAGACGCAGAGACGGGATGATTCATGTGTATGTGTGTGATGCACGACGGGTGGGAATCCTCCATCCTGGTGCTTCGCTTTCACCTGTGAGAGTCCCCGAAATGACACATGAGCTTTGTTTTGCCTTTAATTTGATCCTCAATTTAGTTTGCTTTTAATTTGTAAAACTCTCCCATGCACATCACTGCACTCATTCACAAAGCTGCATGACAAAAACATGAGCACATCCTTTTGAATGCACAAAACCAACTAACCTGCTGCTAAATATACTGCCATACAAACACACAAGCACACACACAAACCAAATAATATCTGGCTGATACTATTTGTCATTTGTTATGTCTTAAAACAAAGGTTGAAAATAATCCTGTTGATTTCCTTTCTTCAACAACCTTGCTATGAAACACAATTTTTAAAAATATTTTACAAAGGATTTACTAATTTTAGAAATATTACTTAAGGCATTCCTACTTTATTAAATAATATATGATAGTTTGTACTGTACAAAAGTGTAGGAGAAATTACAAATGCCTGGTCTGTCCTTGAAATGAATCAGGATGAAAGACATAAGCCCTGTTTAAATGTGGGAGAGGACACAATAGAAAAGGATTTTTAAGACTCTGGATGACTTATGTACTGTATACATGTGATGTGTGTGTATACAACTAATGTGTTGAGCGTTTCAGCAAGTTCAAGCTGTCCACCCAGAGGACATCCAGTCAAAGGTGGGCCAGTGTTTGAAAACAATGACAAACTCCCACTGACAGTATAGGGCTGCAGGTAAAAATTATCCTATATTATTGGTTCATCCATATTTTGTACAGATTCATTATTTAATCTTGAAAATGTCTGAAAATTGTTTTAAAAAAGTGCCTATGACTAGATCCTAGAACCCAAGGTGACACGTCCATCTTGCTTGTTTTGTCCAGACCCTGACTTCTTTCACTCGAGTAGCTGGAACTACAGAATATTTTTGCATGGTTATGATTAATGGATCATCAAATTAGTAGTTGGTTAGTTTAAAATAAGCCGACTAGAAGTGTGAAGAGCATCAGGAAGTCTATAGTTAGTTGACTGAATACTGAAAGACTCAGAATATTGTCCCATTTTAACACAACCTGGGTATGACAGCTAATGACCGGACAGAGCTGTGTTTCTTTCAGCACTTAACAGTTACAGGTTGTGGTGAGGTAATGCACAACAACACTGGACACTGGAGAGCTGGAAAAAAAAAACACTGCCTGGTCTAATGAATGCTACCTCCTGCTGTCTCACACTAGCTGTGTGACTCCACGCATCCATCACGCAGCATGAAAACACTGCAGGCTGGTGGGATGGTGCTGGCTACGGTTGTGTGGCACTCGTGGAGCCAGTTGATGACGTACATCTGAATGTCACAGGACTGTAACTGGCCGAGTTAGATAATGCACCTCACCAACAGCTCGAAACTCAGAGCTGGTTGTGAGTAAATACACGCTAGTCAGCCTGGGTCAGCATCCCTGCAGGGCGGTTTTAACTACATTTTGGGTCCATGCCCTGATAAAGTGAGACTGTTTAGAGGTCAGACTCAAGGGGAAAATATTAGTGTCACTCATACTGTGTGTTAAACCGAGAGCAGCAGCGCACAGGTGAAGGTGAAGAAATCACGTGGAACAAAGCTTGTGCTCTAAATTCAAACCTCCGCTGCACTAAGGGGACGGTCCTAGGCGTCTTTTACTTCTTAAACCTGATGAAAACTTTAGGAGCTGTCTGTGGTGCTGATTGTGTCTTTTTAAACCAGAGGCTACAGTCTGTGCAGTACAGCAGGAAATGGATCTCCCTTTCCACCTCATCTATAATAAATTACACAGCTATATTTTTGTAGGACACTTTCCCCATTAAGGTAGTGTGAGTCTGAAGCTAAATTACATATATGTATATTTTAAGGACAAAATACGGCCCATTAAAAGCAACTCAGCCATAGAAAGTCATCGTTGTGTAATGATTTACTTCTTACATTTACCCTCAATTACTGCTGCTTTAATTTTCCACCTCGGTGGGAAAAAAAAAGATGAACCAAAGATGAAAGAGAGAGAGAGAGACGTAATTAGACAGGATGTTACGTGGAGCGAAGATGAGGTGAAACATTGTGTCAATAGACTAGTTTTTCATGATAAAAACTGTTTTAGAGTTTAATAATTTGTTCATAATGAACTTCACTGTGTGGTATTTTTGTAAGACACTACTTTTATATCATTTTGCTTTTTATTTATTCATTTATTTTCCACTGTTAGTTTTGCTTTGCACAAAACTTCCACACAGATGTGGAAGGGACTCCCCGCCATCACCTCACAACTGATTACAATAAAAAGAAAGAGAAAAAACACTGTATATTAAATTTCAGTATGTTGTGTGTGTCTTCTTGCCTCATTCAGTCAGTCCATAGTGAGGGCACAAAGCTGCCTCAGTATCAGATAAGATTACACTGCAGAGAGAGAGATAACCCTCCCTCCATCCTCCCTGATCTTCTAGTTACTTCAGCCCCTTGCTCCCATGAGCCTCTCTGTCTCCAGGCTGTCTCTGGTGGCAGACTTGGCGCAGGTGGGTGGTGGACGGTGCATCCCTGAGGTGTTCCACTGAACCACTGAGGTGCTGCTGTCTAGGGAGCTGCTTTTAAACAGCAATAGATACACTGATATCACGATGTGGTGTTTATGACAACAGTAAGTAAGTATTTAAAATGTATGTAAAGATCCTGTTCTCCACTGGGACTGTAAAATATATAGAGGGTAGTCTGATTCTTATGGGAATATTACTACTCACAAAGCATTATCAGGAACACCTGTGCACCTGCTCATAGCAGCAGCGTGATGCACAAAATCATACAGATACAGGTCAGGAGCTTTAGTTAATGTTCACAGCAATCAGGAGGTCACACTGTGAGATCAAGACCTCGTTTACATCTGACACCTGAGTACAGAAGAATAAAATAAAATAGCAAATAGCGGAGAATTAATGTTTCCAAGATTATATTTTACTGTAGTAACATAGAGTGTCAGTCAGTCCTGAGAACGGGTGTTAAAGGTAGAATTTCTTGGGGTGATGATAATTAAGAAGATACTCATACTGTTCAGAGATGAAGACACTGAGTGACATGAATGCTTTGATATTATTTTTTAACATAAATTACAGGACCTCCCTTTGAGGGTCTCTCACCTGTACATGTTGTAGTCATTGAAGGTAGCATCAGTATCTTTTATGGATGAGTTTAACCAAGTTACTGAGGTTACCAGAATGTCCATATTCTCTATAATACTTCAGATACTGAGATGCATCACACCAGCACCCTCCTGTTTTTAAGGTTTGCGGGTGAGATTGTAGGAGGGGACTTGGGTAAACAAGTACCTGCTGATCTTTGCCCCGTTTTTGGACACTATTTAATTATAATGTACCGGATGTTGTTGATACCAATGAAAGGAGGTCAGGTAAAGGAGCTGGAGCGGCTAATGCTCGGGGGAGACAGTAGGGGGGGCTGGCGCAGGAGACGGTGACCTGAGGTGAGCCGGGGGACGGGTTTTCGGAGTCGGGTGTGTGCTGTGTGAGGTGTCATGGCACGTGGAGAGGACTGGATCGCGCGTTCAAAGTTTGCTGACAGCATTTTTTTTTTTTTTTGCCACCCCCGCATGTTGGGACGATTCGCAACTTTTCAGAAGTAAAAAGAAGCGTTGAAGTCCAAGCTGTGAGATCTTCATGCGGGCTGGAACCAGGTGTGCAGGCCGAGGGTTGCACGCGAGAAGATACCTGGCCACAGGTGCAGGAGACGCAGTGGAGACAAGGCCGAGACTGCAGCGGCATCGCCGGAGTGAACCAGAGCCTCATCCGTCAGGTGGATGTAGAGACTGTTACAAGTGGAGAGGCGGGCCCTCGAACCGGATCTCTCCCTCTCCCTCGCGATCAGCTGATCCTCTATCGAAAGCTGTGACTTCAGGCGGTGAGGATCCTCCTCTAACTGTGAGTACTGGAGTTTGCAGTCCACACACACACACACACAGCCATTATAGCTGAGTTCAATCAGATGTAGTTCACAATAGTAGATTCTACGTTCACTAAACAACACAGCCAAAGTTTCCGTAGAGGTCTCCTCCACTAAAGAACTAAGAAAACAAGTAATTATGAGACCGATAAGAACACTGAATAAAACAGTTTGTCCTCGCTAAAAACTTACTGAAACTAAAATCCTTGGTCCAGCTAAAACACGTGGTTAAAAATGACCAAGGTGAGAAAGCAAATCATAAGAATGAGGGTTTAAATTAGATAAAAGTCACAACGCCGACACATGCGCAGTCGACCCAAAAAACTTGGTGTTAAATTGTGGTGAGCAGTATCTAAGGGTGCACAACTTGAGGCTTAACTTTGAGGCGAGGACCTTGTGTGGTTCCACTCCTGTCAGTCAAGAGCAGAAACCTGAGGCTGCAGTGGGCAAAGACTCAGCTGAAGACCGGAAAACGTAGCCTGGTCTGATGAATCTGCATTTCTGCTGAGGCACACAGATGCAGCTTCCACATCCATGGACCCAACCTGTCTTGTGTCTACAGTCCAGACTGGTTGTGGTGGTGTAGTCTGGTTAATGTTTTCTTGGCACGCCCTAGGGCCTTCAATACCAATCAGTCATGGTTTGAATGCCACAGTCTGTCTGAGTACTGTTTTTCGCCATTAGGATCCCGTAACCACAGTTTACCATCTTCTAATGGCTGCTTCCTGCCTGATAATTCACCATGTCTAAGTTTGGTGTACTTCACTGGCCTGCTCGGGTATCAGTTCTGAATCCGTTAAACACCTTTGGGATGTGGTTGAATGGGAGATTTGTAGCATGTGGAGACACGGTGGTGCAGTGATTAGCACTGTCGCCTCACAGCAAGAAGGTTCTGGGTTCGATCCCCAGTTCGAGCCCCGGTTCTCCCCGTGCCTGCGTGGGTTCTCTCCAGCTTCCTCCCACATTCCTCCAGACATTGGGTTAATTGGTTGAATTGGTTAACTGGTGACTCTAGATTGCCCCTATGGTTGTTTGTCTGTATATGTTGGTCCTGTGATGGACTGGTGATCTGTCCAGGCCTCTCAGCCAATCTCAGCCTGGTGATAGCCGCGACCCTTAACGGATATGCGGTATAAATAATGGATGGATGAATGGATGGATGGATTTGTAGCATGAATGTGCATCATGTCAACATGGATCTCAGAATCTTGTGGGAAAGTTTCCAACACGTTGTTGTTCCATGAAGAACTGAGGCTGTTTTGAGAGTAAAGGAAGGCCCTACCCAGTCAGTATTAGCATAATATTCCAGATAAAGTACTTGGTTAGTGCATGATCTTAACTGTTTGCTAAAGAGCGCGAATTGTTTTTAATATCAGAGATAAGAGTGTTTGTCATGTGTCACAGGAAGTAGTTAGTTAGTTAACATAATTCATTCAATAGGCTGTAATTCATAATGCCTCAAAATTAAAGGATGATAATACCTCTGAAAGACAATGATATGAAATTACTTGACAAAAAACAATTTAATTGTAGGAGTAATTCTAAGAATAAAAACCTCATTTAAAATTTGAATATTTCAGGTAGGCTCTGGTACAATCTCAATGTGAAACCACAAAAGCTATATTGATGCATGTGTCATCTGGGCTCCTGACAGCAAAATAAGAGATTTTTTCCTCAGTCAGGCTTCAGCCTCTTACTTCCAGGACTGCAATGTGAAGCTATGGAACAAACACAGTCCCACTGGAGCCTTTATTGATCTGGACTCACATCACAGAGAAAAGCAACATCAGCACCTTAAATCAATGCGAGCCCCTTTCAGAAAACACTGCGTCTTTAGGCTGCTTAGGGAAAAAGGTTAATTAAAAAAAGGTAGATTTAAAGAATGATAATATTTTCCATTCATCATTAAAAAAAACAGAAGAGGGGGGAGAAAAAGAAATAGGCTGGCTTCTATGTCAGCATTCTTGTTTAATATACTGTACCCAATGATCGCCTCAGGGGCTGCAAGAGATTGTGTGTGTGTGTGTGTGTGTGTGTGTGTGTGTGTGTGTGTGTGTGTGTGTGTGTGTGTGTGTGTGTGTGTGTGTGTGTGTGTGTGTGTGTGTGTGTGTGTGTGTGTGTGGTCGGTGGGAGGCACCCTTCGCTTAGCTGATGAATGTCTATATTGATTCACAGGGAGAGTAAGCCCGGTCATATTTGTTTTCTGAATGGGAAATTCTACCCTCAAACTGTCTTGTCCAGCATTCACTGTCCACACACACACACTACTCTCTCTCCCTCCCTAGTTCACGTGTCCAGCAGAGGAAGGTGGAAGCTAGTAAATCAGTAAGTCCCCCCCTCCCTTGTCATTAATAATGGAGAGCCAGCAGCAGCCTGGTGAAGAGGGACACTGTACAACCAGGAGCTGGTGTGTAGTTATGTAGACTCGCCATTTTTATCAAATTAAAATGGTTTGTTTCCTATAGAACATACATTTTTTTGTATTCCATCTATTCCATTTTTTTGTCCCTCTTGCATCTCTACTCCTATTTTTGATGTGTTTACTTGTAAAAACTAGAAAACTTAAAGCACTTTTCAAAATTCACATGGTTGTTGGTCAGTCTCTTACTCTGGTTGTTTAAACCACATTGGTCTGTTTGGGTGCAAGGAGCTTCATGGCCTCTAGGGGCCGCTAACAGGGCTTTTAGACTCAGTCTTGTTACAGTCGCCATTAAAATTTCAAACCACTCAACCCGCTCAGATGATCAAATCTGTCAGACCCATGATGGCTCCGCTCTCATTCTTGGAGTTATAAAGTGCATTCTTGCTGCTGGTGAGGATCATAAATTTTAATTGTATTTATATCTTGGTTAGTTTGTGAACTGGAAACGCAGTTCAAATACGCTAACTAAGTGTTAGCATCACAAAAACATGAGGCCATTATGGTACATGCCTCATTCCATTTAGCACATCCCTAACAAGTGAACCACAGGCAGACAGCCGTGTTTAGATAAACCAGGGTCAAGTTCACAGCGTTCATAGCACAAGATGCTGTTCTCAAGATTAATGGAGGCTGCTGCTATTAGTATATAAAAATGAGATTATTGTTATACAGCTACAAAGTGCTGGTTGTCCTCTCCAGGATGTGGCAATTAAAACTAAATGGGTAATTAAAGGGGTATCATTAAGATAGAGGGGGATTGGGGCGCCCCCATAGCCGAATGGTTGGGGCGCGTACCACATGGGCCCAAGCGCCCTGAGCAGCTGGTCCCCGGATTGACTCCCGGTCTGGCCGGATCTTTACTGCGAGTCATTCCCCCACTCTCTCTCCCTGTTTCCTGTCTCTTCTCCACTATCCTGTCTAATAAAGGCAAAAAGCCAAAAAAATAATAATTAAAAAAAAAAAAAAAGATAGAGGGGGACAAAAGTACTAATCAGATTAAAATTAACGTGGATAAAACAAACAATGAAATGAGAAACCTGCCTCACTCTTACAGCCGTGCTAGCCGCTCTGTGACGCTGTACGTAGGCACAGTGGAACTCTGAGCTAAAAGCTAATATTGGCATGCTAACATGTTCATGATGTCAATGCTAACCTGATGAAGCAGGTATAATGTTTTCCATGTTCACCATCTTAGTTTCACATGTTAGCATTTGTTAATTAGCAGTAAACACCACAGTAGAGTGCAGTTGAGGCTGATGGGAGTGGCAGTAGTTTTGCAGGTGTTCATTCATAACTAGTGGACACATTTATATTTTGACCTGATGATGGCGCTACATGAAAAGTCAGGTGATCAAATAATCTTAACAGGGACATAAATATGTGAGCCAAATTTAACGATGTTCAAGTCAGTAGCGGTTGAGATGTTTCAGTCGAGAACAAAGTGATAGATTGACGGTCCCACTGACCGACTTTGATAAGTAAAGCCCCTACATGGCTGAAGGCACCCCTCCCCTATGCTTTGTAAAGCGGGAGGGTGCTCTAATGGCATCACTGTCCACAACACGACGGTGTTAGTTTTCCATGTATCCAGTTTCATCCACCGTGGAACACTAATGTCATTACGAGCACTAGTTTAACATCGCAAATGATAAATAATTCTGTCTTCTGTTTTAAAATGAGCAGGTTTTCTGGTTGTAGGACTGTGATAGGCTTTATATAATTGGAAACAGCAGTACAAGGAGCTCCCCCACTATGTCTGCAGTATTAGATTGCTAATAAGAAGTCATTTACGTATGCACACACACATATTCACACACATACACAGTCATCCACCCAGTGCAGCATTGCGAGTCCATATTTCACAGGCAAATCTGCCGAGCATGCAATAACGCTCCTGCAGTTTGGGCCTTCCCATTACTGGGATAGGCTGGTGTGGGCAGTAAAAACCTATTACCCCTGCCTCTCCAATCCCCATAATTGACTGCACATCTTCTGCGTTTGCCCAGCCACAAGCCTTCCCCAGCAGAGCATCTGTCAGAGATCTGTGGCGACAGCCAGCTGGAAGTTGGCTTTTAGGTGGTCCTGCTGCTGGAAGTGGTGGTGGATGATGATGGATGTAACTTTTGGCGGTCCTGCTGTTAGCAGTGCGCCATGTGCTGGTACAGAAAGATGCTGACTCTCTAACAGGGCTAAATGAGGCCTCAACAGATTAGACTTAATTACAGTTCATTTTGGTTGCTTGCAGGATAAAACATGAATACTTATTTCCTGTCCAATGTTTTGTGTCCGTACCTTAGTTATCGTGGTTACAGTTTAATTCTTTGTTATGTGATAGTGAAATGCAGATTTTGTACTATGGACATAAAGAGCATGAGGGTTATGTCACCACCACCATAAAAAGATCATACAAGTGTGTAGTGTTCAGGTCGGTTTGAAGTTAGGTGTGGGCAACTAAAACAAACCTGATCGAGCTTAAAGCTAAATTAATTGATGTTTTTGGCCTGACGCCAACACTGACTTGTTATTACATGTTAGCTTAATTAGCATTCCAACTAAGCAGGGAAATGTCTGACTCTAGAGCTGCTAGATGCTGGTCTATGTTCACGGGCTAACTTTGTCTGCTGTTTGGTGCTGGCCAGGTAGTGAACAGTGGATTTATCAGAGCTTTCTCATTTTTTTCTTTTTGCTCAGATTAGATGCCTGTTGATGATGAGAGTGGAGTTGAGGGCAGAAAAACCAAAACAATGATCCTAAATAAACTGAGAGGCTTTGTAGAACTGTAGGAAATCTACAGAGTTGGGTGATAAATATCTGTGGGTTTGTTACAATTTCATGTTACAGTGACTGTCACTCTGTTGTTATAAGTTATATTTAAGTTTACATACCTTACTTCGATAACTAAAGATGAGATTACGGTTTACAGACAGTACATAATGGTATAATACAAATGGCTGCTAATGTTTTTAAAAAAAAAAAGAGAGAGAGACATGTTCCTACTTTTTGTCCTTTTCTGTTCAGTTTCCTTGAGTCTGGGCTGTTTCCTCTGATCTCTCCACATTAATGCCATTTTTTGCAAGCAGTTGAGCAGTTTCTTTTTTTCTATTCAACTTTCCACAAGTATCCATTTCACATGGGCAAGCAGAATATTAGCACTTAGTAGAGATCTTGCACTCCAGGGCTGTAATCGTGTGGTATCAACCCCATTACTTTTGATTCATTTGTTCACAGCAAGTGTAAACCCCTGTTTTCCTGCTCTGACTCACTTGCACTTATCTGACATCACTGTGGTATCTGATTCAATTCTTCCATAATCCAGTGATAGGAACTACTTTATGGCCATTTGCTGTCTCTCACACTCATCTGCCCTTGTAGCGAATGATGTTTTGATCTTCTTTGCGAGGCCCGTATCCCCTTTCCCTATCCCCAGGAAAGAGAGAGGATGTTGATTGCTGCCACAGAGCTGGGTAACTGCTGCAATCTGCCCTCTGCAGAGAAACTAAATTGACTTCTCTCGCCTTCTATTGAGTTAGTGGCCAGCTCCAGTTTCTCCCTCCTTCACTCTTCTTTCTTCTGCCCTCTGTCAAAGCCTCTCTCTCTCTCTCTCTCACACACACTCGCGCGGTCTCCGTGCCATTAGCAAGTGGCTGACTTGTGAATGTCAGTGGGTTCACAATGATGGCTTGGTGAAGAACAGGCTGTCTCATGGACACTGCCTGATATTCCCTTTGGTGTGTAGGGCCCACAGGAGTGATATTACAGAACAAATGCGTTTACTGCATTGCATTTGCCTTGTTTCTCTGTGGATCTGAGCGTTGGCTGCCGTACAGTGTCAGAAGTAAAGTGCGCAGAAAAACACAAATGGCCGTGCCAATAGCAACTGAGCTGCCATCAGCCAACGGGAGTTAAAAACCTGACACAACAGAGTTACCACTGATGGCACTAAAAGACTCCTGGTAGAATACTGCCAGATACTTAATGCAAAGGTCTGTCAAAAGCCTTATTTATCTGTACCACTCAGGTACAGTTGATTGCCTTCTCTGCTGTTGTTTCCTGGCTATACATATCCCAGCGCAGGCAGAGGTCGTGCACAACAAGACACTTTGTTCGGCTTTGTTTCGGCTGTTACAGAGCTTGATGATCAAATGGCCAAATGGAAAAAGTGATTTTTCACTTGAATGTGCAGCTCGCAGCCTTTAGGGAGGAGAGAATGGTTTAGGAAGTGGAGATAAATTTCTTTTCTTTCTTGGGATTTTGATGCTCTCCAGTTTCAAAACAGTTATTAACTACAACATTCAATATTTTACAGTCTTCCTACAGATTTCATATTTCCTCCCTGAGCCACTCACACTTACCTAGCTGCAGAGACGGTGGCACACCCTGAATTAATTCTTAAATTAATGAAACTCAATTCATTTCCTTGAGTAAATCAATTACAAATTTGCAGAATTTTGAAAAGAAAGTCTTCCTAAAAGACTCTAATTGACCAATTTTCAATTTACCAACATTGGTTCCAAAGGCAAAAAACAGTGGGTGCTCCAAAAACCCTCACTACGTCATATTTCATTTATCACTCTGGTACTTTACAGGCCTTCAACACATGTCAGCTCTTGTGTGTTAACTCATTTCAGGCTTTGTACACATTAAATTATTTTATCTGGATTAATTCCTTCACCTTTAAGCTTTAAGCTTAAAAATATTGTACCAGCTCTTCTAATATATCATCCTGTTTTGTTGTAGCTCTTATTTTTATGTGAAATTTTACTTTGCTTTTTTTGCTGATTTTGATTCTGAATAAAGTGAAAATTATGTCTCTAAATTACGATTCAGTTACGTGGTGCCCATCATAGCTCTGACCTGGAATGACGCACAATCCCATTAAAGAAGTCTGTTGCTCAAGTACGCATACAAATAATTGCAGGGCCTCATCAGTAACACTGGCACTGATGTACAGTTTCAATTCCAGGGCAGACAAGCAAACACAGATACCTGAATTATTGTCACTAGTGGTGTCAGTGTGCAGTTTAAAAAAAAAAGGTGATTAAGGCATTTACAAAATCAAAGGTGCAGAGTCGTGCTCTGTTATGTTATGTGAAGCTGAGCCATTTGCATTTCTTATCCCATCAATCCTTGACTGAGTTTATCAAGATGGAGGAGTTTTAAACTGAGGGGTGCAGGAAGAGGGACATATAGCAAAGCGCTAATAGGCTGTGATCAGTCATGCCAGGTATCACATGCCTTCTTCAGCTCTTGTGGGAGTTTCTTCTAGCAGTGGTGTAATCTGAGGACAAAATGTGCAGCTGTGTGCACAGGATGCCGCTTTTTGTTGATTTGTTTTCGGCTTTGCTGCAACATCACCAGCGGACTGCATAAGTTGTGCGTTTTTATTAATAATGTGTGTGCCAAAGTGAAATGAGAGTCACCATCAATTAGGTGCAGCCTACTTTATCAAAGCTGCACGGTAACTGACTTTTTTTTTTTTCCTTTATTGCAAAACAATTCATTGCTCGTCAGGTCACACCTGACCTTCATATCATTTGTATCTCGCTTCAGTATCTTTTCTCTGGCTGATTGAAATACACTACAAGCTCTAACAGTCGTCAATAACAAGTCCACCATTTTTACTGCAGACCTCTCACCACTGCAGAGGGTGACAACCAGGAAGTGTCAGTTTTCACTTTTAAAGACCCAGAGTGCGCCCTCACCATGGATCTCTGTAGGCTCACACGGAGAGCGCTGAACAGTAGCAGCGTATTGAGCATCTGTGGCTGCCTGGTGTAGCTTAGCTGCATCATGTATCAGCATTTCCAGCATCCTAAAACTTTCAGTGAGAGGATTAATCACCTGTCAGCTCCTCTAAGGCAGAACAACCAGCAGCTGAGTGGCAGCAGCAGCAGACCTAAGATCATTTAAAGCCTCAGCACCGGGAAAGCTGATGATGCACCGAGGGATGGGTGTGTATGTGCGTGCGCGTGTGTGTGTGTGTGATATTCATTCGTTTATCAGGGATCACAGAACCAGCTGCACTGCACGCTACAGATATAGAAGTGAAAGCATCAGTTCTCATCCAATGAAACAAGCAACTTTTGGAGGAATTCTGGGATATTCATATTCTGATGAGACATCGCGCTGAAATGAACTGAAACAACTTTTAATTTTGAGATTTGCGTAGCTGCATCTGAGGGCCTCTCTCTGGTTTTGGTGGAACTGCAAAACCAGTTGCAGACACTGGTGTGTATTCACATTAATACTGTTCACACAGGATAGACAATAAAAAGGCAAGGTGCGTTTCTGATAGAGTCCAACTGTTGAGTTGAGTAAAAAATAATTAATCAGTTACAATTTTGATCACAGTGTATCCAATACTAAATCAAATATTTGCTGATCGCCTCTTCGCAAATATAAAGATTTGCTGTTTTAGACTCCTGTGAATCAAATACCCCTGAATTAAGCAGCAAGTTAAGTCATTTTAAGATATCACCCTGCGCTCTGTTAACTCGTGATGCACAGTTTGTCATTATTTTTTAACATTTCACAGAAAAACAATTTATGATTTATTTATATTTCTATATTCCAGATGAGTATTCCCCTCCCAAGCAATTTGACGACCATCCTCTCACAGACTAATATTGCTCTTGGCTGAGAACAGTGTCCACTTTGACTGAAATATCATTCTCACCTCAAGGCACTTCAAGTAGACAAGAAGATAATAAAACCATGAGAGAGATTACAGCAGAGATACATAGGCCTGGGAGGTGTCCTGCCTTAATTTGTCATGACAGTTCTGAATCAGATATCAGACATATTTTCAAGTTTTGACACTTTACTAAGTTTATGAAGGTTGAAATTACAGACTTAGATAAATTAAAAACAATCTTTGACTCTCCTACTGATTCCTCCATTAACTGACAGGTGCTTATTTCTAAGTGTGACATTTTAACAAGGGGCTGCACTCCACAGTCCAGCACTGAGGTGATGCTGTTCATGGATCATCAGCATGTGGTTTATCCCTCACACTGACAGGACATATTTAACAGTTTTTTTTGCCCCCAGAATAAAGTATATTGGCAGGTGTTTGGTAGTTCTGGTGATCCGCAGGGACAGTTTAGTAAAGCGATACTCACCATGATGGAGTACACTAGTGCGACGATGCTGACGGGCCACACGGGGCAGAAGCAGGAGAAGATGACCAGGATGAGGTAATCCCTGGGCTTCGGGGTCTCCTGGACGGTAGCGTTCCCGGTGGAGGAGCGGCTCAGGCTGGCCTTGGACGGGGAGAGGGGGGCGGCGGCGGCCAGCTGCCCGACGGAGCCCGACCTTAAGGCGACGCTGTGGCCGTTCTGGTCGGCCTCCAGGCCCTTGTCGCCGCCCATGTTGACCGTGAAGGAGCTGGACATCTTCATCCCGTTCCCTCCGGGCTCGGTGGTCACCGCCAGCAGCTTCTCCGTCTCCTGAGAGTCCGCGGGCTGAGCGCCTCCTCCACCCTCACCCAAGTTGGACTTCTGGAAGTCGGCGTCCGTGTTGATGGCCATGTTCAACTCTCACTTATATCAAATTATATCAGAGATGGAATATTTGTAAAACTGCTTTAAAATTTATTCCATAGTAGGCTTCAGCTGAACGCAAGTTTCTACAGCTGATGTTTCACGCTGGGGTCAACTTCGACTGAATAAGCAGGAGTGTGTGTGAGCAGCAGCAGCTGAGGTGGATAAAAATGAGATTATCTGAAAGGTGATGTGCTTTGAAAGCTCGGGTGTAATGGCTCAACCCCCTGAAACAAATGAATAAAATCAGAGAGCAGATGTAAGCAGCGTGATTCCTCCAGATACCATTCTTCCTCTTGAATCACTTTCACTCTCCTTCCCTCACGCTCGCCGTTTGACTCATTTCCAAAGGGGATCAGATGAGAAAACCTCCCCTCCTCCCTGATAACATCCAAATGAGTCAGAGGGAACTCCTGTCTCCCGCCGTGGTCCAGTCCCACCTCTCTACTCTTTAAAAGTCTGGTCTGTTCAAAGAAAAGTCGGTAGACGGTTTTTTTTCTTTCTCTTTTTCTTTTCTCTCTCTGAAGCGTCTCTCTCACAGCGGACTCTAACATGAGCCACTTTCTCCTCCTCTCCTCCACTGTCTCCACGCTGCTGCAGCACGGCCACTGTACTCAACTTGGGACCACTGGCAAGGTACCAGGTGTAAACAAAGCACTTCCGGTGACGAAGTACAAAATAAAAGCTTCATTTGCAGACAAGGAGCTTTTGAATATACAGTGAACACAAATAATTAACCCACATAATATGTTCTATTTAACATATTTAATTTGTATTGAATTAAAATAGATTTACAGTTGTTGTTATTAAAGACTATCTGATTAGTAGGACATTTAGTGATAATCTTTAATAGGGAATAAGGCAAAG
Organism: Lates japonicus; assembly: GCA_033238685.1. Lineage (NCBI taxonomy): Eukaryota > Metazoa > Chordata > Actinopteri > Centropomidae > Lates > Lates japonicus. Next base: position 6,092,127 of record BRZM01000029.1, on the reverse strand, counting down.
CAAGTTCTGTCCAGTGTTAAAGAACTTTTAAATACTTATTTTTTTGTTTAAATAAATTTAAATTCTAATTCTCAATTATTCTGTACTTATTCAATTTATGTTGTTATCAATTATGTGTGATAGTAGCCAATAAGAAAATAAATACAGAGCAACATATGTAAAATGACAGAAATACTAGCCTGTATAAACAATATGGCCTCTGAACATACTGTAGGTGAGCTGATGGTTTAAAGTCCAGTTCCTTCAGTCCACAGGTCAAAGTGTCCAAGCAAAACTCTGAACCCCAAAAATGACTCCCAGTTTGTGCTTGTGAAGGGAAACAAATTAAGTGTCCCTGAAGAAAAGCATTTGCCAAATAACACTGAAAGAGGAAGGAAGGAGTTTTAAAATATAATGCAGTAGCCTACACGATGTACTTGTACCTTACATAAAGTATAAATTAGAACTAATCAGTTTAACATTAAAGCCCACACAGCTTTATTTATCTCTTTCCTTCCAAAATGTGACATTTGTATGTTTTTCTTTTGAATCCATGATCGTCATGCTTCCGGCGTTAAGCTGGCTCTCTCTCGCTAACTTGACACATCTCATGTTGGAGCAGGGCAGTCTGGCGCTGAGCATCACCCCTTCCCCCTCCTCCCTCCCTCCCTCCTCCTCCTCCTCCTCCTCCTCCTCCTCCTCCTCCCTTTCTTTCCCTCTTCTCAACATCAGCACCAGTGGTTTATGGAGGAGAGCCAGTGGTAGATTGTGCTGCTATGCAGAATTTACTGTAGCCCCGCATGTTTCAGTCCTGGGCAATAAGGCTTCCAGTGGCACAGCCTGACATCGTAAATCAACTCTTTTTAAGTCAATTTCCTGAATGACTCTGATGAAATTCAGGTGTGCAGATTTACATCATCTGAAAATATAATTCCCCTGAGATAAAGTGCATATGGTTTCTGATGAGTGCTGTCTTGAAAGTATCCTCGACTGTTTTCTCCTTAGTCACCTGCCTCAGATCAGGCAGGACTCAACAGCAAGACCTGCATTGGAAACGGTGGTTGTAATGGGCTGAATGCTACAACTTGAATGTTTAATCAAGTTTTTTTTCTTCGATCTGCTCCTATTGATTTTCCTCATCCCTAGACTGGTGCATTAGCGTCAGCCTCATTTCCCTGAGTGACTGCTATGCTGCACTGTGACCTTTGGTAGTGATGGGGTAACAGTGCAGAAGGTGATTCCCTGAATGAAACTGAGCTGAGTGTGATACAATACTGTTGATCCACCAGTATTTCATCCAAATGCGTTCAGATTAATTTTTCACTGCATTTCTTTGTCCTCATTTGTATCTGGTTTTCCAGGAACTGCCTGAAAGGAGATCTGTCAGAAATATCTCCCCCTTTGCATTATACTTCCTCTGTTGTCCACCTTGTAATAAACACTCTGCAGAAAGCACTTGCACAAAGCAAAGACAGGAAGGAGACGAGCAGTAGATGCAAGCCAGATTGTTGTATTTTTACAAGTCCCTAGACTCCTCATGCAGATGTAGTGCTGCTTAGGCCCAGAATAATTTCTACAACAGGGTTCAGGTTGAAACAGAGGGATAACTGTGGTCAGAGCCCCATCTTGTGGAAGGCCAGTGTGCTTGCAAGTAAGTTCTAAGGAAGTGACTTGGTTTTTAATTAAATTTTATATAAATACCAACTATAAATGACACTTTATAAACAACACAGCCAACACTTAATTTCTCTGGCAGAGGACGCATTTAAACACACGGGTCCAACAAAGTCGTTCCAGCAGTTTATTAGAGGCAGTTTTTCAGGAACGGGCAGATGAATGCTCAGATTCCTCTCTACACGACAGTGAAATATTCAGTAGCAACAAGGACACACAGTTATTAGTAATTATAGCATAGTTATTCACGTTCTCCCCCAAGAGTTAGGTAAGAAGACCTGATTCAGCCTCTCTTCTCTGTGTCGTACTGTACAAGTGTAACTGAAGCCAGTTTAGTCTGACATTAAGACTGGTTCAGACAGGTTCTATACTACAGTAAAATCCACTGACCTGGACCTCTAACACTCACTAATTTACTTATTATATATTTAGTTTGTTAAATCCAGTCAACAAATACTGCAGCACCTGGATTAAACAAAGTAGATATATAATGAGCTTTCAAGGTGCTGGGAGGCTAGTTTTGTTACCTTTGGACAGAGCCAGACTAGCTGTTTCCCACTTTTTCTTCTAAGCTAAGCTAAGCTAAGCGTCTGCTGGTTCCAGCTACATATTGAGCATACAGAGTGGTTTGGACCTCTTATCTAACTCTGGGCAAGAAAGTGAACAAACGTACAATTTCCATTATTTTCTGCATTCATAATCTTAACATTTATAGGTACATCTTTAAACCTTGCTAAAGATATTAATATAATATAAATACAGTGCAAGCAATTGATTAAACACATAAATAAATCCACGAAACCAAAGCACATTATATAAGACTGTAGACTGTAGAGGAAAAGGAAAGACACCGGTATCATTTTATTTATTTTAGTAGCAGTTTAGGATTTGTGATTCGACAACATCACTCATCTTTTTCAGGTTACTGTGCTTCCTGTCAAAACATGCCTCTGTACTTGTCCTTGTCCTCCTCGTTCTTCTCTTGCATGCGCATGTTAAGCACAGCCAGCTCCCTCTTGACAGCCTTCTTCATGCCGGGGTCCAGGTCCAGCACCCTGCTGAAGTCCTGCCGAGCCTCCGCCTCGTTCCACACCTCCATGTGGGCCTTCCCTCGCAGGTAGAAGGCCTTCACTGAACCTGAAGGACAAATACAAACGCATAGTTTTGACAGCAGCCATTCATGTGATGGACATCTCCATCTTAACTGAAGTATTTTGAACAAATAAATTATTTTAACAACTTTTTACAGCTGCTTTTACAGCAGCTTATCTGTGCATCTACAATATGAGTACGTAGCAGTATGGGCTGTGCATGTTTGTGTTGAAATAGAGGCACCAGATCTTTTACAGGGTCAGACTTTTATAGACACATAAGACATACATTTACAGCTACTATAAAAACTCACATACACACACACAGTGAAAAACATACCCAGCTTGTTAAAGGCTGAATAAACTGTGAAGCTGTGTTGCTTACACAGCATGACAGTCTTTCACACTCATAAATCAACGAGCTGGAATGTAATAAAAAAACTTTTTCTCCTTTAAAAATGTCACACAACTCCATCATCACTGAGGAGTCACACACACACACACATCATCCTGTGTCGGTGCCAGACCTGGGTGCTGATTGATGATGTCGCTGGTGTGCTCGATGACCTCGTAGTACTCCTCCATGCGTAGCAGGCACTGGCAGTAGTTGAGGGTTAAGGTGTTGGCTGTCTTCTCCAGCTTCAGCCAGGGGGCCTCCCAGGCCTTCTCCTGCAGGTGGAGAGTAGTTCAGATCCAGGTCAATACATACAGGAAGTGCCATGTTTGGTAAAATACCGCCCATTCTGTTGTAATTCTGTTGTATTTTGAACAACTTATTTGATTCAGTCACCTTAGTCTGAACATTTTTGATGCAGATGATGGCCTCTTTGTACTTTTGCGTGGCCTCTTGGTAGCGCCCTTGTTTGTAGAGCTTGTTCCCTTGGCCGTGCAGTACAGGGACGACCTTTAGCCTCTCCTCATCACTCAGAGCCCATGACTCCCTGTTGTACTCACTGGGCTGCTGTACCTATAAAACACATGGGAGTTTGCTTCTGAAATAATATATCAGATTTCATCATTTTTACGTTCTCGTTTCCAGTGGAGTTTCCTCTCGTGTCTTCCTCGCTCAAACTCAACTCAAGCCTCGCTCTCTCTCACCTTGAGCAGCTCGAGGACAAAGTAGAGCGGTTTGGGCTCCTTCATCAGCTCATCCAGGTCGTCGTAGCCGAGGCTGTGGTAGGCGAACATGTTGGCCATGCCGCATGTGTGCATTTGCCACTCGACTGGGTCTTTGCCTTCTGCAATGCGTCGCATGCTCTTGGACACGAGTGGGTAAACGCCAGTGTGCTGGGGAGGATAATGAGAGTCAAAAACTGAAAACAGAATCAGTAAATGATAATAGACGGTCTTCAGTCAAAACTCAAGGCTTAAGGTGACTGAGGTTTGACATTAGAGCTTCTTAATTTGCAATAGTGGATGACTAACTTGCCCCTAATGCATCTGTATGATGTCTGTGGAGTTTTGCATTTTTCACATATGCATATTGAGTTTATAATTGAGCTTTACCTTTACCCTAAGCATGACATTTAAATTGAGTTTTATTGTGATAACTTTAATTCTCTTTGGGGACGAGAAAAAACAAGAATTGTTACTGTTATGCACAGACGTCGTTTTGCTGCTTTCAGCACCTGAAAAGTGACATGATGACCATATTCCTACACACATACCATCAACAAGAAATCAGCTTAATGTCTTTTTAAGCTGTTTCCGATTGCGTCTAGTCTGTTTCCTCAGTTCAGCATGTTAGGTTTGCCCTCCACTGGATGGGAGTGATACTGCAGCGCACGTCAGATGAAGTGTGTGGAGCAGCAATGTTTGTTCAGGGGAGTGAATAAATGCTGTAAGCCCAATCAAATCTAATCAGAGTGGAGGGGAGTCAGTAGTGCTGATTCAGCAGGAATCCGAGCCGATTAGGGGGAAAGCGAGGCCGCTGCAGATTAATGACAGTATGCCTCAATCCATCTGTCTCTGTCAGTGCACCACACACACACACACACACACACACACGCATGCATGCACGCACCGTGAGACATAACAAACTGTAGATTACATAAGATACACATACACCAACACATATCTAGAGGAGGTGTGTTTGCGTTGTAACACCTGTCTCTGGTATAGAGGCATATATGTTTATATACCAGATACCTGTATGAGCTTTCTAAATAGGAACCAGTCACTCAGAAACAACATCCATAAAGACAAACCATCACTCACAAAATATGCAGGGAATTCAAAGGCAAACTGAGGTGACCAATTCTGTTATCTGTTAACCCTGTGTAGCCCTAAGAGTAATACTATTTCTGTTATTATCTGGCTGATGTTCAATTTTATATTTCATGACCATATCAGCTATGAAGGATGGTGCAATACATGCTTGTGCTTTATGTTTAGGCTTTAAATTTATAATTGGACCACACACTCTGCCAAAATGCACAGTCACGCTGCTCAGAGGAGGTTTGTACTTACAGACTATAATCCACTGTGTAACACATTACAATGAATCTGTAAAACACTCACAATGGTGTCACACCAGAACTCAGCCACCTCCCCGATCCTCATGGAGGACAACAGGGTCTCCCAGATATCCAGTTTAAACATGTTGCCGATCACGACCTCCATGGGCGTCCCCACCACTTTGCTATCGTCTATCACCGTACGATCATCATCACATAGCTGGGTGCGGAAGTGGAATGTCACCTGGGGGGAGAAAGAACCACAGAAGAGAAGGAAGTATAGAGGAACTATATGAAGCTTGTTTCTTAAAACTGTAAAATGTAGAAAAAATGGACTTGTAGTTGGATATTAGAAAAACCTTAAAATTAAAAGGGCAAGACGAAGAGTTGTCACAAGTCAAAACTCACTGACGGGGAGAGATAACATATTTTGTTGAAACGGGCCCATTAAACACAACTGAACATCAGTCTCAACAAAAATGTTATGTCACGAGCTTCACACAGCTCAGTTATTCAACAGGGCAGACAGACATGAGGAAGGACAGACATGCCAAGGTTGCATGGTTGTATAACATCCAAGGAAAATTGTGCTCCCACTGACTTGTGGTTCCAACAATTGTAAACACTGTTGGGGAAACTTGAGGAGCAGTTTGGAGGATGGATCAGAAAATAGAAAAAAGATACAGAAACTGTAACATGGAGTCAAGAAGCCGCATCACACAGCTGATATAAAGTAGGAACACCCAGGAAATTTAAGGCCATTTTTCAAATGTAAGAATGGTTTCATACAGTATGCCAAAAAAGCTTTCCTTCTTTAAAAATGATCCGACACACATTGTATAACAGCAGTCTTTAGGTTTGACTTGTGTTGTCAAACCTGATGCAGCCGGTTCAAAGTGTATTGGTTAAGCTCTGAAAAACATTGTGCTTATTTAAGTAGCATTGAGTGATATATGTCCTCTATCAGCCTCTACTGGCTGCCGGTGGGAAATGTAACAACATAAACGCACCTCCCTTCAATCATCCTTTTGAATTGTAGTGACTTAAAATTGGCACAAGCCAGAAAAATAAAATCCATAAATCACAAGTAGTGAAGTAATTATGCCATATTTAAAACCAACAAGTTTTATGGAGCCTCTGTTTGGACATTCTCTAATTTTTTGATGCCTTGCAACTGTTTTTACTCCGGTCCAGATAAAACTGATCTGCTTCGTCTCAGCGTGGTCACGTGCTGCTGCACACAGTATGATAATTATGTTGAATTTCATTAGTACCTCTGATTAGATTTAGAATATTGAAACTCGCTTTGTGAGTTATGTTTTAATTCATCCCGTTTCATTTGTCCAAAACCAGGGTCATGCAGAGCTAGCGTTCATCTGAAATATGGTTTAATTAGATTAACTTACAGAGCAGTGAAATAGCCGTGGGCCCACACAGCTAGGTCTGTACTAGATGACAGCTAAGTTGTTTGAAAGCCTAACTGGAAGTAGAGACATATTTGGTGTATATCCATCAGTGATGTTCTGGGATTTATCTGAAGTGTAGTTAATGTGCTGAAGGCCTACAGTACCTTTGCCCCGGTGATGAATTTTGGAATTTCTCCAGTCCCTCCGTGCAGGATTGTTTTCTTGATTCCCTCTGATCCCAGCAGCAGCGTATCCTGCATATCCGACATCTTTTTTATTTATTGGTATGGCTTGCATGTATTTCTGCGTGTATCATGCAACATGTGCCGGGAGTACATATGACTTGGAGGTGTTGTTCCCGGTGGATTATCTTAGGTAGGGATAATGAGATTACAGACTTCTCCTCCTCTCCTTATGTTTCATCATCTATCTGCCTCTTGTGTTAATCAGTCATCATCAGCACTTTTTTCTGGATGCACCAGAAACGTCCAGAAAGGAGGAGAAGCAGGGAGTCTAAATCTGTTGAATGTACCACAAGAACAGAACTGCAGTATGTATGTGAGAGAAAGAATGAAAAGAAACACAACAGGTCTGTGAGAATAGACATGGTTTCCATTCTAGAGGAAATTTCGGATTTATGTGGATGTAGATCTGAACAACGCCGAGAATATTGAGAAATGGTGGAGGTGACACCACGTATGGACTTCGACTTGTCTACTAAACATCTGTCTCCCATCTGCAGTGTGTGTAAGGTGTGCGCATGTGTGTGTTTGTGAGAGAGTAATCCAAAGCTCCTGTAGTGTTTGCTACAAAGTCTGTAAGCAGTTTGAGGGGGCAATTATTCAAACATTACCCAGTGTTAATACTCTTTATTCATACCAATTGCACAACAGAAAACCCCATAACTGCGCCTTGCAGAGCTCACAATTGTATAACTTACAGCTTTGTGTTTCCTCTGTGAACATGAAGCAATGAGTGGGTATTTCACCATGACCACTAGAAGGAGGCTGCTGTCTTATCTGTATTCAAATAACACCCCATATCCTTGGAAAGTATGCAAACATACTATCAGGTTTGCCTTTTTCCACTGATGTGACAAACAGGATTATTGATAAACAGTTTGGTATGCACTTTGGCAGCTCCAAGGAGGCAAAGAGCAGATTTTACACCCTCTTGTGGAGGAGGCTTGTAGAGCAGCAGAGAGTTTGTCCTCTTCTTGATCATCACACTGGGTTTTGGCCTAAAAGTGCGTTGATAATGTGGATGTAAAGCCCCCTTGAGACATTTATATTTACCGATAAGCTGCACGAATAAACTTCATTTAACTGCACCTGCTGTGACATCTTCATAATTTATCTTTAGCCTTCACAGACACTTATAAAACTGCTTGTTACACAGGTGGGAGCAAGGTGTGGTGGTAGATTCATGAAATAACACAACACAGTGTGATGTTAAATTGAAATCATTAAATCAATTGAAATGGTATGTCCTTTGTCTGGATCCTGTATCTGTGGTTTAGAAACACTGAAACACTGAAAATGCAACATGGGCATGGTGGGGNNNNGAATATTAGACATTTGCTTCTGGAGAACCTGATAAGCGACACCCTTGCAGGAGACTGCACAGTGTCTAGGCGGGCTTTAATGTGGACCATAATATGCTCTTGCTGGGCTGGAGCGGGAGTCCCTGTCTTCACGAGCAGCTATTGACAATTTCCTCAAGTATGCGTGAGATGCACAGGAGGACCTCCTGATACACACACTATTTTTTTGCTTTTCCATCCACAAGTGAGGTTGTGCATACAGCTTAGAATCAAAGGTCATCCTGTTTTCACATGGGTGCTGCATGTGGTAAAACAGACAAACATATACACGCCAAATCACTATCTATCTATCTATCATCTATCTATCTATCTATCTATCTATCTATCTATCTATCTATCTATCTATCTCTATCATCTTCTTTTGTTTTGGTGCCTAAAACATTCCTACTTAAAACACTAGAAAACCCACCTCTGGTCATGGGCATGCCATCAAGGATGGCACAAGAGAATGAGTTCAGCTTCACTTTTCACTTGAGTAGATAGGGAAACACGGGGCTGACCTCTCTTCACTGCATACAGTTAAGAGGAAAAAAAACACAAATATTTGAATATACTGCCGCGTTTGTATTTTAGAAATAAGTGTAATTTTCTTTTTCCTCTAAAATACCATTTAAATCCTTGTTCTATGATCTTCTTTTCTTCCACTGTACATAAGTACTAGTAGGAAGTGATTATTTTTAGTTTATGAATTAATGTCAAGCTGTCTTATGGTATACCTTTACCATCAATAACATTTATGATGCTTGGATCAAGATGAAGAGACAACTCACTCTATATTCACGCCACAGCAACAATGTGGCCTGGGGTTTGTGCATACTTTCTATGTTTAATGAAGCATAGTCATGTCAAACAAATGCAAGACAAATTATTCCAGCAGTTCTCTATTCTGTTAGCACTTTGAAATTGTTTGTGTGTTTTTAGGATATGCTTATTCACTCTTTTGCTGATTAGATGTACTTTCCTTTACGAAATGTAGGCTAAAACATGGAGCCAGTTAAGCGTAGCTTAACACAGACTGAGCAGAGGCTTCTTCAGCCTGACTCTGATTTTATAGAGGCTACTCATTTGTGTCTTGCTGGGCACAGTGACCTGGGTGCCGTGATTGTTACAGGCAACCAGCAAAGACTCCATGGTGATATTGATCTTCTTATCTAACTCTCATCAAGAAAACGAATAAGCTTATTTCCCAAAATGTCAAGCTATTTCTTTCACCTAGATGGTTTCACCTATGTTAGTGCTAAATGTATACTCAAGCTACATTAATCTACCTAGTACAGTCATGTGAGGGTGAGTGGAAAAGTATAGAAGAACACTATGTGTCTGTTTATAAGCGATTGTGCCCACAGTATGCACGCGTGTATTACAAGCTGAACTGTATCCAAAAAAGAGCCAATGTTTGCTGTCCTCCTCTAAGTGCTAATAAGCAACAGTAGCTTAGAAATCCTAGACAGCCCCACGTTCACCAGTCTCCCTCTGCCTCTCTCTCTTACAAGGGATTAAGTTGTCAGGTTACGTTGAACTCTGAGAGCCCTCCACCCAGACAAAACCGTCGTAAGGTGCAGGCCATCCAGTTATTTATAACTCTGTTGGGTAAGCCTCCACTCTCTACAGCCCACTTCGGCGCATAGACATGTATGGGCCTCTGTGTTCAGCTTTATCATCAGGGGGAACACATCACAGTGGCTGTCTGTATGTGTGTGTGTGTGTTTTCATCTACTTTGTATTGAAAAATTGGGTGATACTGTATCAACATGTTTCATTCTGTGTTTGTGTGAGAGAGTGAGTCTGCCCATCCCACATCCATTTAACAAGATTGTCTGACCACTGATCAGACTTTCCGAAGAATTACATAATAGGCCTTCGCTGAAGAGCACCAGACTGACAGGAGCACCTTTTCTGATGTGTACTCTACACACACACACACACACACACACACACACACACACAGTGAATCAGGAGTGTAGGGTGCAGGCAGCAGATTGCAGACACACAATACCGGCCCTCTTTCCTTTTGTTAACACTAGCCTGCGTCCCACTCTCACTTCCTTTCCCACTTTCTCTCTCTTTCGCCTCACAGCCCACCTATCTGGAACTACTGTCTATTTTGGGAGCTTGGTGCCGGCCAAGTATCGGCTGCAATGTGTAGAACACATCACGGGTAGGGGCCCCTTTGAGACGGGATACGTTCTGGCTTAAAGCACCGTTGCGAGTGGGTGTAGGCTGCTTCGTATAATCTCTCAATCTCTGGCTGTACATTGGTTCAAATTAGATTTAAAACTGTTCTGTGACACGTTAAATGACAGTTTTATCTTTGATTTAGCATTAGAGAACTATTCTAATAGATATAAAGGGTCAGATGTCAGAGTTTCTTTTTTGACTAGTGTCTGATTGGATTTACACCTGTGTGTTTCCACATTCAAAACATTCATTAAAAAAATGCAGCAATTGCTAGTTAGATTATGTCTAAGCTTTGTATGAAGGCTGAACAGTTTTAGCAGAGATAGGTACCAGTGATACTCTCCTCATACTATAGGCCCTTGTATGATTTATGGTCATCTTCATTGTACAGTGAAATATGACAAAAACCCTTGAAGACAGTTATTGACTGTTTCAATGAATTACTTTATTTATTGTCCATTTATCAAAGCAGGGCAGCCCCCCCTCAATAAAAGTGATGCGTGAGACAAAACAGAAGACTACAGTGATAAATCGCCTACATTTAAACCAGGACTGTACAACCCTGAAGAAAGGCAGCATGAGAAAAACCAGACCTCACCACATTTCAAGTGCTGACATTTCTACAATTTCTCTTCAGTTCTCATGAGCGGCTTGCTGACATTTTTGTGCATTTAACAGATTTTCAAGCAAGTGAATACTCTTATTAAATCGATGTGTTTATTTCAAAAATATTTTCACTTTGTTAAACTCTTTTTTTTTTCCCCACCAGAGCAGAGAAACCCCTTTAGAGTCCATCCATCGGTGAATAGTATAAATTTACTTATATATCATGAAGAGACAAGCTGAGAAAAACAGCTGAAAGTGCTGATGTGGGACTTTCATACTGTTTCTCTTTTATATCTGTGGACCATAACAAATATTTCTGAAAAACATAAAATGAAATAAGAAACGTACACTGTGAATTCACATTTTCAGTGATTTACAACGGCGTACATAAACGCAGTCATCAAATATTCATGTAAATAGGCTGTATTATAGTTTTATTTTATACATCTTTGTTGTATTTGTGTGGGTAAATAGTGAAACTATATTTTTTACAACCTTGAACTGTTCTATGAAAATATTTTGAGTGATTATCACTTTTGCAGCTTGGCAAAATGATAAGTCATACAGGCCTTAACAAAGACAACAATGAATGCATAAAAAGTCTGCAAAATCTTTGCATTTTAGGCTCCCAGTTATGTTTCTTTCATTGCTTACTTATGTTAATTGCCAGGAATGAGACAATCATCCTCTTAGCATTTCTCTGTTTTTACTTCATGTGATTCACAGCAGAAAAAATATATTTCTTTAGTTTTCAAATCAAAGACTACAGCCGTCGTCTAGACGGTGCATTTGATATATTTAACTCTGTGGGCTGTGTAATGGCCCCTGAAATTGTAGTTTTTTCAAGAATGAGCCAACAGCTCCAGACACCATAGTTTACCTCTGCATCAGTTGAAAAGAAAATGTATTTCTCACCTCAGCTAACCATTGCTCTGCTGCTGCTATGTTTTTTTTTTTCTTGTTTTGACCTGGCAAAGGCTCCAGCATGAAGCGCTGAAACTCAAGTCCCTTCATTTTTAATAAAACTCGCCTCAGTGGCTTGAGTGTGATAGGACATGGGTTTTATTGGAGCATTGTGTTTTCATGAGGTGACGGTGCACCTGGGACCTCATTAAAATACAGTTGGAAGGAGACAATTCTTCTACTTCAGCCTACACCTAATTTAAAAAAAAAAAGACACTTAATATAAAAAATGACTCTATATATAAATTGCCAGTGCCTGACAAATTTGAGCACCCGTGGATAAGCTTCACTTCCCCAGATTTTAAATGTCCTAAAGGAGCTGCCACAGAGAAATCAAGACTTTTCATGGACAAAGTACAGTACAGATGGCTCACCATAAGATAATGTTGTTATACCTGTCACCATCAAAATCAAGTGACAAACTGGCAGATGGCTGGAGACTGGAGATTACATTCCACTTTTAATGCACAATCACATAACACATTTAATTTTGTAAGTCACTGTAAAAAAATGTTGAGTTGAGTGAGAAGAAACAAGGAAATCCTTTTTTGAGTGGTGTCACAGTTGGTGTCTGTTAATCACCTCCAGGACAATGGTTGCATGACAGCATTCCCTCATATATATATATATATATATATATATATATAATCTGCATTTTAAACTTGTTTCACAGCTGTCGTCTTTTGATATGTTGTTTCTTTTTTTTTGGGACAAAGATGATGGAAAGAAGTCCAGAAAACTATCATCCTGTTCCTGATGAATAAATATATTAGAATGATTAGAAACCAAAACCAGAACCAAATATGAAATCCATGAATTTGTTCATATGGTCCATACACTGTGTTCTTTAATAATACAAATTCAAAATATGTATTTAGTAAAATTCAAAGCTAAACATGAGTTAGGCACCAAAGTCAGCTTGATATTTTTTCATATTTACACAATCTAAATTGCTTATAACAAATTCCAGATCGATCCAGTTAACTGATAATCATGCTTTTGTAACAGATTAAACATTTAAAAATTTTGTGTGTGAGTCTCTGTGTGTTTCAGGCCGCAAGATACACTTTTCCCTCTGGGGCTAAAGGTCAGGGAGGATTGTGGGAGCACGCTGTGCCACAGGCTGCGGTTGCGTCACCGCCCGTATTGAGTCAGGTGCACTCCCAAGGATCTCACTGCCAGCTGCCGTCGAGGCAGGGATAATCTGCCTAAGCAGCTTTCACATGATTTCACCCACAGGGAAGAATTTAGGAGAGGTTTGTAAACCTCTTCAGACCTGGCCTTGGAGCTTCTTCCTGCTTTGACTTAAGAGGTGAGCAAGGGCTGTAACGCAGACACTACACCAGAGGATACTTCAAACTAAAAAAAAAAAAAACCCTTTTGCTCATTTGCAATTTATTCATTCATTCACACGCACATATACATATGCACTTATCTAAAAATCTAGGATATATGCATCTTGTCCATTAGCACTTTGTTCTCTGGCTGTCTATTTCGAAGTATTCCTAAAACACACTCCATTAGCCATTAAACTGAAAGCACCACTACGAGACGAATATGTGATAAGGAACATCAGATCAGATCTTATATAGACGTCCCGAGAGAGAAATCATACAGCAGGCAGAGGACAGAGTTAGATTGATCTGCTTGAAAAGACTGTAGGAAGTTTCTCTGACCTTCTCTGTGAGGGTCAGATGAACTTGAGCAGATGAAGTTAATCTACCAAGGGTCAAAGTCAACGGCCTGATGTCTACACATGCTGTGCAAAGATGTGACTAGTGTTACATATTCCAAAGGGCACTGTGAAACTCTGTCCTTGGAGGAAAAACTGTCTCAGTGAGTCCTTTGTGTCCAAGCAAAGCTCTGACTTTTGGATCTTGATAGTGCTGCAGATCAAATTTTTTAATTGTTTTCTGAATTAAAAAACAAACTGACTTCTGTAAGCCTAAAACGTAAGTGAAATTCCTACTTAAATTCCCACTTGTATTGACTTTGGAGTTGCTTTGACATAATGTTTACCAACAAAACAAAAATCTGTTTTCAAGTTGGGGAAAAAAGAGAGATGGCACTTAAACCGTGAAACCTTTTCCCTTCAATCAGCTTTAAATTGGTGTATTTTTGTCTTCCCAGATGTGAAAAAAAAGATAGCATCTACTTTTCTCTCTCTCTCTCTCTTTCTGGATATCTTATCTTTCAGTAGCTAAGACAGATTATAGCCTACTGAGCTGTTTGTGCACAAACTAACCCTCAGCAGATGCCTGCCTGATGTTGATTAAAGGGTTGCAGTGGTGAAAAATTTGCTATTAGTAAAAATTATTGGTTAAACAACAGCAATCTGTAATAAAAGACCTTTTGCACTGCAGACATTTTAATGCACAGATGATATAGCTTAAGCTAGTGCTATATTTTCCACGTCCGAGAGTACGCAAGGGTCTGCTGGGGTCGGAGGGACGTCAGTTTCGTCATGTACGCAAAGCTTTGTATCAGTGTCCGTGTAATCTAATTAGTTCCACATCACCTGTGCTTTTCTATATTTAAGTCAAAGTGCACATCCGCTCTGCTTTGTGTTGTGTTGTGTGTTGGTGTGATATCTGTGCAGGTTTAGACAGAAACTAATCTTAACCAGAAACAACAAAAACACCACAATAGTCCATGTTAAGTACCAGCTGACTTGAAAAAATAACTACAAATCCACATCATGGTACAGCACTAACCACAATCTCACCTTCAGATACAGTAAATTGCTTGAGTAAGGGATTGCTATTACTGCTAACAGAGCAGCTCACACCTTAAGAAGATTATTGTTTATGTCCCCCCCGGCAGTATAATGTATGTCTCAAACAGGAAGTGTGTTAGTTAAGTCTATAAGCCTGGAGCACTTACTGTATGTGCCTGTGGTTCAGCGCCTAACGTGAGTCCAAAACTCCAGTCAATTGTGAGATGACTGACAAAAGAAACAAAGTACTTGATAGAGTTATATACACTTAATTTAATGTTGATTTAATCTTTGTGATAACGCTGCAAAAAGTTCTCTTACTTAAAATTGCTAAAAAGAGATTCAGGAGCCTGATGTTGTTCATCTCAATTCAGTAGTTTACCTATTGTGAGAAGTCACAAATCTTAAAATGTATAAACACAAAACACAATTTTTTTGCACTAATAACACATTTCTTCTTGTCAGTGTAGCAGAGTACAAATTATACAACATATATATTACTACTGATGTTGTGTTGGTTGACTCAGGCCTCCTTTGATGATGCTGCTCTCTGCAGCAGCTGTGTGTTTGTCTCTTGCTGTGATGCTGTTCTCGCTTTCTCACCTTGCACAGCTGGCGCAGCAGCTGGCAGAGGCGCAGGTACAGGCCACCCAGGTCTAGCGGTGCGGCATGGGTGTGGCACATCTGGGTGGGTGGGTGGCAGGAGGGGAAAAAGGGGTGGCGTGGGGGGTGGTGGGTGGGAGGTGGGAGGGCGCACGGATGCGCACACTCATGCATTCAAATCCATATGAGGTGAAAGCACAGTGGTCCCATCCCGCTGGGTCAGGTGGACTCTTCTTACTGCAGGTGCTTCTCCTCTGAGCCTCGTGCACCCCCCCCCCCCGCTCTCCCCCCACACCTCCACCCTCCTTCCACAATCTCTTAATGCACTCACAGGCCGATTCGCCGGGAGTGGATCAGGCAGGCGAGTCACTGACCTGAAACAATCTACACAGCACACAAGGTCAAGTATGCAATCTCTTTATGCACTGGTTACATAATGCAGGGAAAATAGGTAAAAGTTGCTGAAGAGGATGTACAGAGAGTAGAACAATCCATGTTGGTGTTTCAATGTGTGTGTGTCTGTGTTCGTGTCTGTCACCAGAGTGAGGAGGGATGCGTTGAGGATGAGAAAGTTCTTCTGCTATGAGGACATGAGGTAAAGGTTCAATTGTGTTAGACTAATTTACGTATTTGCTAAGATGAAATGATAAACTGATGACAGTTTGGTTGGTCAGTGAAAAATGAACCGTTCATCCATAGATTCATCCCTCTCCACTGAGCAGGGTATGTATGTGTGTGTGTGTGTGTAGGGGGCACGGCTGGGATATCTTACACTGGAAAGAATGTTGTATGATGTGTATCTGTGTATGCGATCTGTTCCTGCTATTCTATTTGCTTCTTTTGATATTTTGAAACTGGGGTACTGACTATAGAGGCAGAAAGAATGTTGCTCTGAGTTACAACATTAGGCGGTCTGGCCTCTCAGCACCACCTCCACCCTGCTGGAAACATGTATACAGATCCACAGAATGCCACCATCTCATGCTCCTCTTACCACTGTGTGTTGCCAGCCAGTTTGTTGCTGTAGATGTGGTGGGATCAGTATAAAGTCTAGATGAAATTTGCAACACTGACTAGACTGCCTGATTAGAGCTCAACTCTTCACTCCATTTGGTATATTCCTGCACAGTAAATTAGTAAATAATTTTACCAAATTCAAATCAAAAGAAAAGTGGGTACAATTCCTCCCTTCTGACTGCATACATCTATCTGTACAGCGGAAGAAGTTACACCCTAGATTGAGAGTGCAGGGCAAATAAAAGTATTTAAAACAAATAAAATAATGGTCACACTTTCTTATTTACATACTCGCAACCTTTTTTCATTATCATCTGCTTATTTTTGATTAACCCAATAATTATTAGTGATACGATACCCTAATAACCTTTTGTTCACAAAACCAGTAGCATTTTCAAATATATTATTCTATTCAACAAGGAATCTTCAATTTCGTGTAGTATAACAGAAAACAAAAAGCCCTTCGACAAGAAAATATATCTTTATAATTCTAAATAAACAATAAAACTGACAATTATATAAGATTTTTTAGTTATTTTCTGTCAATCAGCTAATTATTCTGCTCTGGATAGAGTAGTTCTTCATCAGAATCCTGTATATGGAAGAGACATCATGGCAGAAATTATAACAGCAGTACAGTAGTGATACAAGTGCCGTTAGTGTAACCCAATCGCACTGGTGTAGTTCAGAGCCATCTGCTGCTCCCACTGATCTTTCTGCATTACTCCTGAAAGTGCTTGCGTTCAGAAACGAACCTAGTGTCATTTGGACAGAATTTTTGCATTATCTACCTGTCTATGGCGCTTAGTGTCTCCTTTATGCCTCTCTAACCTCAACATACCATTCATCTTCTCAACTTTCATTTCCTCATCTTTTATTAAAAGCACTTCTTATCTCTTCAAGCTTTCATTTCTCATCTCCCTTTTACCTCCATGATCCTGTTGTCCTTCAGCCTCATAAATCCTTGCTCTACCTTCCTTTTATCACTGCCTCCTCTCCTGCACGCTCTCTCATGTCTTTAGAGTTGCATTCAGTTCAGCAAGGCCGGGTTACATTCCTGGGATGCCTGCCATGGTCATTCGGCGGTCTTAGAGGCCCGCTCCTCCGCTGGCCTGCAGGGCCGGCGCAGCTAAGTGTGCGTGGCCCCAGCCTGGCAAATAATCTGCGCTTCGTTTTAACGTCTGCTTGTGCCTGGCTAGAACTCTGAACCTTATTAAACCTCCAGTAAAACTCAAGTTCAGTCAATCTGGGCCGTGTATTCATTGCGCTCTCTTCCTGCATGCAGCTGCTGCGAGGGCTCTCTCTCTATATCCATGCATAATTTTCTCTCGTCACTATCTGCTGTATGTGCATGTCTGTTGTGATTCTACCGTACAATGCAGTCCCTGTTCTTTGCTTCGTCACCTGCAGAAAGATGTGAAAACTATGCCTAATCACATAGGCCACTAAGACTGTTAATTTTGCAGTTTTGTGGAACTTTTCAGTGAATGGGCACACCAAATTGTATGTATTTGTCCATTAGGGCTGGTCACCATCAAACCACTTTTTGGCCCTGGTGGTGTGGTGACAGTCTATCCATGTGAGCAGTTAGAATACTATAGT
Organism: Lates japonicus; assembly: GCA_033238685.1. NCBI lineage: Eukaryota > Metazoa > Chordata > Actinopteri > Centropomidae > Lates > Lates japonicus. The sequence goes on along the minus strand of BRZM01000029.1, from coordinate 6,074,233 downwards.
GTAGGACACAGTTGGAATACTGTTAGCACCCAACTACTATATCTCAGACTTGGCCGTGGCACACTAAACCTCATCCATCCCGTCCTGTGCATGGCAACACTGGCCTGAACAGAGAGGACATCTGTCTCTCCATCCAAGGCAATTACCATACACCACCCCTCATACATGCAACCCAACACCTGCCCAGGGGCTGCCGGCTGAGCCCACATCCTTTCAGCCCCTTTGAATTCTATGTGTGCTTTTACAGCTGCGTATTTAAATATTTCAACCCATTCTTTACTTACAACCATCCATAAAGCATGTAAAATGTGCTAAATAGTCAAAATTGGCCATTGTGAACATGTATAGTGTGCAACCTCATATTTTTTCACCGCAGGTCTCCATACCTACAGTTGGCGCTCAATAACCTTCATCAATATTTCAGTCCTGCTCCAATTACACCCAAGTCAGCAGTAGGCTGAAATCATTCGCCGCTTAAATTGCAGAGGAGGTAGCTCATCAGGTAGCATTTTTATATTCTGCGTTCTCCAGTCAATGCTCAACTTGGCGCTGGCGTTAAATAGTTCAGATCCTTCTGCTTCATTATTTTGGAGAATTAAGTAAAGGCCTGTTGTCAAAGCCCTTCCAATTGCAGACCCTAGGCTACATGGCAAATCTCAAACACACATGAAGATAAATGCATTCCTTGTGCCTCAAGTGCTGACTTCCAGGATGACAGGCATTTGACTCCTAGATAACAAATGCAGGGACACAAAATTGCTGCTTTAGGCTTTTAGTTTAATCTCTCCTCTCTTACATGCCTTCTGTATCTTTGTAATGGCTGCTTGTGTGTGTGCCTGCATCTGAGGTGGCGCAATGGGCGTCACTGTTGGACATTTATAGTATTAAATTCCATCAAGCCAGGATGGCGTATTGGCTAACCACAAACACACATACATGAGGTCAGTACGTATGGCTAAACAGTGGGTTGAAACAGAGCACTCAAACCAGATAGCTAGGAGAAGGAGGTGAAAGGCTCATAGGAGTAACCATAACAGTGCGGTGTTTTGCCTGCAGTACGCCAGAAGGTACATCCATGGTGACAGAATGAGGATGCTATCTGAACAACAATTCAATTAAGAGTTTATAAAGTCATCCCAAGACTTACCGTTGGTTCCTTTTATACGACAGTAGCGTTGATCTGCTCTTCTATAACCCCTGGGCCGCCGCCAACTTACATGCAGTTGGGCTTTGCTGCCATGCTGTGAGTTCACAGTATTTGTGTATCAGTCTTTTAACACTCATAATGTGCCATTGTGAGCAAAGTCAGTGAGGCCTTGTAAATATATTGTCACGCTGCTATATGCAAAACTAGTTCCAACACGGCACTTCCTGCATGGAATGTGGGTGGGGCGTGTGCTGGAACAACATTATTACCACAGAGGTTAATTCTCATTAAAAAAATGTAAAAAAACAAAAACAAAAAAACAGCCCAGGGCCTGGGCATTCAAATAGCGGCATCCTGATAATCCAGATGTGTCCAGTGGCCCGGACTCTGACTGGCCTGCAGCATCATGTATAATTCACTATTCATAGCCAAAGAGGAGATAATTACAGCAGGCCGGGCACTCTTGAGGAAAGGGAAGGCAGCGGAGGGAAAGCCGAAGTGAGCCCTGTGCAAACTAACAAGCATTTTCCAGAGCATCCCCAGCCTGAAAAGCGCATTGTCTTTGAGACATCATGTCAGGACAGGGAGGAACAAAGAGGGGGAAAAAAGGACATTGCTACTTTTTCTATTTAACTGAGTGAGACTGTAAGGCCTTTGGAAAATAAGCAGCAAAGGGAACCTCTAATGAATCCCTCAGAACTTACAATCCAGGCAAGGGGGTGGGGGTGGGGGCATAGTATAACATGGCCATGATTTGCACAAGGTCAAGCTATCCATCAGGAGCTTTTGTGCCCTGCAAAGATTAGAGACGACAAGGTCTGAGCTGTCATTTGGCTGACATAGATGGGATGCAGGTGGAAAAAGCCACCAGTTGTTAAACAGAATGCGAAGACGCGGGGGGAGATACGGCAGCTCAGCAGGCCAGTCCTCAGTGAATTATAACCAGACTCAGTTTGCAGTTTTCTACCAAAGAATTTGAGCTGTGGAACCGGAGTGTTGATAAGTTGTCATATGTTAACTCATTGCTCTCCTTAATGTTGAAATCCTTAAACTGATATTGCACAAGCAGAGGGTTTAGAGCCCTGAACGCTGCCTTTAAAATTACATAACCGCTGCCACTAGAATTCATAGAGAACAGGGTTGGGGGGTGAGGGGGCAGAGTACATAGATTGTCTAAACTTGCAACAGGTTGATGAGCACAGTGCGATAACCAGAGGTGCCAGTAAAAAAAAAGATAAAAAGGGCAAGCAACAGAAATCAAAACAGACAAATGTGAAAAGTTTTTAAAAAACTGCAATATGCCCCCAATATGTCACATGGATACACTTATTGATTAAACTGTTAAACACAGAGCTGTACTTAGCCCTTACCTCCATCAATTAACACCTCTGTCAGTCCTGGAAGTAGATCCTGTTGCCATTGACCTGAAGTTGGTTAAAAGACGAGATCAACTGAAGGCACCTGGAGATACTGAGGGGGGAAAACAGCATAAGACAAGCTTGAAAGGGGAAATGAATGACGCGGAGAGAGAGAAAGAAAGAGGAGAGAGGGAGAGAGAGAGAGGAGGTGGCAACTCTCCACATCCATGTTGCGCTACAAAGGGTGGGGCCTTGAGGAATTCACTCCTCTATCTGCTTTCCTCTCGACTTAAAGCTTATCTTAATTAGCCTATAAAGGGTCAGTCTGCCTGTGCACTCAATTATGATTGAGTTAAACGCGTCGCAACACCGCGGAACGACTCCTCGATATTCTTTGACAAGTCGTGCAGACTACAGCGAATATACACCCAACTCTTAACGTTTTCCCCCTCCTTCCCCTCTGGGTTTAGATTCATTCAACGCCCAAAACCGTTCGCCTTGGTAAAGACACACCCTCCCCATCATATATCTAGTAAGATTCTCGCGCTGTGTCGTGGGCAAATACAGAAAATAAAGATTTTACACAGGCCTCGACCGACCGACACACCACCGACAGGGGCAGATCACTCGCGTTTCTTCAGTTTAGACTGACAGCACATCTTGATAAAATGATAAAACATGGTGAAATGCCTTTAAGATAACACCGTAGCACACCCTGTTCTGTGGCCTTTAAATGTCACCTCCGCTAAAAAGTTTGCAAAACGTATTTGACAGTCGCACTTACTTTGATTCAGGTGAATCCGCCGGCTCCACCGACAGGCACTTGTCACTACGGTTATTACTATGTCAAATATGCGCAATTTGTGCCGTGCTTGGGTGAGATTTGAGGATTATTAGGGCTCTGTTCGGACTGTTTCCCCCACGCCCAGTTTGCCTGTGGCATTCAGCAGGGCTGGCTACTGTAAAGTTGCCACGTCCGTTGCATTTCACAGACTTATGAAACCAAAACGACCTCAGAAGCAATTGGAAAAAAAAGAATACTCGACTTACTTCTTAACTGCGTAATAGTCCCAACTGATCTAGGCTACTGCGAAGGGTTTAAGCCAAAAGATGCGCACATCAAGATGGCAATACATTTGTTATGTAATATCTTCCTTAATGAAAATGACTGAAGAGAATCTTTAAAGCCACTGGTAGATATAAGAGTCTCGGTCCTGACTCGCCACTGTCGAGTAGGAACAGTCGGTTTTGTAACATTATTCAGTGCAGAAGCCTTACACAGACCCTCAGCCACACCTTAACTCTCAATCAATTTTTTTTCTGACAGTTCCAGAGGTTTCGACGAGACGCGAATCCCGCAAGTTCACCCTGACAAGACTGTCATTTCGTGTATCTCGTGCACTCCGGTGTTAACCTTTAAAAAAAAGAAAAAAGAAAGAAATAAAAACGGTCCAATCTGAGTATCCGGTTGGCCGGTCCCACCCCGCGCAGCTCGCTGCTCCTCGGGGCTCCCTCCCCGGTCTCTCTCTCCGGTCCAACTCCTCTCTTCAAACCGGCTTCTCACTCCGATCAGCTGGCAGGGCCGTGACGTCAGCGCACGCGGCGGGCCAATCAGACGCGTACCGGAAAAGTCGCCGCTGACGCCCACCGTGCACGCGCGGTGACGATCAGGTGCGTGGACCAATGGCGGCGCGAATCTCTGTGAGAAATAAGGCGGGCGCTAGGAGCGGCGACCAATGGGAGTACATCCGCCCATGGGAGGCGTTTTATCCTCTGACCTATTAGGTGTTGGGAAGTATTATGTGTGATGTGTTGGGAACTTTTCAACACCGGTAGGTGTGTTATAGGTAAAATTATAGATTGTTGTAATGAAATGTCTTAACTTAGTGTTACTGTAGGTAATGACAGGCCATCAGTCAGTCTAAAAAAAATCGATCAAATTGGCTTTAGAGGGCTTTACAAACTGTGCAACTTATGCCATTATCTATGCTTTGACACTGAGTTCTTTTAAGGAAAAACTCAAGTCCTATTCTGATCATGCAAAAGTCAAGAGTCTAGTTCACATATAAGGTCTGGCACTGATGTATACTACTCAACTTCTAACCCCTTATAGTCTTTAGAGGCCTCTAATGTCTGTCAGTTTCTTTTAACTGTTTAACTGAAGTCCAGGTTAAAAGAAAAGAGCCATATAAATAATCTATTATATTTTTCTATAAGTTAAAAAGATTTTAGGGTCACATTAAAGATTCTTTGTGCAGTTCTACTTGTTTGTACAACTGGAGGCAGGTACGAACTCTGAGTATTGTGCGATAAAGAAACGTCAGTAGGTTTAGGGTGTTATTATACAGTATGGTGCTTTATTCACTCCTAAAAGGCACCAGGACTACCAGTTGGGCTTATTCGTCTTTAATCCTGACAGTTATTGCACTGCTGATACAATGTCCCTGACTGCCCGAGCAAATGAGGCAGTGAAATGTTACTTAGCTCCAAAAAGTAAATTAGATTTATAGCAGAGGCACAGATGCCTTTTGTGATCAGAGACACACAACAGCTGTAACACACCCGTCCACCCACCTCTGTTCTTCATTACATACATGTCCCGTCTTTGGTCTCCTCAGAAGTCCCCGCGTTGAACCCAAAATGTGCAACACTGAGGTCTAAACAACCAAAACTCCTTAGCATTTTAAATTGTTTTTCAGCATTCAGTTTAGCATCTTTTTTAAGCAAACACAGCATTCCTGTGGTTTGGAGTGGAGTAGGAATCGGGTTCTACTACCAAATAAGTGATTGCACTTCTCGTGGACGGAAACCTCAATTGGAGGCTTGCTTGTTGAAGTCACTACAATCCCACATTTGGAAAAAGAGAATGGAGTGTGCTACATTTTCCCCTTCGAACCGGAGGAAACAAAAATGAAACATTTGTGTGCCAGCTGTGGAAGTAACCCTCTCTTGAGGACTCAAGGTGAAATGAAAACGCACATGATGTAATTTACATGATAAGATCTTTGTTGAGAAGATTAGCCATGCTGCTGTTCGGATACAGTGGCAACAGAGTCTGAGGATTTGAGTGTGATGTGAAGACATGTACAGCAGGTTTACTCCTGAAACACGGCAGAGTATAGAGTCTTTGATACTAACAAGCAGTGCCCAGTGCTGCATAATTGAAGATACCTGAAGTCTTCTCAAGCCACCGCAGTGCACGCATGAGAAGAACCAAATCTTGAGTGAATTTTCTCATGACTTTTTAATGTAGCGGGTTTGTGTGTGCATGTTGCACAGGGAAATATTAGCATGGATTTTGAAAACGAGGATCATTTACAGTTCTAATTGCCTGTGTACATGCTGTAAGAACACACAGATATTTCATGCTTCCTCATACAAACTGTACACATATGTGTTCACATACAAAGATAATCAAAGGAATGCAGTTTACATGGCGCCATATCAGCCCATCTTTTGGCTGCAGCACATAACATTCAACTTAAGCAGATCAAAGGCAACAACCTGTCAACCCGTTTGTTGAAGCATATTTTAAACAGGCAGTAACACAATGCCACCTCAGCACAGTGACACAGCTTTTATTCTGTGCCTCAATTTATGTTGATGCATTCACAAAGCTGGGCAGGAATGCGCCACAGGCACACATCGTTCAGGAAACCAATCCTTCCTCCCCTCAGCGTTCTTGAATGGTCTCAACCCACATCGTGAGGTGGTTGTTTCCTCACAGGAGCAGACTGCAACTGTTTTTTCTCCCCTTTGTGTCTCTTGACTTAAACCCATCAGAGCAGGATGCACCATTAAGTTCATATGTCAGGGATGGTGCATTCTCACACATACATCAATGCTGCAGAACTAATAAAACTACTCCCTGGAATCTGAGGGAAGCACAAGCTAGTTTAGTTTACTATGAGTGAACATCCATGTCCAAATACTAGCCACATCAGAGGTAATGTACTATCATGAGTGTTTATATCAGGGCTGAGTTCTCTATAGAAAGGTGGATATGTTTTTGTTTAGTCTTTCATCGATTGAAATTGAAGGAAGTGTTTGATTCTGGGATACTTTTAATGACATTTCTAGAATTTTATGACCTTTAGTTTGGCTAATACTAGTAGAAGTGGTAATATAAAGACTGAAGTCCTTTGTAGAGTATTAAACCTTGCCCATTGGGGAAGTTGTAATAGAACTCAGCTAAGATCTGCTATGCCAATTCACTCAAATTAAGATTATGATTGAGAGGTATCATAACTGTAGATATGCTCATATGATCTGTGAAATGAAAACTTGAAAGTCTTCAGGTGTAGTAGAGAAGCAGAAATCTACAAAACCTTTTAACTGTTTGACAATGTCTCTTGGGTCTCAGTACCCATTGTTGTTTGGTCGTGTATTCTTCTACCCATAATGACAGAAATGTACTGGTTGATAGTTGTTTTTCTACCAACTATAAAGCTTAATAATGTGTAATGCAACATAGCTGAAGTTAGCATCTTTTTAGCTTTATTTTATCTATATCTTCACCTGCACCGTGCAGAGAACCACTCTGATACACTGTAATCCAACAGCACATTTCTGAAACATATAACATTATAATGTCTAACTTTTTTGACATCAAGTTACAGAGGATTTGTTTCAGTGCTAACATTTGTGACCTTAGATTGCATTTTCTTGTATTGGATTGCATTACATGGAAAGGTGGCTTGTTTCTTCATCAGTGTGGATATTTTGACGAAGTTGCCTGAACTTGTGTCTGTAGATCTGTCTTGTTTGAATATATGCTGTTGTTATGGAAGCACATTGGAATGGTTTAGCTTGATGACAAATGAGCATGAAAATACTTCATTTTCCTCATCTAAAACTTCATTGTAATTAGATGAAAAATCTTCTTCACCCCTCTTCAACTGTGGTTTCTCACCTTTGACAGAATGACTGTGAGGTAAAATGAGTTGATTAAGGAATCAGAGGGAAAATGCACAAAATGTACTTTAACTGATAATAATTTTACCTGCAAATGAGTCAAAACTTAATTGAGGACTAGACTGCATTACTTAGTAATCTGAATTGCTAATTAGCAGTCTCTCAGTTGCATCACATCTGCAGCACATTCAATGGCCGCTCCTGCTTAGTGAGGCTTTAACTCAGTTCAGCACTTAGTTACAACTGTAGTGTGACAGGTTTTGGCTCATAAGGTTAAAAGTAGAATTAGAGTACAGTAATAATTTAAAAATTATAATCTTAGAGGGATGGTGTTTAGTCTCACATTAACACAGGAACACTATTTAAAAAAACATCCCATCACCCAACAATGTAGCACCATGCTAAGCGTTTGAACTCATATTGTAGCATTGTAACCCAGTAACATGCATGATAGTGCATATTTATTGACTTGTCTTTCCACCTTTTATACATAGAACAGTTTTTTTCAAAACTTGGATGCGAACTCACCACTTACAGTACTGGCATATCTCCCTTCTTTTTAAGGCCATTAAGGACTCCGCAGAAAATGTGTGGTTACAGTTCATGACAAATTTGGTTCATGCAAACAAGCTGTGGCTCAACTTCCCCACCAACTCAAATCAGCCAACTGTTACCAAACTTTTTTTTACCCAAAATACAAGATTTTCAGCAATAAGGAAAAGAAACTTTGGAGCTCATGAAACATTCTTTAACAAAAGTTACAACATTATTACAACAGTAACTGGTTTACAGAGTGCATGTGTGCATTAGTAAAAACAATGAATACTGTAGGAAAATGAGAGGACAGTCAGTCTGAATGGCTTCTTTCGATCCACTGATGCATGTATGCTAAACCAAATTGATTATTTCTCAAGGTGAGGTAGCATACCTCCACTGTTATTTTACAAATATAGCCTGAGAGGATTAGTGTTATTAGCCTCACTGAAGAAAGCAACATATGTTGCCATTCGTCCTTTAGAAAAGACTTGCATCATAAAGTAAGCGAGCCTTGACGCTTAGTCTCCGGTGTGACGTGTGTGTAGCATATCAGTGGAAACATAATGCTGCTACTTCCTGTGTCTCTCTCAACCACACAGCTCAGACACAAGAACAATGCTGTGATTTAAGTGGAGTAGCACAACCTGTTCATTAGAGGCACACATTTTCCATCCTTGTTTCTCAAACTTCAATACATCCTCCTCCTTTCTGCCCTCTTCCTTTGCTTCTCTCACTTGCTCTCAGAGAACATAAATCCCTATCTTAAATAGATTCCAGGAAGCGATCTGCATCTCAGCCAGGTAAGGAGCAATCTGGAAACTATTCAATCCAGGCAATGGCTCTCCAAAGCAGAACAGAAAGAACACATTGCACAGTCACTCACTACAACAGGTGGGGGACTTTCTGCTTTGAGTGAGTTAGACTGACTCTCACAGATGAAACCTGAGGCCATGAGTCAAAGGGTTCAAAACTGACGACTGCAGAGGATATTACCAAAACCATCCTGGCCATAGAGGATCACAGTGTTATGGTCCAAGAAAATGCAGCTCAGTCGTAAAGAGGCTGAGGCATACAGGGCAACTACAACAAGGTCATATTAATTAATATTTGGCTTATTTATTTTTACATCAAAAAATTTTTGAATTTTGTGAGCTGGTGAGTCTAAATAGCGTGAGCAGTGTTGACATCTTTTGTCAAGGCTGTACTCAGGCTTTGAGATAAAGGCTGTTTAGCTTGTTACCATTCAAATGTGTTCTAATTATTACCAAACACAAAGTGCAGCTGCAGCTGTCACTAGTCTTGCAGGTATTTGGACACGTCTTGGACAAATAATAATTTTTACCTGATGGTGCCAGATGAAAAGTCAGGGGATTGCTGAGGTTCATCCCCTGGTGAACATGAGTGACTGTACAGAATTCCACGGGAATCCATCCAACAGCTGTGGAGATATTTGAGATGTTTCAGATATTGGTGGACTGACTGACAGACCGGCTGGCAGACTATTATACATGTATATATGTTTGTGCAGCATATATACACATCTTTTAAGAGCAACTACCATGTAGTGAAAACAAAACGTAAGATAAAATACTTCATAGTAATCTTTTATTCTTTGATTAAGGTGTCAAGTATTTCTAAGTATTATTGTTCACACAGACTATCAGATGCACCTTTGAACAGGTGGTATTTTCCTTTTTCGGGTTAAATACTGACTCAGTAAGACAACTCTGAAATGCTGATTTCTATGTAGCCATATATTTTGATTATAATCCTTTTAAAAGCTCAAACAGAATAAAAATCATCCATATAAACAGCTCAATCAGAATAAACAGTTCCGAACTAACTCCTATTTAAATCAGTTGCAGAGGAGTAGTTTAAATCCAAAACCGATCAAAAGAAAAATTTGAAAAGAAAGATTACTTTCTGGCTGCGTATGTGACATAAATTTATCCACTTCTCAAAAATGGCAGCTAGATATCCATCTTCAGGTAGCTAATCAAACACATGCCAAAGAGATAAGACATTGAGGAAGACAAATGCGTGATAGTCAGAATGATCGGTCAGAAACTTGTGCATGTAACTAAAGCTACTGTTATTGGCCTGTTAAATGTCAGAATTCTCATATACACCTATTCTTCTGTCACTGTTTTTACTCCAGAATGCTGACCCTTCCTCAGTCTCCGATTTTGCCGCCCCAAGTGCCAATCTCCCCCACCCCTCCACCACCTATCCTCTCTTTCTGTTTTACAGTTGTCTCCCCCACTGCTCCTCTCTTTCTAAAATACCCATATGAGCTTCTTGGGCCTGCTCCTCCCAGACTGTCAGTTAGACATCAGTCACAGGGGAGTTAGGGGAGCACCTCTGTCACTTTAAGAAATGCCTCTGGCGAAAAGAAACTGATTAGTAGTGCTGGCAGCCAACCACGTGGAGTGCTGTGTGGAGACTGAAGCCAATGAGAAGCCCTGCTGGGTGGAGGTTACAAAAGCAGTCTGAACCCAATGACTCAGCAAAGTTGGGTGCGTGTGAGATGACACTTTGCAGTGATTTAAAGGGCCAGCGTGCCGGCTTGCAGTTCTCAGAAGGAAGCTGAAAAATGCACTTCCAAAATCAGGCCAAGTGTTCACTCCCTCCTTCATGTGCAGATCACGGAAATATGTGGCCCAGGTTGTTCTGCAGGGTTGTCGGTAAAGGCAGAGCAGAGTCCATTACAGCATCTAAGGGTATTTAACTATAATGCTTTAATAATTGCCAACAAACTGTCTTACAAATTGTACCCTTTTTGGGTAAGCAGGGAGTGTGAGTGGTCAGAGTATTTTAAATAAGTTCTCATATCATGTAGCAGTGAGCATAGCAGCTGTGCTAGAAATCTAGTGCCTATAACTTCGCATCTAGGATAATATTTTATGCCTTATGTGAAACAAAATATCATCTACAATTTAATGCAAGTTCTGCAAGAATTAGAGACCAATTTAACTGTTAAAAAGTCATGCAATGTAGTGTTTAATCTCTGCTTCAGTGGATGTGTAAACTAGCAGTATACAACACTACACCTGTCAATAATAGTGCATATGGTGCAGCAAATGTCTCAACATCTCAGTTTCCTTATACACTTTTTTTTCTAGTTGAATGAGACTTCAGATTCAAGTGCTCGGTCTTAACTAACTTCAGTTTGATACACTTGCAGTAATGATTACTATGAATGGACTCTATGTCATGAAAATTGTTAATTTAGTTTTGACCTGATTTGTATTTTAAGTCATTCTCTGGAGAATATCACTCCAAAGATGGGTTTCATTTCTCACAATAAGAATCTATTTCATCTCCCATTCCTATAATCTGTTTCTTCAAATATGGCCAGCCGAGTCATCCTGACACTGGTACACAGATTTGTAGTTGATAATGAGTTGGCCCTTTCAGCTCTGTTATAGATTGAGTGACCCACATTATGATCTGGTTGGGCACTGTTCCTTCTTCCTCTCTATACTGTAGCACAGAGCAGTATTGTGAAGAAGTCAGGTCTGAGAGCAGCAGTGGAAACTTCCATTAGGCTACAGGAGAAGTATACTCCTGAGTATTGTTCTGGTCAGGCCTGCAACAGTCAGCATAGCACAGCACACCTCTGTGACAAGACAGGGGCTATATATATATACTGTGGCTAGCAGTAATTCAGCAACTGCAGCCATCTCCAGCATCCCAGCTACCGCTGCAAGAGGAGAAGGGGCCTCTTAAAGATATAGGTCACAGCTTCATGTCATCAAAAGAATAGGTGTTTAGGGGAATATGCTTATTTGGTTTGTTGCTGAGGGTTAGATGAGGAAATCAGTGGTACTACTATCTGTATATTCAGTATGATGGTGGAGCCAGGAGGTGGTTAGCTTAGCTTAGCTTAAAGACTGTAAAAAGGGGAACAGCTAGCTTAGCTCTGTTTAAAGGTCAACTAATCCACCTACCAGCACCCCCACAGCTGACTAATTAATGCATTATGCAGTATCTCCTTTAATCTGTGTAAAAACTGAAGTGTAAAGATGACAAGTTGTGGTTGTAAGGGGCCTTATTTGCTGGACTACTTTGTAAGCTAAGCTAAGCTGAGCTGAGCTGACCAGGTGCTGGCTGTAGATATAAGCGTGGTATTGATCTTATGATCTAATGACATATTCATATTATTGTGGAAAAACAGCTGTTACGCATGCTTCCATAATTGTTGTGTAAGTCGTGCATTGTGACTGACTGGGTGCGATAAAAATTTAAGTAGATGAACTTTGACCCCAGCCACCCTGACCTTAGTGGGCGCAGCCAATCACTTTTGACCACTTCTTTAGCAAAAATGTCATTATCCTACTTGTATTTCTGTAAGACAGACAGCCTATTCACCTGGAAAAATATCAGCATGCAGATGCAGATAACAAGATTGTTACAAAATCACTGGTTGAGTCTCTAAGATGTAGTGATCTAATGTTAGCAACATTAACATTGTAGCCAAAGTGGCACTGTTGAGTACAATGCCCCCAGGAGTTTTGGAGGGGTAAACAATGGGAACAGGCAGCTTTGTCGCTGTAATGTGAATGCATTGTTTAAGTGTTGTTTGACCTCTCCACATTCCCAGAGTTTTTGCCAACTACTGTAAATGGTTGCATGTGACACAATATCCTGTTCGTGGTCATGGTCCTTATGCACATGTCAGTATTACAGACTCAGTGGCCTCATGGCATGTTCATTTTCTTATTGTTACGAATAATTGAAGTTTAAAAAGATAATGAGATATTTAAAGCAAGACATACTTTATAACTTAACTCATTTGAGTTGTAGAGGTTTGTTTGGAAACTAAAGGAATGCTGAACATGTTATGAATGTTAAAATTAATATTTACATACCACAATTTCTTTTCTAGTCATTGTACCTAGTGAGCGTTTGCACAATAGACGTGACAATAATTCTGTTCCCAACAGATTAGACATTGGTCCAAAGTACTGTCCTCCTCGTGCTGTCCTTTTTTGTGCTCGTTGTACTCTTCTGCAGTCACTGAACTGTATCTGCTGCCCTTGGTCTCCGTCACCTCTCCACGTTGAGTTTGTTTGTTCCAGGAAATATCCTCCCTTGAACCCTGAACCCTCTAAGAAATCACCTACTTTCTCCACAGTTCAAGCCAGAGAAAGGAATCAGCTGTTTCCTCATTGATTCATGTGATCCGCATCCAGCTGTTTCATAAGCTTGTTGTGGCTGTGATGTCAGCCACACTCATTCATGTAACTGTTGGCAGGATTAACTACATAGAGAGGGTTTTTTTTAATGCATAGTCACATTTGCCATGAACTTCTGAACTGCAGGTGTAGCAGATTCTTAAAGTGTAAAGGGTGACTTTGGTCAGTGTGTCTCCTGTTATACCATTCTCCTACTCATTACCCTCCATTCCCCACAGTAAAGAGGGAACTCTGATCCCTTTGCATGTGAGGGCCAGGAGGCCACGGCAATGTGCAATCGTGCCCGAATTCCCGGAGAACAGCATTTCCACAAGGTTTATCTTGGTTGCCACATGCAGGGCCAAGGCCTACTTACTGATATCATTAGCCTTGCTGGTGGAAAAGGAACACATTATCCTCAGACAGTCTGATCCAACCTCCATTCTTTCCAAACAACCTTATTTGTCTGATGCTTGGAATGACTAATGATAATAGTAAGTGAAATGCACCTCCCTCTTACTAAAAAGAAAAAATAATGATGAGGCGAGGGTTGTTGAAGCTAATAGATGGAGACAGGCTGGCAGAATGATGGCTGCTGAAAGTGGTGACATCACTCCAATAGGGAGACTTTGAGAGAAGACGTGTTAGTGACAAGTGGTAGCTATTAGAGCTGACAGGGCACTCTCAGGCACTTTCTTTTTCTCAGAATCAGAGTGCCAGGGCTTGCTTTTTCACACTAGCAGGTTAAATATTAATACCGTCTAAATCTCTTGTTTCATTTTAACACAAAATCTCACACTCAGTGGCTCAATTTGTGCAAGCCAGTTAGCACCTCCAGCAATACTCTGACATGTCTACTTTGCATGCTGTGACACCATGTGACAGTATTGCAGCAGACAGACCAGCAAGCCACCTCAGCCCCGACTGGCACTCCGTTTTCCGACATGCACTCTCACGGATCAATAACCTCTTACATAACATTCTGGTTTGGACTGGAGGCCAGATTCCAGCTGACTGGAACATGTGACAGGGCTTTGACTGTGTTGACCCACATTTTCCCTTCCTCCCGAGATCCCTCTCTCTCTACCATCCCTCCTTCCCTCCTGCTGCCCGTCTCCTCTTCCCACTTCCACCACGTCTTTCCATTAGCCCAAACCCCTCTCTGCACCTTCACACCCTTCAGCGAGGCAGTCATGTAGGCAGTCAGATCCAGACTAGGGCGGGTCAGGCCTTACTGCGACGTGCCCAGACATGAACCCAGACAGAACTAAAGACACACATGGGGAATAGCTGGTGACTGAGCAGTAGCTTTTACTCAGACAAATGACATAAGCGTACAGGGGGTGGTCACGGAAACTGTCTGACTTTGTATGGTGTTCCTGACAGATACAGTGAAACTTTTTTGTGTTTTTCCTCTAACTGGAGTAATGTGATGTAATGCGTAATTTTTTTGCAATTAACAAGTACCGTGGCTATTGGTCAACATATCAATTTTAAAATGTGGTATTTACATCATTGTAACTAATCCCAGTAATGCTCCATTATTTCGACAGTTTGGGGGTGAACTTGTTTTCTGTCTTACCAGGAGTTTGATGGAGGGTTGATATCAGTTTCTTCTCTGTGCATTCAGAGGACAGACTGCTGCGGGATGCATTAGCTAGTCGCAAGGGTAGGAGGTGTGGGGGTGAGCTGCATTCACGCAATGTCAGCTTAATAGGAAGAAAAGAAAAGAAAAACCTCACATTATTCCAACTTGGGAGTGTACATACATTTCCACCCAGTGCTAGCCGTGTAGTTACACCATTTAAATAGCCTAAATTAGCCATTTTTTGTCATGGATTTGGAGCAGTTTGAGGTAGGCATCCTGTACAAACTGTGTAAAACTCCTTTTAAATAGAATCAATTGAGTTAGTGTTAATGTTAAGATAATTACCAGCAATGGGGACTGCCATTTTGCTCATGTTTTGTTGACAATTCCATAGTTCTTCTCACTAATTGGAGAATCAGAAATCCCTAACACCTCCATCTTGAAATTACAGCTGTGAGGCTGGTGTGAACCAATTTTCTTATTCAGCTGTTTGGAGATGCGATCAGAACGATACATTTTATTAGTGTCTTTAGCTTCCTCTAAAACAGGAGAAATGCACCTTCCAGTAAGTCAAAAGTTAAGGAACTCAATAGCTGCATGCTGTCTCTGCGGTTAGACCTAATGTTAGCTGTTTATGGTCGGTAACTATCATAGTAACCACAGGCTGGCTGCTTGTTAAACCAAAATATCTTGTTTCCTATTTCTGCATGTGTTAATTACAGAATGAAAGAGCTGGGCGTGATAGGTCTTGGTAGTTGTTTAAGATGGGCTGAGTAGCAAAAATAAATAACCAGTAACATAGCTAATTACTTTTGCTATTTGGGTACCTATTACAGTAACATAAAGAGCAATATATAAGAGTGTTTTGATACTTTTTTAAAGTGACTTGTGTTAAAGGTGATACACAACATAACCTTGTTGTGCCTTCAGCAGACAAGGCAGATCATACTGTGTCTGTGTGTTTGGGCAACACTGACACTCAAACTAGATGCAGCAGGTTGCACACTGTATTGTCTGTGCAAAGCTCTGTGATGTTCATTTAGCGAACAATCAGACGGTATTACAGTAGGAGACTGAGCTCGAATGAGGTGAACCCCATCCTGGTTTCCTGCCACATTAACCTGTCTGACTTCGTATTACAGTAAGCTGATTAAGTCACCACAGGTGTCCTATTTAAGTGTTTGTTTCACTAAAACTTCCTCTGCAGACGTGCCTCAGAATCTTGTGAATATTTCTGCCCGTAAGTTTACCCTCGCCGGGTGAGTGGCGCATGGTCTGAAAAATGCCTGTCCTGCAACCTTGTTCATTCCAAGCGCAGAGCGTAACTAAACAACCCAGTCGAGGCTTTTCACTGCCTAATCATGACTCATCCTGATGGAAAAATGACACTCTCCATAACTTGATGTACAAAGACGAACTGTAACTCTAATTCTCCTCTCAATAAACTCTGTATATGTTTTGTCTCTCGGTTGTCTGCTTGGGTACAGTATGTGGATAATTAGAAGATTGTGAATTGCATTGGGCCTGCAGTTAGTTCTTTAGGAAGTAGCAGTGACTCATCAGAAGCTTGCTTCCTGCTTCTATAAATAGCCAATTATTCACTAGCTTGAACACGAGGTACCAATCAGACTACAGAACCATCTCTTTTATCGTTGTTTTCTGTAATCCTAAGTATCAGTCTATGGCTTGTTTCTCCCCTATTAAACAGAGGAGAGTGGTTTGTACTTCTCAAATTCAATGCTGGAATTTAAACAACTAAATTAAGGTTGAATGTAAAGTTATATGGACATTTTTCTGCAGCATGAATCTTGATTTAGAAAATTTGTGAAATGAGATGTTTGATGTGTTTTTATTAGATTATTATTAAGCCTCATATAGGCCAGAGTTTAGTTAGTTTTTCTTGTAGTTTTTAAACCTACAGTAATTCAGTAAGTCAAGTTCTCTCTTGTCTATCAAGCAGTCTTGTTCAAAGTTTGTCTTTGAGGACATAATATTAATCCTTATAATTTATCTAAAGCTCTCAGAAGTAATCAAATTTAACTTTCTGTAAGTCTCAGATATAGTCTTGTCAATTCCCAAGTACACTAATAGTGCATATTCAGAGCCAAGATGCACATGAATGCAGATTAAGAACAGTGACATCTTGAGGCCATGCTACTTTCTTACACTCTTATGGCTGTAGCGTGAAAGAAAAGCAGAGACCTGGAGGAAGAAGAGTAACGCCAGGAATGAAAGACTGGGGGCAGAGAAGAAGGGCAGGGTGCCACCACCACCACCACCACCACTAGGTTGGGTGGGTGGTAGTGGTGGGTGTGTGGGTGGGCAGCACGACAGCCAAATGGACTGTGATGAGACATATTAGTGAAGGAAGTGAGAAAGAAGGCTGGTATTTTTCCAGGGAAGCTTGCTCTCACACAAAAACACTGCTACCACACGCACTCCTCTCATCTCTCCTGCCTGTCTCCACGTCCAACATCTTGCTCCTACTTACTGTCTTTCCACCCAGCCTCTTTTTTTCACTGTCTTCCTTGCCTGCTTCTCTTCCTCTCTCCACTCCCTTTTCCTCTCACTCTTTCCCTGTTCCCTGCTTTTCTACTTCTTCCTCCCTTTCTTTCCTCCTCACTCTTTCCACTTTCATTCCCCTTGTTGTCTCCTACATCCCTTTCTCCCTCAGTCCCTCCTCACTCTCCCGGCTCTGTTTTCTCCTCCCCACCTCCCCCTCGGTCCCCATCTGCGGCCCTCGTCAGAACTGTCTAGCCCAGACAGGCACCAAGGGCAAGGAAACATCCTCCGGTGACGCCTTGCTATCGCAACTCTGATATAACAATGTTGGAAAAAATGTCTAAGGAAGAAACTTTTGTTTTTGTGCGTACTGTATATGAGCATCTTGAGAGAGATTCAGCATCTGCGTGCCAACATGTACGTGTGTTTGTGTCTGATTGCACTGTATGTGGAAAAGAATGCATCCTGGAGTCCATTTTGAAAGCAGCTGCTCATGGGCTGTTTGCTTATGTAAGCCTGTACTGTAAAACAGCAGAACAAGAACAAACTGGCTGGCCAGGACAAAGGCCCTGCCCTCACTGCTGCACTGTCAGACGTGTGTGTTTTTCTGTCTGTCTGCATTTAGGGAGACACAAAATGACAGAGACAGAAAATGAAAATTAAAGGCAGAGAACGAAAGAGAGACAGAGTCCTCGGGGGAGATTAAGGCGCTGTATGGTCATACTGTACAGGGCTGGTGTGCTGCAGATGAAGGGGAAAGATGAGCCCCGCTGCGCCCTGGGAGCCCACCTGCTGCTCTCTGGCCCCCATCTACTGCTGCTCCGTCATACAGCACACTCCCTTGCACAAGACTCGGCGGGTTGCGCAGGGAGAGAGTACCAGAGGAAAAACAAGATAGCATTGCAGGCAGAGAGAACGAGAGTGAGAATACAAATGAGAGAAAATCAGAGAGAAGTTTTGACGTAGATCTCCAAACTGAGCCCTTTAAACTCCGGTCCGACTGCAGCTGCTGCCTGGAAAACTTGTTTCTTTTTTGTTTTTTGCAACAGTGTATCTTGCAGTCCCAAGCTCCTACTGCTACTGAGTTGTTTTGTTCTATCACAAACCATGATTCTTAATTATACAGTGAAATTGTCTTTTGCATTGTAAGTGGAGGGGGCTGATGTGAAACTGGCTCATACTGGTCACTGGTACACAGTGATAACATTGCTCAGTTCAGCTCAGGTTAGGTCTTTTAAGTGTAAATGCACTTAAAGGAAATGCAGAAATAACTTACCACAGTATCAGTTGATGCTCTCGACAGTTGTATCAGAGATAAAAATTTAAAAAATGTCACAAAAGCCAGTGTTTTATTTCCCTGAATTGTTTAAACTGGTTGTTTAAAGCAGGGTTGACCCAGCTTGCAGGTGACTCTTGTCTTGAGAGATGCTTTGGTTTTAGTTGCCAGGGCTGTTTGAGACAGTTGGGCAGACCAGGCTAACTGTCATGTTGCATTAGATCTTCCAGCGTTAGCTGACTCCAATATAG
Organism: Lates japonicus; assembly: GCA_033238685.1. Taxonomy (NCBI): domain Eukaryota; kingdom Metazoa; phylum Chordata; class Actinopteri; family Centropomidae; genus Lates; species Lates japonicus. Next base: position 6,055,483 of record BRZM01000029.1, on the reverse strand, counting down.
CCCGGAGGAGAGGTGGTTACCTACCAGCAACCTCAAATCGTACAGCGAAAAGGACATGCATACACATGCAACATGTACAGCCCCAGATACACAAACTCACAATTCAAGAAAAGCCAACAAGCAAAACTGTTTATCTGTCTTTGTGTCCTTCTTTCTCACTTTCAATCCCCTCCCCTTATGTAGCTGACTGTTGTCCCTTCTCTTGTCCATTTTAGGCCTGACAAGAATGAAACAGGCGCACATTAGCTGGTGGATATGCTGAGCTACACTGCTCCTCGCCAGCAGAGAGTGGCCACACCCAGTATAACTGATGTAATGTGACAGTTGAGGAATTTGCTGCAGGTTAGCCACAAATACTTGCAGCCTGAGTCCGAGATACTCGTACGTCACTGGTGGTGTAAATGACAGGAAAATTGTGGAGCGGGATTAGGGCTTGCTGAAAACAGTTTTCAGCATGTTGGCTCCTTTTTTGACTCCTGCAGGTGCTTAAACAAATATCTGTCATTTTTGAAATACTTGCATTTGTAAACGGGGTAAACAGGGAAACTTTGTGGAAACACACAGTGTTTGCATAATTATACAGTGAGATTTTACAGCAGAGACATATTGTAGCATAGATAGTGATTTCTGGATTAGGACTGGTTTTCATCTGAATAAATTTAGAGCTGCGTGTTGTCATTTGGACCAGGAAGTTTTTGTTGCTGTGGTAGTGCAGACAAATAATCAGCAAACAACTTGGGAAACAAATGTTTACTTAACAAATGGTTAACACTTTTTTCATTGAAATAAATAATAAAGACCTTAAACTTAGTTTGTACTTTGGAAAAGTCACATAACCAGTAAAGTCCATGAACATCAAAAAGCACAAATATACTATGCAGCTTCAAGAGCTTGAAGTGTAGGCTTCGTGCCTTTCCAGCTTGCCTCCAATAAATAATATTATTCATTATGATTGCACTTCCTTCCCCATCTCCTTTCAGTCTCAAATTTAGAAACATGAGCTTTTCAGTCTGACTCACAGTGTACCACCAGTCAAGAGAAAACAGCAACAAGAATGCAGATGATATTACATTTCCAAAAACATCCAGCGTGAAACGGTCCTTCACTGTCTGCAGTTTAGCCTTTTTTTCCTTGAGGCTGTCAAAAATAACTGGTAGATTTGCTTTGCTTTATCCCAACATTGGTGGAGAACATGTTTCCCCATACTTTCTGATGACCTTGGAATTAACCAGTTGATCAGCTCAGATTTACACTAACATTTAATCTACTAAATCTACTAAAGCTGAAAGCTTACCAACCTGCCTCTGTTGAAGCCTGGCACACATAGAACAGAAAAGACATTTCTGAATGCACTCTTTATAAAACTATACTTCATTTATTATTATTGCCCTTACATTAGTTGTTCTGTGGCACTACTGCAGAGTTTAATAAATATGTATTCTTTCCTCTGATGTTCTGTTCTGATACTTGTATTGCTGTATATTAGATAGTATTTCTCCCACTCCCATTTTCTGCCCTGTCATGGGAACTCAGCATTGGATTTTAGTTTTTGTTTTATGGAGCTGTTTAGCTGCTTATTGACCCAGTCTTTGTTGTGCATTTTCAGATTCTGCAGAATGTCAGTCCTGCATGCATTGACACGCCACATGTGGCCCAGTGACCAGGCCATCAATTAGCTATTGATTTGTGGACCAAAAGCAGACACAAAATGAGTAATCTCTGTCAATTTTGTTTTTCAGATATCATTTGATGAGGTTTATTTCTTTGATCAATAACTTTACAAACATCATTAAACAACAAGATGCTATTTTAGGATTATTTAATTAGATTTTATTGCTAATAAGTGACATCATTAAATAAACATTAATCAGGATGTCACTATCAGATGGGCTACAGTCCAAGGTGAACACCCACACAGGAGGCTCAGAGTCCAACCACATGGTACACTAATGCAAATGAGCTCCAAGGTACACTGCTCACATGAAGTGACGTTAGACTAATGCTAACACATGACATACTTATGTTCCTCTACTGACTGAAAATGGAAATAAAATAACAGCTTACATTCTGGTATTCATACACCAGCACAACAGTTCTGACATAGAACATAGAAAGAAGAATAAAGTATATAAATAGTTCACAGAGATAACAAATTAAATGTGAGTTAGAAAGATCTCATTCATCACAAAAGGTTATTTCTAAGTTTTAGATAGAAGAACTTAGGAATGTGCTCTTCTGTGTGCACTCTCATGCACATTGTCATACACAGGTGCTGCTGTCCTGTCTGTTTTTATTTTGTCTTTTGCTGTGGCAAATTTGTTCCTCATGTCCCCTCTGTAGAGTGGAAAGAATTAAAATGGAATCAAGTATCAGCAGTTGGCCAGTAAAGAATATCTGCCTACAGTCAATTTCATTATGTGGCTTGTAGCAGTGCGAACAGTTAAAACTAATCAGTACGCCATGAACAGCTCAGTTTGTTCTCATTTCTTCACACTGGAGTCATGTGACATAAAGTAACCTTTATAACACATTTCATGAATGCAGAATTTATATAGAAGATGACTCGTTGTTTCCTCAAAAGTACAGATGAGAATCAGTGTTGATTATGCAACAAATTAAAAACTCTCTAAAAGTTTCAGTTCTTCCTTTACATCTGCACAGTCTTTATGGACATGTGTGTGCTGAGTCCAATTTGTATGACTCGGCAGATATCTATTTAAACTGCCAGCTAAATTTATTCCCCATGTGCTGAGCTCTAATTTTAAATGAGGTGCTAAATATACAGACAGTTTCCAAGCCAAAAGCAGAGATAGCTGCGTCATTGTGTCTGTCAGAGCACAGTCAACCCCTGGAGAAGTCAGAGCATGGAACATTCCAGGCAGAAACCTTGTTGATGCTGCCATCTGCTGGCCGCTGAGACAGACGAGGAGGAGGAGGAGGAAGAGGAGGAGGAGGAAGAGGAAGTCTCCATGGTGACATCAGATGACATGGTTGGGTAATTTGGATGGGCAAGTAGGTCGAGTGATCTTGATAAAGGCATCATTGTAAAACCAGGTCACAGGAAAGCATGACAGACCTATTTAAAGGGTTATGGATGTAAAGCAGCATTGAGATGTGGACTGTGGTGGTTCTATGTCCTATCATTACTAGTAGACTGCTGTAGTTTGATTTACCTTTTGCCACCAAAGCCACTTTATAATGTCAGATGCAAAATGCCTTTCTGACTACAACTTTTCCAGAGTTAATGTTTCAAATGAACATCTGCTGTCATAAAGTTGGCTAAATAGACTAATTATTAAAGCTCTTCTAAAAAAAATTACTGTAACCATATTAAATGTAATAGTTTCACTTAAACCCTATCATTCAATAATCTTATATCTCTTAATAATACTGTACAAATTCACAACTAAAATAGCTAAAAAATGTAATACCATGTTTTGACAACTACAATAACACTTTACTTTAACTCCCCTCATTTAACATTTATAAATATTTTTACAAATGTAATAAATGGCTTGTAACACATGTAGCTGCAAGCAGATATAAATGATTATTAATAAATTTGCTAACAACTGTCACTCCTCCTGTGGCCACCCACAAGCAGAGGCTGCTCTGTAAACAGATAAGGAATGATAAGGAGGAGAACAAGTTGTAATTGTTGTTAAATACTACATAAATGCTGCTAATAATGCTATATAGTGGAACTCAAAGTGCTACCACAGTCCATCCATCCATTATCTATACTTCTTGTCTGTTAAGAGTTGCAGGGGTGCTGGAGTCTATCCCAGCTGACATTGGGCAAGAGGCGGGGTAAACCCTGCACAGATCGCCAGTCCATCACAGGGCCAACACATACAGACAAACAACCAGTCACACTCACATTCACACCTATAGGCAATTTAGAGTCACCAGGCTCGAACCGGGGCTCGAACCCAGAACCTTCTTGCTGTGAGGCAACAGCACCACCGTGCCTCCCATGTTACCACAATGTTATTGTGAACTGAGGGCTCAAACACTCACCCTGCTGTAGCTGTTACCTGACAGATCCACGCCTTTCCCCCAAACATCCACAAGATGGTGCTCATGGTCAAAGTAATTTTCTGTCCGATATCTCCTCTTGTAATTGGACTGGGTTTTTAATCTTAAGTACTTCTTCCAGAGAAGAAAATGGAAAATATGAAGGATCCCAAGGACATCCAAAATTAATGCCTGATCAAAACCCAAATGTGAAATGCAACAGGAAGAAATGTATACATTACTTGGTCTGGAAATGACATAAATGTTTACTCTTTTATTACTTATAATAAAAGATAATAAAGCTGACATTTTCTGATAAAGCTGGATTTCTGAACAGCTGACTGAACCACTGCAGCCCTACAGAGTCAGCAATTTCTTGACTTAATTTAAAGAAATGTATACAACATGGTTACTTGATAACTGTGTCTTGGTAAATATTGCAACAGAAATACTGCAGGTGAATTGTAAATATTTTACATCCTTACATTTCATAAAAAATTGATAGTGCAAAAGTGTTTTTATTTAGTAAAAGAGTAAATATCACCTGAATCTAAAAAGACAGTGAAGGTTTAAAAGTAATTACTAAAATGCAGCACCATTTGTGGTCAATTTATTACTGTTTTTTCATGTGTAAACAGCCTGAGCCAGCTCCCTCCTGACTGTTAAGAGTAATCATGACATTTCTGTGCTGAGCTCTGAAGCCAAGAGCCAATATGTCACACAGAATTAACAGTGAGCATAATATATAATAATAAACTGAGAGTCATGTAACACACTTTGAAATTCAGCAAAAGTTTAACAAAGTGGGGGAGGGACTTATGTTGTGTTACACTATCTCTGGTGATTTATTTAAGTTATACACACACATGTAAACACCAGATACTAGATAAGTCCTCTACTGCCCCTGTACAGTGTAAGTGTTTTGGATACTTACAGAGAAGCAGGGCCAACAAAGAAACACAAAACACTTGTATTCCTGACTTGCTGATTACCATCCAAACCAAGTACAATTAGAGTGTCAGTGACCCAAACCTAAACATCTGTTTCGTATTTTAGTTGGCTGGCTGGTTGCTAGGATCTCTGTGATCACATTTAGTTGTCTTGGCTCTGAATAGAGAAACGTAATAGATATTGTAATACCTTTTAGCTAAAATATCTCTAAAGTGAAAGTACAAAATCTCAGGCATTCCAGCTATTTTCTGACAAGTAAAAGCTTTGACTTCTTTAGTAGTGAAAGAAGCATGTTAACAACAGACTCCAGAAACTATCTGGGGACATGGGTCCTATTTGCACAGTGGTCATTCTCATGATTAATTTATTATGCTGATCAGATCTGAGTGTTTTGTTGCTCCCTCTTGATCTTTATCTGATTACAGGCTGATTTTGGAGAAGAGTTGTTCAGTGCTGAAAACAGGACAGACTCTGTAAGACCTCAGTGACTTGGTTCTCATTATAGACTTTATAAAAACATTCAGCAGAGACACATGGTCTTCAGAGAAGCGAAAAATGCATCAGGGGAAGAGTTAGATATTTTGGGAAATAGGCTCATGCCGAGAATTAGAGGAGCTGGTTGATACCACTCCCACTATCTGTGTTTATGTTAGTGAGTTAATACTACAGGCTGTGACTGCGACGGTAGGGCAGGCTGTCCACTAACTTCGATCGTCTACTCATACATCCATGGATAACAGTCGCAAATAAAGGAGTTTTACCTTCAGATTTTCTGCACTGATGATGCATCTGGCGCATGACTGTATGCCAGATCACATAATACATCTAGTGCTTCTCTCCGTCTTTACGATGAGAATCGGCTGGCCAATCAGCGTTTTTCTGCCACTGTCGCTGACGTATGTCGTCATTGGTCGCGACGTGTCTCCTGATTGGTCATTACCTTCTGGGAGGAGCTCGGAGAAGCGAAAAACAGATTTAAACCACGTTTTAAAGTATTGCCTCTGTTTGCCCGTACTGTAAGAAAACGTTGTTGCAGGTGAGGTCTGTATGCTGAAACAAACTCTGGAGCTGCTTTTTGTCGTTAATGAAGAGGTCTGGATGCTAAAACAAACTCTGGAGCTGCTTTTTTGTCGAGTGTGCCTGGACGCTGAACACACGTGCTGCGCGAAGGTAAGTCCAACAGTTAGCGGCTAGCGTTAGCATTAACGTTATCGGGTAGCGTTAGCATTAGCATTACCTTATAATGATATTGTTTCATTATATTATCAGTCGTTCATATGGCGTGGGTAAGAGTGTGTTTGTATTTCTGTGGCTGAAGCGTCCCTGACATGAGTTGTGGAGCATGGTAACTGTTTACTAGTCAGTTTGTCAGTTTACAACCCCATTTGCATCTCTTTGCAATTACATTTTATTGCTTCTTTGTAATTTTGTGCTCCATGTCGATGTGGTTAAGTGTCTTAACTGTGTGGTATTGCATCATTTTGCGTCGCTAGCTGGCTGTTTTACATCTACTGGTGGTCAGGTTCTTTGGGGTTATTTTGCATCGTATTGTATCTTTGTAGTGTTGCGTCTATTCCTGGCAATTTAACGTTTCTTTGTGGCCATTTTGTGTTTCGGTGTGGCAGTTAAGCATCTCATTGTGATCGTTTTGCGACTCCGTTTTTTGCCTCTTTGTCATTGGTGTGTCTTTGTAGCTTTGTGGTTGTAGTCTGTTAATACTCATCCATTGATCCCCTGTTGTGAATATCATTGATTAGAAATTTGTTTGTGGTGACTTGAGACTTTACTGAGCTCAGTTTTGAGTTGAGCTTGAAAACTAGATTTTAACTCTGTGCTCCTCCACAAGTTTTAAGCCTCAAGAGAAAGAAATTATTGTTAGAAGCTACTTAAAAAATGCTTTTTTCTCTAAGATCAATAAAGTCATTTTCTGGTAACATAATAAATGTATTCACCTCAAAACTCAAAGTGTGATTGTCAAGGTTCTAGTGTTTAGCTGTCAATGTTGAATTCCTCTGTGCTGTTCAAGTTTTGGAGGTGAACTATTCTTCATTAATGAGGTTATTTGTTTTTCAAGTGTTGTACTTGTGTTTTCCAGGTTTACTCGTTCAGCTGCTGCAGCCTGGACAGAAACACCAGCTCTCACCTTACAAACCAAACAGGTATGTGTCCTTAAGATTTACGCAGTCTGAAAAAATGTGTTGATGAGCTGAATTATTAATGTTAGTAACAGTGTTTTTTTTTTAAATCCTTGATATTTAATGAGTTTAGTATCAAATATAATAATAACCGCTTCATTGTGTCTATAAATTGTCAGAAAATGGTAGTAGTTACAATATTTTTTTTTTATTCAAAATAGTTGTCAGTTAATTTTCTGCCTGTGGACTGAGGTATAATTAAAATTACCACATTTCAAAACAAATGTACTTAAATGGAAGTTTTTATTATGCAGTTCACAGTAATATACATGATTCCTCCAGTGATTAGCTGACAGACAATATAGAAATTAAAGCTTTAAGATCATCATCATTTTATTTTTTTTTATTTATTTTTTTTATTGTTATTGACTCCTAAAGGTGGTGTTTTTTCTTGTTATATGTGACAGTAAACAACCCATTTTCTGAGACACGTTTGGAAAATGTTCTGGTTCAGCAGTAATGTTTTAATATTTTATGTGTGTTTTGGGGTTAAACTGTTGATGAGGAGTAAGACATAGTGTACTGATCATTTTCCTTTGTATGTTTCTCTTTCTATTTCCTCCAGGTGTCACCACTTTGTCCACGATCACAGAGAGTCTTCGTACAATGAAGAAGTTCTTTGAAACCAGGACTGAGGCCTCCAGGTAATTCACAGCTTTACATCAACTGTCCAACACAGAGCACTGACATTAAATTACATATCTATAGTAACTGATCTGAAGTTTGGTTTATCACAAAAAGACATAACTCATTATTAAAGTTTATTTATATAGTTCATAAATGTACATTTCAAAGAAAATGAAGAATTTAAACATCAGCTCGCTCTCTCCCGTTCTCTTTGTCTCTTTCTCTCTCTCTTGCCCTCTTAAGCCTGGCACACACTAAAAGATTTTTAAAATCTTACCTGATTTAGAAAATATGAGAGACCACTCACAATGGCAAATAATGTCAGATTTCAGTTTTCATGTCATGGCTCCAGACTGCGACCAATTATTTGCATTTTGCGACCATTTTGTGAGACAGTGCGACTAAATTTTACGAGTAGGAGCACCAGTGCGACTTGCAAATGTGCCTCTAGCCCTGTAAATTCAAGTCCAGTGTTTCTTAAACACTACTTTATTTGTGTCGGCCCTAATCATTTATATTTGCACTGGTTCTCTGACCACTCTGCCCAGGGTGGGGCTGCATCCTCAGTGCATGCGCCACACACGCACAGCAGAAGCAGAAGTGAACTGGGTGAATTTAGGCAACTTGAGTTAATGACGACTACGCCTGTTGCTCTAAGTGCATTAAAAAGTAAAAGCCACAGGCCTTTACCTTTTCTTTATCAAATCATCTGTTCAGCAAGCCCTTAGAAAAGCGATATTTCCAACAGTTGTTCCCAGTCTCCCGACATGTTTAACACAACCACAGTGTGCTGGTTAAGCTAAAAGCGAATTGTCGTTAAGAAGCCAAAACGAAAGCTGTCTCTATGTAATCTAACTGGCTAGTTTGCCACTAATCGTAAAATTTGTCAAATTCCTGTAAACTGTACCTGAGAAGACAAACCAGCCCCTCGACATTTTAGATTTCTTTCCAGTGAGATATTGAGTTTACAGTGATTTTACTGTTGTGAACATTACTATTGCTGCTCCAGAAACATTTTTAGTTGTATTTAGTTGTATATGTAGTTGTATTTTTAGTTGTATAATGCTACTAGATGAAAAGTTAGTCTGGAGTCCTATTTGTGCTTTTATTGTGTGATGTACAGCAAGAAGAGCAACATAGCACACCACACACTAACAGATTCACCACCAACAACTAGAGTCTGGACTCTCAAACTTGTGGACGACGATGTCTTTTGTTTATGCCCCGTTCCACGTGACAATCCACAGAGCGCTTATGTTGAACATGTTTAATATGTATTGATCTGATCGTCTTTGGAGCAGATCAGGGGGGGTAAAATCACTCTTAACACACCTCACACAACAGGAGAATCTGGCAAGATAATCGTTAGAACCAACCAATAATCGGGCCTTTGCTGACTTTGATCAGGAGGGGGGATTTGGGCCAGTAATCAGCTTGATTATCTTTTGGTGTGTCCACTGCTTTACTCTTTCTAATTTCGTCTGTCTCCTTCCCCCTCTCTCTCTGTCTCTTTCTCTCTTCCTTGCTCTCACCCTCATGTTTTCTCTAACCCCCCTCCCACGATCCCCCCCTCACTGTCTGTCTCTCTCTTTCTCTCTCTCATTGGTACAGTAAATCATAGAAATGTGAAGAACTTATTCAGTTCAGTGTCACATTACAGTCATTTAGCTTCATTTTGGCTTCAAGCAAATTTAGTTCAAATTTTAACTGACTTAAGAGAAACATTTCCATCCACTGCTGCAGCAAATTTAACTCTTGGACTAGTTCTGTTTTATTATTAGTCCACACTCTTTGTAGATTTAGTGTCTTTTACTTCTCTATCTTTTGACAGTTTTAAGTTAAATACCCAAAAACTCTCTGTGCTTTTATTTTGTGTTAAAAGTCACATCTTAATGTTGCGTTTTTCTCCACAGGATTCAAACTTCAACCATTAAATAAATCAGAGAGAAGAGACACAGACATGAAGACATTTCCAGAAGGTCAGTGTTGGTTTATTCTTTTCAGTCTGACTCTGTCATTATCTCAGCTGTAGTTTGACAGTTTAAAACCTCTTGTCTGGAACAAATAGCAACAAATTAAAGCTGCTGTGACTTATCAGTTTTAATTTGTATTTTTCAACAATGTAGCTGTAAAAATAAGTCTAAAAAATATGTATAACAAAATACATATAAATAAAACCTTAGTTTAGAATAGAATAGAAACCTTTTTAATAAACTGGTCTAAAAAGTAAATATAAAATCATTTAAAAATACATTTCAAACCATAAAGGAATAGGTCTAAAAAATAAGGACAAAACATTTAAAAAACAGGTTTGATAAATAACGTTTAAATATTCAGCCTTTAAAAACGTATATTTTTAAAAACCTTTAAAAATAGCATTAAGCATGAAACCTGTAAAAAAAATAAATGTAGAACCTTAAAAAAATGTCTAGTATGAAATTCAAACCCTTAAGATCTGTATTTAAAACTAAAATACAAGTATGAAAGTTAAAAAATTAATTATAATTTTTAAATTAATTCTTAATATATTTCTGGACAATGCGTGTAAAACCTTTTAAAAAGTTTAATATAAAACCATGAAAAATAAATATAAAATCATAAATATATTTTCAAAATGTTTAAAATTTGATCTAAAAAATTTAAACATGAGAATCAGGACATTTTCTTATAATGCAATAACATGATTTGTATAACATCAGTTTCAAAACAAAAATACAACTCAAAAGTTTAGGCAGACACTTGAAATGATTTTATTCCAGACAACATTTAACAAATCACAGCAAAGATAATGACAGACATTTGACCACAAGGAAACACTTGTTAGAGCTGGTTAGGGTCTATGTGGTTATGAGCACATTTTCCAAAGATGAACACTGTGTGATCTTTGTGATCATTTAACTGCTTGTGATATAATATAATAACAATGATAATAATAATAGTATCAAAATCGTAAGCAGTTCAATTTTCTCACAGGTGTTTAATAAAGACATATTCGTTTGTTTGAAAATGTGCCCATGACTACATTACAGATGGTAAAAAAAAAAACCCAAAACAATATTTTTTTCACTTGAAAAACAGGAAACCAACACTGTTTACAGCAGCTAGATGGTGGAGGTCTTTTATCTAATTAACAGCTTCGCAACACTTTTGACTTTTTTCTTTCATCCACTTCAGGTCTTCAGCTGTTGTCGTCTTCTCCTCCTGCAGAGACAAGAACACGTGTTAATCACAGAAACTGATCAGTAAATCTGTTTTCCTTTTCCTAAACTGACCTTATTCATTGTTGATACCTAATTACAGTGATTTAAACTAAACTTTGTACAACTCGTTCAGTATCACATTCAGTATTTGTGTGTTTTTCTAATTATTACAGTCACAGCAATGACTAGAAAGAGATAAACATGAACCGTGTAATAAATATAGGAAAACAATTTATACTGTACTGTCACCAAAAGAAATGATGTTATTTTACAAAAAATATTTTTACTTAATAAATAACTTTATTTTTCATGACATATACTATATATAGATATACTACTATTGCATAACATAACATCCTGTGGCATCTTTTAGTGGCCTTTTTAATGACTTTTGAATGATGAATGAATTTTTTGATGCCATACTACACTACGACATTCGGCTTAATACAAAGGAACTATCTTAAAACTGCAATCTTACCTTTGTTTTCCACAGACACACACATATTCACACACTCAGTGTTTGTGGGTTAAGATTTTGTGTTTGTCATTTCATTTAGGTACTTTGCTATTTCAAACAGTGCAACGTCAGTACTCAAATATAATCTATAACTGTGTACACAGTCCTGTTTATACTGTTCATATTGTTATATATTATGTTGTTTTATATCTTGCCTTGTTTATATCATGCCTTTTTATATTTTTGCTGCTGTAACAATTAATTCCCTCGGTGTGGGACTAATAAAGGATTATCTTACTCTTATTCAAATAAATACTTCTGAACACTGAATATTTTGTCTGTCTGTTTAATATTGTATGAAAGTGAATATTTTTGCCACTTGTAGCAAGGGGTTAGGGTTACAGCATTTTTGACACCTTACTGTACTATGACACTTTTTGACCATTTTTCATGCCTTACTATACTATGACAATTTTTGACCATTTCTGACACCTTATTATACTATGAAATTTTTTGACCACTTTTGGCACCTTACTATACTGACATTTTTATTTTGACCACTTTTTCATGCCTTACTATACTGTGACATTTTTTGACCACTTTTGACGCCTTACTATACTATGACATTTTTTGATGGTTTTTGACGTCTTACTATACTATGACAATTTTTGACCACTTTTAACGCCTTACTATACTATGACATTTTTTGATGGTTTTTGACATCTTACTATACTGTGACATTATTTTAAACCATTTTTCATGCCTTACTATACTGTGACATTTTTGACCATTTTTCATGCCTTACTATACTATGACAATTTTTGACCACTTTTGACACCTTACTATACTGTGTCATTATTTTTAAACCATTTTTGACACCTTACTATACTATGACATTATTTTAAACCATTTTTCATGCCTTATTATACTATGACATTTTTTATGGTTTTTGACACCTTACTATTAATATGACAATGTTTGACCATTTTTGACACCTTACTATACTATAACATTATTTGACCACTTTTGACGCCTTACTATACTGACATTTTTATTTTGACCACTTTTTCATGCCTTACTATACTATGACATTATTTGATGGTTTTTGACGCCTTACTATACTGTGACATTTTTTGACCACTTTTGACGTCTTACCATACTATGACAATTTTTGACACCTATGACTTTTGTTGACCTTTTCTGCTTCAATATACTGTGGCGTTTCTTTTATTTTTGATGCTTCACTACACTGTGGCATTTTTTGACATTTTTGACCACATACTTTGATGTCTTACATTTTGACTTCTATTTTGGATCCCTATTACTTCTGCATTGCTTTTATATTACAGATTACTTTTACTGTTACCTCTTTTACCATTACACATTACTTTTCTTATTACATATTACTTCTAAATTTACAGATAACTCCTACTGTTGCAAACTACATCTATTAACGGATTACTGTGACTATTACTTCTTACTTCTGATATTGCTAGTTAATTTTACATTACTTTTATTAATACAGATTATTTTTATATCACAGATTACTTCGATTATGACACTTTTCTGATATATTGAATACTGAACATAAACAATGTCAGTGCTCTGTGTTGGACTGTTTATGTAAGGCTGTTTGTGAATTACCTGGAATGTCTCTCTGACTTACGATGTCTTGGCGCTCGTGGATGATGTTGTTGACGAAGTGGTGACACCTGGAGGATCAAAGAGAAACATACAATGGAAAATGATCAATACACTACTACCTATTCCTTAGTTTAACCATGAAAACACAGAAAAATACTGAACATAACAGTTGAACCAGAACATTTTTACACCTAACTATACTATGACACTTACATTACATATACATTTTTGATGCTTTACTGTGGCAGGACTACACCACTTACAGTGAAGTGATTTGAACAGTGATTTGCTCATCCACCTGAAATCAGGGCGAAGTCTCTAACCAGCTGTAGGGATGGGTATCATTAGGATTTTATCTTTATCCATCCAGACCCTTATGTTGTTACTGGTTCTTTTATATTACTAAACAGAACAAAAGTAGAGTTGAGTTATATCTTAAATACAACTAAAAAAGTTTCTGGAGCAGCAACAGTAATGTTCACAACAGTAAAATCACTGTAAACTCAATATCTCACTAGAAAGAAATCTAAAATGTCGAGGGGCTGGTTTGTCTTCTCAGGTACAGTTTACAGGAATTTTACGATTAGTGGCGAACTAACCAGTTAGATTACATAGAGACAGCTTTCGTTTTGGCTTCTTAACAACAATTCACTTTTAGCTTAACCAGCACACTGTGGTTGTGGTTGGTTGAGACTGGGAACAACTGTTGAAAATATCGCTTTTCTAAGGGCTTGTTGAACAGGTGATTTGATAAAGAAATGGTAAAGGCCTGTGGCTTTTACTTTTTAATGCACTTAGAGCAACAGGCGTAGTCGTTGTTAACTCGAGTTGCCTAAATTCACCCGGTTCACTTCTGCTTCCTGTGTGCATGTGGCGCACACACTGAGGATGCAGCCCCACCCTGGGCAGAGTGGTCAGAGAACCAGTGCGAATATAAATGATTTGGGCAGACACAAATAAAGTAGTGTTTAAGAAACACTGGACTTGAATTTACAGGGCTAGAGGCACATTTGCAAGTCGCACTGTCTCCAAAAAATTGGTCGCAGTCTGGAGCCCTGTGTGGCGTTTTTTGGTATTTTTGACCACATACATGACATTTTTGATGTCTTCCTATAACGTGACATTTCTCCTATTTTGAATTACTAGTGCTTCTGCATTGATTTTACATTACAGATTACTTTTACCTTTACCTATAATAATAGATTGCTTTTACTATATTACTTTTCTTATTAAGGCCCGAGGACGAAAGTGTGGAATTGTGCAAATTCTGCTTCTTCGTATTATTGTCTGAAATGAATCGCCTTTTTGAGGGCCTATAATTGCTCAAAAAATGACGAAACTTAGCACATGCATCAGACCTGATGAAAAGTCACGTATGTAGGGGTACATAGAGGCTATTGCTAACGCTGACATCCAGGTGTAAAGCAGCCAGGTATAGATGCAATATAATACAAAATGACCACAAACAGACACAAAATGATGACAAAGATATGACAGACTGCTATAAGCTGAGTTAAAATGACCAGGATAGAATACAAAATTACAAAGAGATGCAAAATGTCCGTCAAGTGACTGTAAACAATTATAATTTTAACAGTTTATCCAAAGCTCACTGTGTTTTCACCAGTCCATGTTGGGGGTCCACAACTCATGTCAGGGACGCCTCAGTCACGGAAACACAAACACATTCTTACCCACGCAATAAAAACAACTAAAAAATGACATAAGGTCAAAAGAAGTCTAATGCTAATAATTAGAAGGCTAATGCTAACGCTAGTCGCAGGCTAGCTCGCTGCTTAGCCTTACCTTCGCACCGCAGATGTGTTCAGCGCCCAGCCTCACTTGTGTTCAACAAAAAAGCAGCTTCAAAGCATGTTTTGGCATCCAGGCTTCTTCGGTAATTAAGTTTTCTCACAGTACTGACAAACCGAGGCAACGACTCAAACGTTGGTTTAAATCTGTCTCCCGCTTCGTTTCTCCGCCTCTCTGCGCTCCTCCCAGAAAAATATTGGCCAATGAGAACACACGACGCACCTAATGACGACACAGGATGCACCCAATGACAACACACGCAAGCAAACAACGTCAGAAAAAAGCACAACTACATCCATCTGCGGAACATCTTTACCTTTATTGAAAAAAGGCCAATTGGCCCGCTGACTCTGTTCCGCCTAGCAACAGCCTCTGCTTGCTCTTATAACACATCCACAGGGAAGGTAGCATACCAATAAGTTCTGGACCATGGATGTATTATAATACACTGTATCCTTGATTGAATTTAGCCCTAGGTCAGGACATTGAAGCCAATTTACAGCTGTACACTGTTTTAGTTCCTGTAAATAATAAAACACCAATACTTTTGTTGTATTATTTTTTATCTGATTGCCAAAATGATTCATGTTTGTCATGTATTTTTCATTTGCAAAATATAACTGGATTCAGAACCTGAGCTGATGTTGCTTTAGTCCCATTACATGTCAACATATTACTAATTTATGTTTATAATGAGGTGTAAATACCTTTATCTCACAAATCCCTGTTCCATGACAGTTGCAAGTGACAATCCCATCAGGCGAGGCTCCACTTGGGATTTAGCCAGAGATCACTTTCAATACAGCAATACAATATCAGCTTCTCATCCTCTTCTCTAACGTGTCCCATGTTTGTAAGTTCTGGATCCAATATTTACCCAAAAACCAAAGACAACAATTGAAGTAGGATTTTTCATGCAGGACTTCAAGTTGGACTTACCTGTATCACGCTTCAGTGAATTCAGTTTTCTGTCCGGTTGGTTGATCCAATCAAAGAACCACTGTGTTAACTGAGGATTTTGTAGTAATTCAGCCCACCCACCGACACACACACACACACACACACACACACACACACACACACACACACAATGCAGTGACGTCTCATTCCCCTTCAAATCACCTTCTGACCTTCATGGCCAACCCGTCTATTTGTCCATCAACACCTCTAAGACACACTGTGTTTTATCTATATAAAGAATTGTGGTTTTATGGGGGGGTTGTGTGCATGACAACTTCTTGACCAGGAGCAGGAACCTCTTCTGGACACTTCTTGTCGCCGTGAGGTTGCTAAGCAGCCAGGGGAGACTCCAGGAAGATACTGCATCAGGCTGAAAAACATAACCTACTTACATCTCATCTAACTGTTGTTGAGTCATATTTTTCCCAAAATGATGAACTATTTCTCTGAAGTGAACCTGTGGCAACAAGTGGCAACTGTGGGATAAAGGAAAAGAGACTACATTAAGTGTAACAGTAGCACAGTAATGCATACATGTCTTTTAGAAAGTTTACTTAATATGTTGTCAACTCTAAATCTTATTTGATGAACCAGTCTCTCGCTCTCCACTCTCACCTCTTTATTCCCACTGAGATTTAATGCAGTAACTATTGTGTATTCATGGGATGATATACTAACATATTTTCTTCTAGTTGTCCCACTTCAACAAATCCCTAACAGAGCGTGTACCTTAATTTAGAGAACCTATGATTTAGTATAATCAAAGTGATGGGAATGTCAGGTTCTTCGTTAATTAAATATCAATCATTTTAATTAAATCAGTCTGTGATCACTGAGGCAGACTATTGGCTCTTAATTGAATAAGCAAAGTGGGAAAGGGCAATTCAATCTAAATGGATTCATTTGCTAGAGGTCAATGAAAGCCAGCGTTTATTGCAAGGAAACAGTGTCTACTTTTGGACATAAATTATGAGTGTTAATGTCAGCAGCGAATCAGGACAGGTTGTATAAAGTCATTTTTTTATGGTCCCCTTGCTGTCACCTGTGCTCTTTTTCAGCATTTGCTGCACAGATTTATCCCCAGAAATAATGTACCACAGACTTGACTCTCTAATCACAGGTTTCCTGTTTGGTCCAATAACCTCAAAATCCAGCCTTAAACAAATGTTCATGATAGGAGCACCAAAAAGTGAATCCACTGCAAAAACCTTTGATGTTAGAAAAGCATAAATGACAAAGCTATTGTTGTTTCTCTAAATCATTTAGATGTGCTGTAGAATGTGTGTACTAACTAGTGTAGTGAACATGTGTCATACATTGGGTAGACATGTTTGTCTGCCCATTATTAAGAGAAAGCAGCAGTTTATGACATCACAAGACATGCAATGATTAGCAAAGGCTTTATTTGCCAACTGTATAGTCTCTAAGCCTACAAGGCACTGATGTTTAATACTGACAAACTCTTTCTTTAATGCATATGTTGCTGTTTATCAAATTGTATTTTGTGCCAGTTCGTCGACTGCCCTACACTGATACACATCTTTGGTGCATGCTTAAAGTCTACTTACAATATATTTGTCTACATGATAGCTGTGCTACATTCTAAGCCTTTTTTGGTATTTCTTTCAGTCTTGTGTAGTTTTGTATCAACAGCAATAAGCCAGGTCAAATCCTGTCTTCATTCATAGGGTAAAGTGAAATGGCCTTTGACTCTTCTTGCAGCATTTCTGTGAAAACCTGACAAATAAAGGAACTCATTTAAGACAAAGAGGAAGGAAGTTTGACCCCAAGACTGAACATTTGGACAGTGAGGAGAATAAAACACAGCTGCTCTTCACAGTTGCAATATTGATGATTACTTGATTACAGTGTAATTATCATGGCCTGTGGGATCCCACCTATAGGATTTAACAATGGCAACAAAGTCTGTTCAGCTTGTACTAAATACCAAATGGCAGATGAAATAAAAGGTTCTGTGTTGCTATCCACACTTTTGGAAAATCATATTTTACATACTTCATATTTCAGTTGAGTTCATAATGAGCCAGATTTCACTTTGGTTTCACCGCAGGTTACTTTTATAAAAGCACTGTCCACATTAATAAAGGAGTCATATCCATGTGACTGTCACAGTATGTGTGTGTGTCACAGGCAGTTCTTGTTTCATATGAGACTGTGAATTTTTCTGTAGATAACGGGCATATATAAGAATATCCTGCATGTATGTGACAGCTTGTCTTGCACAGCTGTGTGTGTTTTATGTGTGTACTTTTGGGTGTCTCCCTGTTTGTGTGTGTGTGTCCGTTGGTGAAGATGTGTCTGCCTGCACAGATTCTGTGTGTGTCTTTGTGTACACTGCTGTGTTCCAGCTGTCTGAGTGGATAAGGCTCAGTGGGCAGGCAAACACGGCAGTGACTGTGGCACACACACACATAGAGGGCATGGAATGGCTGTGGGGATTGTACTATAATAGGGAGTCTCTAGATATTGATCAGGGTTTGATAGACCATAGATCGCGTTACAGACGAATTAAAATGA